>VDFB02281492.1:330968085-331089857 GCA_007258455.2 Sequoia sempervirens
CTGATACCAATTGTAAATAAAAGAAGAGTGAAACAATGGTGCAACAAACATAGCAATAACATATAAGAAACACAAAGACAAGACTCAAAAATTATCATGGTTCACCAAATTATGACTACATCCACACTGAGTAGAGGAATATTATTATTATCAATAGTTTTACAATAGATACAATAGCATATATAATGTCTTATCCCAAACCACACGGATAATGTGAAGAGTCAACAATTGGAGGGAAAGCATATGGAGTTCGTTGGGCTTCAGTTCTAACAGTATTTGGGACTTTTAAGACTTATGAAAAATAAATATTTATCTAAATGAAGAAAATAGAAAAGGAAAATTACTATTAAAATACTAGATGTCACAATAGCCTCATTCTTAATGTTCTATCAATAGATAGATTATATTGTAGTTTTACAAAAAAAACTACATCTTTTTTTTGAAGTGTGTGTGCTAATAATGAAAATTTCAAATCAGATTAATGTATGTTAAAAAAATTGTTTCTTCTCTATCATAAGAATTTATTGGATTTTATGTTCATCCACTACTTTGTTAGGGATCAAGTTTGGCTATCTAGATTAGACATGCGATTGCAGACACATCATAGAGCTTTAGATTTAACCTTCTACAAAGTAAAACTTTTCTCTATTGTCTTCTTGAATAAACTTCATTTTGTTTGTTACTTTTACTAATTTAAGGGTTGATGTTATTAATAAATACCACATGGAAGGATTGTCCTTTCATCAAAAGTAAACATACTTTGATAGATTACCAAGATTGAAAGATAGTAAAAAAAGAACCTACAATGACATGTACATATTCTTTACTTCTTTCAAAACACCAAATCTAAATGCATTGCTATTTAGTAACTCTTTAATTCTTTAAAGTAATAGAAAATGCTTAAAAATTAATGAATGATGAAATTAATATAACTAAATATCTTTAAATATTAAGACAAATTGAATTAGCAAAACACGAAAATTTTAAGGCCAACTAACCTAATTTCCATTGTCTATCGGAAGAGGTTTACATGAACGTCCAAAAAATATTTTGAAACAAAACTGATGGGTATTTTTGTGCAAAACAACCTACAAATATACGCTTTGCAGCAAAATCCAGAGCATAGCAGAGCATCTCACTTTCTATATTATATTTCTGTGTATACTTGAAGTGGCCTTTTTCCTCAAAGCTTCCTCCACCATGGGATTTTCTGTGGGTTTCCGTAACATCGCTATACCCAGAGTCCTGCTCTACTCATATGATGGTATTTTGACTTCAAAAAAATCATACTGCTTTGATATTAAAGAAGAAAGATTTTTTTCCCACTTCTTAAGAGAATTGAAAGAATCTATGATTGGGATCCCACAAGCCCTAGATGATATTCTAAAGAGAAACCTTTCACACACAAATGACAAATCACATAGAAAAATATGTGGGACAATAATGATTATTGATTATTGAATCAATTACTAAATGAATACAATGAAGGATTGAATATCCTTATGTAGACTCAAGAAAACTCAACATGAGACCCTGAATGGTGGAGTTTTGACTAAGAGAGGAGTGCGATAACATAATGCATGAATCAGTTAAGTGACTTTATCTTGTATGCAACACAAAGAATAAAGCACATGATTGATTGAAATGCGTAATTAATTAAGCACTGGCATTAGATGATATTTTCCTAAGTTTCCATTAAGCGTTGGAGTAAATGTTAATTAATTTACTCCAACATCCTCTCTGAATGAAAACTAAGGAGAAGCAAAAACTAATGAAGGAAAAGAAAATGAAGATATGAATACCCCCATAATGAAAGAGCTCCCATGCCAATGATGAACATATGAAGACATAATATGATCCACTGCTTGCAAAAAAAAATTATCCCCTTAGGAAGAAAAGGATCCAAGTTGGTGATTGGAGAAGCCAAACCAAAAGAATGGGTGATTTTGGAATCCAAATCCAGATGATGTGTGCCTCTGAAAACTGCTCACATGTCCACATGTTAGAAAGCGACGATGTCGATCCAAGATCCTGTGAAGACTGATAGAGAACAAGCTACAAAGGCTGAAGATGGTGGGCTAACAACAGTGATGAATCCTATCAATTTATTCAAACTAAAGAAGAAAGTTGCAATTGTTGAAGAACTGCAAAGATGCCCTCTGTTAGAGATGGTGCCATTATTTATCCAATGCTCAATATTGTCCTGCTAGAAGGAAACTCTAGAAGCACATGAGGATGCAACTCTGGAAGCTCATGTAGCCAGGAACTTAGGACAAAAGACCACTTTTGGCTACCTATTGGAGGAACAGTACAAAGCTCGATGGTTGATGAAGCAACTTTTAATATTCTAAGTTTGTTTATTCATAAGTAAAATGAAAGAAACCTATACTAGATGCATTAAGTAGAAACCCCCATATGGAACTTCATATAAGTTCAATTTTTACAAAGCTCCAAAATTTCCTAGATCTTTATCATGTGGTGCTTGCAAAGCACACACAATTTTTAAAGAATCAATAAGGAAGAAAGCAAGGAGCATGAAAAAGTATAGGTAAAGAAACTTGCATGCATTTAGAAACAAAGGTTTACATTTGCCTCCATTTTGGTGAAAATCTTCATGTTGAGCCTGCACCAAACATGAACCTTAATAGAGATCTCTACAAAAAGCCTCTAAATGATGGTCAACTTGCACACAAATGATGATTTTGTAGGGGTGAATAATGGAGGGTTCATGCCAGATAATGAGGCCTTGACATCCCAATAAATAATGCTACCTCCAATCTTCAGTAGTGAATCCCACCTCTGAGTAGCAACAAATCACACTTCCAAATATATGAATTGGCCACTTAAATGATTTTTCCTTCTTCAAATATCAAGGACGGTCTAAAAAATGATTGGCATGCACCGATACAATAAAAAATAGCATGCATAAAGAGATCTCCCATGAACAGAGCCATGTGAGCCTTTTCGATGTTCGATATGGACACGTGAAAGGTGAAGATAATTAGGGAGATTGCAAACTCCCTGAAGCATTGAGTGATAAATTTCAACAAGCATGTAGATCGAGCAGATAATTGGAGGCAACATAAGGAAAACAACAAACCACGAGAGCTAGATATAATATTTATTGCATGCTCCTGCTTCTGAGTTTCATGCCTAAATCCATATTCATCTATTCTCTATATGGGGTCTCAATATAATTGGAAAAATATCCCTATTGTCTTTCACTGGACATATGTATATCATCACTGCCACTGATTATTTCACAAAATGGGTAGAGGCTATTCCTCTTTGATCTATGACTGCTGAGGTGATCTGTTGATTCATCCTTGAGCACATAATTGCTCGTTTTGGGCTTCCTTCCACATTAATATCTGATAATGGCACACCATTTAAGAATAATGATGTGAAGAAGTTCTTGGAAACTTTTCATATTCAACACTATTTTTTGACACCCTATTACCCACAATCAAATGGTCAAGTAGAGTCAACTAATAAAGTCCTTGAACAAATTTTAAAGAAAACTGTTAACACTAATCATAAGGACTAGCACAAACAATTGCATTATGCACTTTGGGCTTATTGCACAAGTGTTCATTCCTCCACCAGATCAACACCTTATAACCTAGTTTATGGTACTAAGACAATCATGCCCTTGGAGTTAGAAATCCAAATGTTGTGGATTGCTCTTCAAGGTTTGATTGAAAATAACACTTATAAGACCAAATGATAACATCAAATTGAAATGCTTAATGAACAATGCATTAATGTTCTTGAGCATTTTCCAGCTTATTGAAAAAGGAAACAACATTACTACAATCTCAATTTCATCCCTCAAAAATTTGACAAGGGGGACTTTTTTCTATCTACAAATCAACGTAATGTAAATGCCAACCCTAATGAATGAGGAAAATTCAGCCCTAATTGGTTAGGACCCTATGTTGTTGACAAAAGCTATTGGTCTGGTGCATATGTCTTAATGGAACTCAATGGAAAACCCCTTAAAGAACCAATCAATGCCACACATTTGCATCAGTATTATGTTTAATCCTTTTGAATAGTATGAATTATAAAGCAGTGTTGTTAAATCATTATAGGATCTTCCCTTATACGCTTTCACACTGCTTCATTTTTTACAACTCTTTCATAGGTTTGTGTTAAACACTAAAGTGGTTATTTATAATCCCTTTAGGCTTCATGCTATTCAAATTCATCTAGTGTGTTGTGATAAGTTACATTTAATTTAGCATAACATACTCCATCATCATGTTGTATCTAAAACAAAATTGCAATATGTTTTAATTAGATCACATAGGTTTTGTTAAGTCATGTAGCTATTAATTAAATACTGTTACCATAAAGTCATTTAATCAATCACATTGCATTTAACATTCAAGCACAAAGAGACACATCATAATAGCAAAAAATGTGCATGTCTATATATATCAAAGTTTTATATACATCTCAATATCATATACAAAATCACAAATGTTTGTGAGAGCTAAACCCCTTTAGCTATGGTGCTCGTGATCTGGGCCCTAGATGTCTCGAGATGGTCGTGTGTGATCATGACCATGAAATACCAAGTCTAAGCGCATACTCTAGACCTTGTACTCGACCAACAACCACAAGACACTCTTTTTCCATTTGATCTCTCTCCACTCATACCTGTGCTAGCTCTGCATGTAGTCTCTCGACCTTTCCTGAGGTTTGTGATGATTTTCCTACACTCTTAGCTTGAAAAATTCATCTCCTCACACTCTCATATGATGCTCATAGCCTCAAAAGAAATTTGTGTGACTCTGGCTCATCCTCCATGATTGATGGGGGAATGTAGTCAGGATCCATCTCCTCCTCATCGATGGATGCAAGCACTATCTCTGTGGCAACTTGATGATAGAACTCTTGCTAGTCTCTCATCACTCCTACAAGATAGATAAGGTACACAATCAGTAACCATCATCATGATATACATATATGTAAAACAACATAATCACTCAAAGTACATGCATAACATCAAATATCATAGCCTATGTCACCGGTTGGATGTGTCACCTCAATATCATCCTATACTAGGGGCATTGAGGTGATGCTAGCTGCAAATGCTACTCATGACCTCATCCTATAGATGGGAGAGGAATCTCCCTCCTCATAATGGTCCCCAACTACTGCCTCATCATCCTCACTCAAGGGTGGTTGCTCCTCGTATTGCTTCTCCTCCTCATCATCCCCCTCTCCCTTCTGATCCTCATAATCTGGATCTACCTCCTCATCATACTCATCATCAATCACATCAATAAATATATCGAAAGTTATGTAGCGTGTCTACTCGGCCCTATCCTCCTGCTCATCTCCGTCATCTGGTAGTGGCTCTTCATCTCCCACTGTCTCATCCATCAGGAATATTGGTGTTGGTCAAGTCATTTCCCACCACTCCTCATGCTCTACTATGGCTCTGACATCATTTGTATCAAAGAAGTCATAATCACTCTCAACTACATGCTTAAGAGTGAGTTGTACTATATCACCTAGAGACACTGATCTCCTAAAGGTGGGTCATCTCTGAGGTGGTGTCTACACTTTTCCAAATTTCCGCATGACTTGATCATAGTAGAATGGTCATGCTACATGGTCCTAGCGGCCAACCAAAAATATATCCATCTACATCCTCCTCAACTGTTTGATATAATCTCACCACTACAATGTTAGTTGATTAGGTCTTCATAGGACCTCGTCCTCATCCAATCAGTGAAATCATACCCTCCAAAAATGTAAGTCACCATACTGCCATAGTCATTGTAGAGGATACTCGAAAGCCCATGGGTATCCTACTGTTGTCACACATAGATAACCAACTGCTTAGGTACATGTAATGTGCTCAAGTCACCACACCTGTAGAAGTATGTAGTGCGCCATACAGTCCACCTCTTGAAATAGAAATTGCCCCAAATCATGATAGAGATGTGCCAACATACACTTACTCTAGGCATATATTGTCTGCTACTCTGCCATCGCTCGAATCAAGTGGAATAGTCCTCCATCTAGGTGAGCACCTCAACCATCAGGGATGATAACTAGTGCTTCGATGTAAATCATAATACATTGAACCACTAGTGCCTATGAATATAATAACATGGACAAATCAATCCTTCCTTGCATCCTACACTGGACTATCTACACAATACTGTAAATCAGCTCTTTGGTCCAGGAAGCTGCGGTCACTACGAAAATATACTCCCTCTCCTCGAATTGGTAAATGGAGAATCGAATGTACATCCTCTAGTGTGATCATCATCTATCCTGAAGGAAAATGAAATGTTCATGAACCTGCATTCCATCACTCACAGAGAGCCATCAACATGACATTGTTGTATCTCATGAGAGGCATAAGCTATGACCAATAGATCTCAATGGTCTAAAGATGTTTTGTCTCCTCTAATGATAGAATTGGAGCTAGATCTCTCAGAAATATCAATTCTCTCCCTCTTAACCATTTTCATCCTCGGGTGGGTACCTATAAAGTTTACACAAATATACTCTAAAATTCATCTAAAATCTATCCTTTTTTACAGTTTCATCAACCAAGTGTGCTAAAGTTACTCTAGTATGCTTTTCTAAAGGTCCTAGACACTTTAGAACCCTTTTGGGACATTTTTTAAAGAAATAGGACACTTCACAAAGACACAAGACACTTTCTGAAGAAACAGGACACTTTGCGAACAAAATGAGCACTTTGCGAACAAAAGGGACACTTTGCAAAAAAAGGGGACACTTTGCAAAATTTTTTTACAAGATCCTAAATTATCCCATAAATGCATTCAAAATTATTAAATAATTTCAAAATCACAAAACGAAGGTTGCAGAATCCACTCACCTCATGCCGACGCTCACCGCGTGCCACCTGGTCATGAAGAACGTCCAATCATGTAGGTGTGTATCCCTGTCTGCTCGACATCTTCTCCTTTCACTCATCACTCTCAAGCTACAAGGAGGTAAAATGAAACAATAAGTGAAATTTTTTTCCTTTATCTCTTTTACTATGCATTATATTAGGGTTTCTTTTACCTTACACATCCATAAAATACTTTTCATTCAAAACCACATAATGGGAGCTAGGGAACTCCATTTTTGACACCGTTTGATTCATTAGAATCCTGATTCCACACCCGACATCATCAACTATCTATCATTATGTGACATGGTACATGGAAATTTCCTTCAATATGATATTTTGGGTTCAATGTGGCTAGATTGTGTTGTGCCCTTAGCACACACGCCTCGTTCGGAATGGGGACCCTCTTTTCTTTCACCTTGTCGGGTCATTTTTTTGCTGCCTCATTTTGCGTGCCTCCCCTTTTGGTTTCTCAGATGGTCAATGTTGCTTTAAAATCCCATCATAACTTGACCATGCCTTCCCCTTTTAATTTTTCCATGTTATGGTGCCTCACGGAGTCCTTCTGGCAATTTGACCCTGTCGGGCCCGGCCGTTCAGGATTCACTTGCCAGGTTTCCCCGCTGAACCTGCTGTTCCCAATGGCATCCACTTTGCATCCTCCTAGACCCCGGGGTCTGAACCCACATTTGTCGTTTGTTAGAATTAGTGAAATTTCAACGACTGTTTAACCAGTGGAACCCCGAACCTCGGAGTTTCGCTCCCGGGGTTCTAACTGTGCTTCGTCGTCCCTCACGGTGAACCTCTAGCGGCATCCCGCTTCTTGGGTCTCACCACCACATTTACCATCCGAAGTCTATGGGAACCTTGATTGACGTCGAGTGCTCTGGGCCCGAACATTCAGAATTTTGTGATGTTTCTACCATCCTCGATGGCGGATCTTTGACGGAACTCCGCCCTCTGGGCCCCGACTCTCTCTCCACCACCGCCGTTCCAACCGAGTCAAAATCAAATAGCGGCCGCCATCCTGCACCTCCCCAGCCGTCAGACCCTGGGTCTCTTGCCGCCATTGCCAATATTCAAACTCACCAAGCTTTTATGTTGTCATACCTGCATTTAATGAGATCATTAATGGTGATTAGGGGTATAAAAGACCCACTCTAACCCATCATTATCATTTGACAAGGTTGCAGAGCGATTGGAGAACTTGATTGAGGAGCCCACCATCTTCGACACCTTCACGTTCATCACCCTCAACATCACTTCATCGATCGTAGGTGGATCCCACATCTCCCTGCATTGTGTGTTCTAGGTAGTTTTTCTGTTCGCCCCTCTCGAGCATTATTTTTGTGATTTCTAAGGGTTAAAACGAATAACAAACATCAAAACCACAAATGAATGATAAATCATAGTGTGGCGGATAAAACCCATATTTTGAAAACTTAGAAAACCTTCTAGGGTGCCCGCATGACCGATCCAGAACCTTACCTCGCTGTGGTTGTTCTTCCCACAGGGAAATCGTCTCCTTCGGCCCCGGTGGCTATCTTGGCCATCCAAACTCAAACGATAAACATTCCTTCCGACGACGATTTCCCTTTGGGCCCGCACTGGCCTGACTTCCTTATTCAAAATCACTGATTGCCTCCCGATCAAAACCGCGAACTAACCTCCCGACCTCCCATCTTCCTGAGCCCGGCCTTTTCCCCACCGCAGGAATTCTTCAACTTGAATGGGTGCCCGGGTCTCTTGGGCCCGACCCTAGAGTTCCACTTTCGAGTTCAGGAGTGCTTCATCGCCCTTCACTTGAACCTCTTATCACTTGTCCCGGCTTTTAGGCCCCTTAACCTCCTCTTCTTCGCCATTGGGATGTCATTTGAACTCTAATCACCTCATTCCGCCAGTTCAATCATGGCTGCTCCTTCTTGCACTTTCGGCCCAACAATAGTTGTCTCAAACAAATAAAGATGAACGCCTTCCTGCCGCCGCTTAGCCCAAACCCTCATAAGTAAATTATAAATCATACAAATCTCTTTGACCCACCTCGTGACCCCAAACCCTGTAGGTTCCGTTTCCTTCGATTTCCTTCTTTTTTCTCACTGGCTGCTCCAAACTGCTACATCTCCTTCCAAACGGCTCTCCCACCTAGGACTCAATTCTCCTAAACCGATCCAAATGAGCCCAACTGAATCCAACTTCACTCCACATGCTTAATTTCAAATTTTCATTGTGAACCTCTTGAAATACTAAAATTTGACTGAAGAGATTCTCTGGGAGCCTTTCACCGTGTTTTCCCTTCCAAACAACATTCTTGCCGATGAAGTCTGACCCTCTGAGCCTGAACTATCCAAATGCCCTTAATCAAAAGATCAATAACATATGGGGATAAAAGGTCATGTTATGCTTAATTGATTGTTTAAAATAAATATTATTTTCAGGGTGTTGGCTAACATGAATGATTTTGTGATCCATTGTGCTGACTTTTCCCTTGCTTGCAGAATATATGGAATCGGGTGCAGGACCTTCAAGGGCATCCACCGAGAAGGACAAAGGGAAGAAGTTAGGAAGGACCCCTCAGGGGAAAGAGGACAAGGACTAGATGAAATACCAATTCCAGGGCAAGCCTCTCCACTCAAAAGTCACCATAGATTGGAAGGATATTACTAACACCAACATAGGCCAATTTGATATTGATAAATTCACACAGAGGGTCAGGGTCAATCCAACGACAAAGAATGCAAGATTGATAAGATAGAGTGGAATAGCGAAGGTTGTTGGATTCCCTCCATCCCTCATGGCTCCTGAGTTGGTCATGGCTTGTTGGGAGGCGACAAACTCATTGGACAAGGGACAATCATTGATAAAGAGGGCAACATTCTTGCTGACATGTCACCTGAAGGGATCATAGAAGCCTTCCACATTCCCACATTTCAAGAAATGGAAATGCCCAACATAGAAGAATGCCAAGCGGCATGGGATGATAATCTAGCCAGCTACAAAAAGTTAATAAATCTGCATTAGCTCAAGGAAAGGCGGAGCAGCGCTGCGAAGGTTCCTCAGGAACTCTTCTGCAGTGATTTCCACGAAGATTACCATGACTTGGTCATGATGCTAAGCCGAGTTATGGGTCTTCCTACGGAGGCCTTCTTCCAAGAATGGATGGTGTACTTCACTAAGAAAATTCTTCTGGGGAATGAGGACGTCACCACCAGGACTGCATTTTACTAGGGAGGAATAATAAGCAACTGCTTCCATGAGCAGTTCATTAATGTAAAGAAGAGCTCCAAATTTTATATGAATTCCTATCTCATCTTCCTATCTCATCTATTCCTTGGCAGATCGAAGCCAGTACAACGGGTTGTTTGTGGCACCCAGTCAGGAGCAGGGGTGAAGAATCAAGGCATATGATAGGTACTCACAGCTCCAATACCAAAACTTCAAAAAGGAATACTGCAGAATAAACGACACCTTCATTGGCTATATTATTAGTCTAATTTCCAGAGACTTCAAGAGGAGGGTATCCCACAGTGCCAGGGTGCTTTTGAAATAGTATGCCTTTCTCTTTATCCAATATCTGAAGTTCACATACATCTATGCCTAGGGCTTCACTGAAAGGCCAAACAGGTTGCCTCGATACCCCAATGACTAAATCATCCTTCTAGAGCTTTCTCGGCAACTCCAACACCTACAAGCAATCTTCAGCAATAAACACATAGCAGGGATCTCCTATCCCATGACCCTTGCCCAGGGCATGTACCAATTACAAACTTCTCAGTGTGCTAGTAACTCTGAGAAAGAGTTATAGGATTACCACTTCTACCTACACACTGCTCGCCTGCGGATGGACCCATATGGTCATGTTAGAAAAGTGATAGGGCTGGGGTATGCCCATCTTCACCACATCGAGGGTTTCTGGGCTAACTGCCAAGATGATAAAAAGGTACACATGAGGCACTACATGCGAATGAATATACAATTCATAAGAAGGGTGCAACCATTTCCCGTACCGGACCAAGTCGAGGAGGAAGAGGCCACCATAATGCATCCTAGGTACCCTGCAGTCGCCAATCTACCAATACCAATAATAGACTGGGATGAACATAAGGTTGATGACCTAGATACCATAACCTAGCCAATCTTGGTCCGTACTAAGGAGTGGATCGATGGGTAGGTAGCTCAACTAAAGTGACAAGGAATAATTTTGACTAATATGAAGGGATCAAAAGTGAGTCAAGTGCCACAGAGAATGTTGCTACCACCACTTCAACTGGCGGGACCTCCAAGTCTCCTCTGGTCACAAGGTCCAAGAAAAGAAAAGGGACAGAAACCGAACATCTCTAGGTTCCAAGGTCTATGCAAGGAAAGAAACGGGAGGCTCACCTCCTAAAAGGCTAAAACAGACAGGGAGTACTGGAACAACCCTCAACCCAAGAGGAGAAAGCAAAGGGTACATATCAATTGGAGCCTCTCTTGGCTCTCCCTGCCCCTCCTGTTGCACCACCTACCTCCCTAGCTATGATTGCTACATCCCCACTAGCAGTGGACATTTCTGTCCATCTTGCCCCTTTGCCTCCAACCGAGTCTATAATAATTATTGACTCCTCTTCCACCATGACTACTCCCCATTTCTCTACTACCATGTCACCAATCACATCACTCCCTTTGGCAACAATAATGGCACCTATTACCACTGCCACCATGCCTAAGGCTCTCTCGAGACACATGCAAAATCTTCCCCCTGAGCTCTCCCAGATCCTAATGGATCGACTCTCCAAGCAGCCCTTGCACAAGTCCTCGCTACTGCTCAGCCTTCACAAACATCGACAAGGCCACCGACTATGGAAGCCACCATGCTAATCTCTGAAGAATGGGAGGAACGAGAGCTAGAAGCCTCAAAGCCTATTGAGGAGGAAGCCGATGAATACCATGAGCACCTAATACGAACAATGAACCATCAATAGGGTGGCTTATGAGGAGGAGGGAACGGGCTCTTCGAGAGTGGGGATGAGGAAGATAGCTTGGTGCTAAGGTAATCGTGCAAACCTTTGATGATGACCTTGAGGAGGAGATGGCACAACAACTAAAGGACACTGAGGCAGAAGCAGAAAGGTCACCCCGTGATGAAGAAGGGTAGCCACCAGAAAAAAGCAGCAAAGGATTTAACTGAGGGTGGAACCCAAGTTGTCAAGACCCTCGAGGCTAAGTATACTGAGGAAAAGAAAGAAGAAGAGACAGCAGAAAGGAGGGTCTTCAGCAACTGTCCACCATGCTACCTATCAAATGCCTCGTTTTCATCTAGGACTTTGATGAGGAGGAAGGAGATTCTGCCAAGGAGAAAGGAAAATCCCTAGAAGAAAAAGGAGCGGAAATCTTTTCCTTGACCGAGAAGGGCGAAGGTGACCACATTTCACCCAAGGGAAAATCTGTTGTGCCCGAGTGGTTAGAGAAGCAGCTTGAAAGAAAAACCCCTGTGCTAAAGGACCCAAGGGGGAGGTTAGAAGCCATCTTGGCTCACGCCCAAATCATGACAAAGAAGGAGAAGAGGCTCAAAGTCTGATCCAGGGTAACGATGGATGCTTCCTGGTCTTGAGCTGCGCAAATAGCAACGCCTATGATTGGCCAGGCTGAGGTGAGTTACAACATCTCCACCATAGACTTGGGGACTGCCACCATAGAGCAGAAGGTCGGGCACCTTGAGGAGTCAGTGGCTATGGTGGTGCATTTGATAAAGCAGGAAAAGATCTGGAAGGATGAACTCAAGGCGCAGGTGGCGGCCTTAACAGATTACATACAACAATGGTCTTCAGTAGACGACCTACCTACCACATCCATGGCCACACCTCAACTGCTATCCAAAGAAAATATCGATAGGATGGAAAGGAGAAAGAACTTGGAGAAGACCATAGAGGACTAGTTTTGATGAGTCTTATACGTCGGAAACATGGGATTAAGCCAGGCTGTGCGAACAGCCAAAAAGTTCTTAGACCTGTTGCAATCTCTGGAGGGCACAAGGAATATCTGCACTGACTTCCCTATGACTTATGACTCCACCTTTCTGAGGATCGAGGCTATTCTTCAGTTGCCAGAAGCCACATGGGAGAAGGAGCATGCATTTAAGAAAGACGATCACTGGCTGATGGATGTGTGGCGGCGAGAATTTGCTAACTGGAAAGAGAGGCTAGAACAAATCGTGAGCAAGGTGGATCTAGACATTGAATGGATCAAAGAAATTAGGGCAGAGTGCACTCATTATCTCAAGCTGATGATGGAGTACGACGTGCCCTCGGTGTAAATGGATCCGGAGAAGATAAAGCCCTACTTCCATAAAAGGATGGAGGACGAGATGTCTAGTGAAATCACGGTGGAGTTCATGAGTTTCGCTGCCCGTGCCTTCAATCAATCAAAGATATTCAAGGACCAAGGCTCAAAATATGATAAAGATTGGGAAAAGCTGGAGGATAACACAAAATAATGGAGCTACCAGGTGCTGCGATATGAAATCATCGAAATAGACAAGCTCTAGGCAGTCATCCTCAAGCTCATAGAATACACAGCCTCTAAAAGGTAGGAGGACAGCCTCGTCAAGGATGAAGAACTTCTTGAAGAGTAGCTATAGTGAAAAGAATAATTGGCTTAAGGAAAAAAGTGCTACAGTGCCATCATAAGAGGACAAAATAGGGAAAGGACAAGGATGTAATTTTAAAATTGTGATATATTGGGGGTAGGTGAAACCCTATTTTGTAATGAATCTTGGCCACATAATAAGATATGATCTTGGCCTTTCATTAGATCTTTGGAAAACTATAAATAGGGCTCTCCTCTCATTTGCAAAGAGAGTTGAGTTGTTGTAAAGACATGCTGCAGAAATTTATAAAGAAAAGACATTGACTTGGTGCATTTTCTGAGTTTCTCACATGTTGTTTGATTCAATCTCCATTTGTTAGATGTTTGACTTATAATTTATTGCTGTCCTATTTAGTTGTTTCTTACTTTAGTAGATTTTAGGAATGTTGTCTTGTGATCATGAAAACTCCTGTTGTGTTGATAACTTCTCAGCCCATACTTTTCGTTGTTTGCTGATTGTAGATAGCTATGCAAAGTTAGCCTGGGCTTGAATTCAAAGCTGCTCCAAAACATTTTATCTTTGATTCATGCATGGACATGGTGAATGAAGGACAAAGCATTTGCAGACCTTAGAAGATAGCACAATTTCCATGATACTGTGAGATCTCTGGTTAAGTGGGACATTGTTTTAAGAAGTTGTCCATTGTAGGAACTCCATTGTCACTATTCACAGTTAATTGCAGATTTAGGAACTTTCCCTCTTCCTTGCCTTCTTTTCTTTTTTTATAATTGACCTATTCTAAGGTTCATTGCATATTGTAAAGCCAAATCCAATGACAGAATGGAGTCCAAGATTGTTGTTTGAACCTACAGCCAATGCATAACAACTCTTCCATCCCAAGAACTCCATTTCAAGATCTAACTTCCATGTTTTGTAACCCATCCGTAAGACGGCCTTGTGACTCCAGAAAATCACATCAAACAACTGAGATATCCCAAGCACTATCAAGACCTGGCATTAGAGACCTTG
This sequence comes from Sequoia sempervirens, assembly GCA_007258455.2. Classification (NCBI taxonomy): domain Eukaryota; kingdom Viridiplantae; phylum Streptophyta; class Pinopsida; order Cupressales; family Cupressaceae; genus Sequoia; species Sequoia sempervirens. The sequence goes on from VDFB02281492.1 coordinate 330,982,566, forward strand.
GGATAGTGTTCTACAATCTGACTATGGAAGATTGTCTTTCAAGAGAGGTAGTGCACCTACCCACTGCCTGTGTTGAAAAGTGCATAAAAACACCATCAACAAATTGCTACCTTGATTCCACCTCTATAAAGCAAGTGAAATCAAGAGGGGGCATACATATACCCTCAAATTTTCTTTCTAAGAGTTAGGATAAAGGATTTTTGACGACTAACAAATTTTCATTGTAGGATGTATTTCCTAATGTTGTGGTTGTGCAAATAACTACATTGGGGGCTTCATTCTCTTGACTTATGAATAAGTATCTTTTTATAAAGTAATGTGCAGTGTTTAGAATACTTTAGCTTGCATATGCATGTAGATTCATATGGGTTCTAAAGTGAGGGCTTAATTTATTGCCAAAAATTGTATACTCTTGAAGAAGGAGACAATTTGGTGGTAAAACTAGGTCCTACTTTAGGCACCTTCCATCAATCACCCCTTAAAATTGCATTTATAGGCCCCTAATACTCATGATTTTAGACTTTGAGGCCTAATTCACCCATGAAACCACTTAAATCCTAACAAATATCATTAAAACCACTCAAATTTTGTGAAACCCACCAAAAATATCCCTGATGGGACTAAGTCGCCCAAGGTGGCGACTTAGTCCCTTTTGGGATATTTTCCACTTTTGAGTGGGAATTTCATCAATTCAATTTAATTTTTCAATGGATGTCGACCTATTAGGTCTAAATAACAAAAAAATTAGGTGTTGATGCATATAAATACACCTTTTAAGTCATTTTTCACATCTCCTAGTCATTTTTACAAAGCAAAAATCAAAATTCAAGAGCAAAAGTGTCTTACACAAGAAGATTCAATAACATTTTGTAGCAAAGTTGAAGCTTTAGGGAAGAAAACTAGAGTTTTTGTAGGTCTTCAAGCTCACTTCTTGTTCAAGATCTCACTTTGCGAAATATTGATCATGGATGCCTATGGTGAATGATGGAGAAATATAGGTTAAAGAGATGAAACTAGCCATTAAATCACACCTAATGACTTGTTTTCAAAGTGAATCCATCCTCCATGTTCTTTTTATCTTCATATTTAAGGGTTTTTCAAATATTCAGATACATATTTCCTTCAAAAAGTAGAGTGCAAGTTGTGGGCTTCCACTTCCACTTTCAGATTTGTAGAAAATCCAAAGTGGTTTAAGTCACCCATAGTAGAAAATTAGTACCATTGCATTGATTTTTCAATTTTTTTTACAAATTTAGACACCCTTTTGGTAGAAAAAACTTTTTTGGGCAGTTTCCCTAGTATGGGAATAAGTCACCCAGCTTGGCATAAGTGTCCCAGTTGCTCCAAAAATTAGAATTTCTAGAATTTCAATGACCTTTGCAATCTCCAGTCTTCTCCTCATCAGTTTCCAAGTGCATAGTTCCTGTTCTACATCTTTATTTTATCATTTATTGCATTTATTTTACTTTTTTTCATATCACACTATGTTTTCAAAAAAGTTACTTTTCTTAAGTTTTGCATCATTAGATCATTTCATTTTCAGATAAGGGCATTAAGACATCATAATTAGGCATAATAAATTTCATTTACATAGAATTTGAGTGTAAACCCTTGCATTTTGGTCCCCATTCAATCTCCTTTCTCCTTTTAGGTGAAAAACCCTAGGAGGAGCAAAGCATTGTGAGGGCAAACCAAAATCATTCTTTACAGTGATGCATGCTTCAAATTCAAAAAATGTGATACCATTTGAAAGCTATAGATGTTTATCAATTAGCTTATCAATCAAGACTTTAGTTATAATTCAAATAGAAAATGAATAATAATTATTTATTGAATTCAAAGTAAAGTATAATTTATATTGGTGGAAAGTTGGTAATATCCTTTAAAAACCCTTTTTGTTTCATCAAATTTGGGTTAAAAAAAAGTCATCAGCCACATACCCATCTATCACCAATTTTTGGCCCATCATGATCATGCACATACCCTTATGCCTTAATTTATTGTTGTTAAATGTACCCCTTTAACATTTACACACTTATTTAGGGCTCCTTTAATTAATTGAGATTAATTCATTTACAAGCCCATTAAATTATATTTTCCAAAGGGGAAACTCGACATTAATTAATGCCAATACATAATACTTCACATTGAACAATATGTGCTCCAGGAATTAGGGCCTAGGACCCATTTGTGCATGGGTGAGTGGGTCCTCCCTAAGCCTTCAAAGCCATTTTTAAATATATTTTTGGTGATATTTTTATTATCCTAAATTCAATTTTTAAAGTTCAGCTTGTAATGTTTGAATTTAGGGAAATTAAGGATAAATGTCTACAAATACAAGGTTTTTTTTATCAAATTAACATTAGATTTCAAGAGAACAATTGAGAGAACTTTCACAAGAGAAAATATTATTGTCAAGAGAATTCAAGGGCAGATTTATTCATCATTTATTGTAGCATTCAATATCTCAAGTATCATGTCAAAGCCTTTTGCAATCATGCATGTTTTTGGAGCTAACATTGTGATGTAGGTTTCAAGATCAAGTTCAAGTGTTCAAAGAAAGATTCAAGAATCAAGATCCACATCCATTGAATCCATTTCATGCAAGTTGAAGACCTTCATTTAAGAACTTATTCAAGGGTTTGTTGAGTGGTAACATAGATTTTTTCATTCTTTATTCCCTCTCTCATGATTTTATTCATTTCAAGGTTTAATTACCAAAATGGGATTTGACCAAGGAAAACCCCCATTCACCAAACAAAAAAAAGTTTCCCCCTCTTTGTGTGTTGCAGATTTGCAAGTTGAAGATATCAAAAGTACGAAATTTCAAAGTTTAATTTGTTGTCACTTTTGTTGTCATCTCACAAAAAGTTAGATCCCAGATTTATTTCTCACTACCCAAATGTGAAACTCAAGGAATCTAGAAGTGAAGACACAAGAGAAGAGGACCTATAAATTAATGTTGGAAAGGTGAACAAGGACCCATTCGCCAATGGTCGAAAGAGTCCCAGGACAACTTTTGAAACAATGTTTTGTGATAGGTAGACAACATTTTCTATTCCTAGATTTTCCCAAAGCTTTAGTGTTTATAATAGACCTATGTTTTATCTATCAAATCTAATTTTTACATTTCATGAATGAATGCATTTGGTATTTTTAACATTTTTCCCAAAACCCCTATTCATTCATTCTATCAAAAAGTTGTCTCGAGACACTTTGCAACTATTTTTGGGATAAGTTTTAAGTGTCCTCTGCTCATCTGATTTGTGTGAAATAAATTGTGTCTATTAGCTTTATGTTTAATCTACCCAAATTTAGTCTTACAATTCAGTTTTGAGTTGATTTGATATTTTATTTTCATCTTCCAAAAGTGGTGTTTAGTCCACATACACACATAAAGGAAATTGCAAGATTCATCAAAGAATTCACTCACCGAAGAGTTGAAAGTAGTTTTTCACTTGAGGGATATCATTTCCTAGATGAAATAGAAGAATAGGTAGGTTTATTCACCCTATATTTCCATTTCTATTTATAGTAAGTTTTCTTAAACATCCCAAATTTAGTATAAAAACCTATGTTGTTTGGACCCCAACCTATTTTTCTATGTTTCAGGATGTTACTTTATCGTGTGTTCAACTTGGTCCCCATAAGGACAAAATTCTTTCAATTTCTTATTTACAACATAACACTCATTTTTATGGTGTCAAAAAAATCTATGATATGCATAGTAGGGTGTATTTTAATTCTTGTGTTTATTCCTTTTTTTTAGGCACAAGTAGTAATATAATTAATCCCTTATTAAAAAGTGTAGCCAAAACCTCTTTAATCTTTAATATAGGACCTAGGAAACGTAATTTCTTAAGTTTATATTTCTTAGTTGGTGGAGAAATGGATTTTTGTAAAGCTGGAGTATCTTGGAAAAACCTAGTCCTTTAGTATCTTTAGATGGTGTTTTTTCGAAGAGAGAGTGGACTTCATGCTCATTCTTAATGTCATATCCTTATTTCCTCAAAATTTAAAAGCCTTTCCCATATGTATGTTCGAATTCGATGGGTGTGTTTGTAACTTTATGCTCATATGATGGACGGTTGGTTGATGTGCTTTCCTTGTGATTGTTATTGATAGGTTCTTCCATGTGTATTGGTTGAGGTGTGCTTTGTGAATCACCTTTAGGGTGTAAAAGAGTGAAAATTTCAAGTGGTGGTATGGCAGGATGTTGTTGGTATGGGGTAGTAGGGCATTGGATTGAGGGATAAAATGCCACATTATTATCAAGGTTGCATAAGGAAATTTGTATGAATTCATGCATGCTCTCTTCATCTTGGTGCAGGACTTAAAAAAGACTTGTAATAGGGGATGAGGTATCATGATTTTCAATATCAGAATTAGGTTTATTGCCAAACACACAACTTGAAAAATCCACTAATTGTTTCAAAGAGGTTAAAAATTTATCAAAACATTGAGCCATCATGATGATATAATGCTTGTACTAAGGTTCAAACTGTTATGCAATGGGTGATTGGAAAACAAGTAAGACATTTGGACAAAGGATCCTAAGAGGGTTCTATCATAGATATATAAGCCCTAAAAGGTGGGAAAGAGGGGCCCAGGGCATCTGTGTCCAAGGTAGGGTATCATAAAATTCAAATTTTGATTTTTTAAGATGTTGTTTAAGGTTCTTAGATCTATATTCAAACATGTTTTATAGTAAATTATTTTCTAGATTTTGTTATTTTTGGATTATGAGCATTTAACAATGCAAACACGCAACAATGTAGAAAGTAAATGATAGTTTTGAAATGCAGAAAAAAATTTAGACAACATAATCCAACAGAGTATATAGCAATAGAGCTTTGATTCTAATTTTAGTCACAAATTACAAGACATAAGCACCCAAGGTGTTTGTTTCCTAGATAGGGTGACTATAAATTCAAATTTTGATTATGCTTGTTATTGTTTAAGGTTTCCAATTTTATGTGCACATATAGTTTTGATAGTGATATTTTTTCAATTTTTTTTTTGAATTATGATTATGGAAATGAAAAATGCAAGTGTTCAAATCTATGAAATATGAATGACAACTTTTGAATGCAATTTTTAGATACAATATGCAAAGATTGACTAATTAAAAATGATGATTTGATCTACAATTTTGAAACAAAACTATACAATTTTCACTTATTTGACCTAAATGAACGAAGCTTATATGAATGCAATACATAATTTCTGATTTTAATGATCTAATGAATGAAAATGCCCACTAGATTACCATATTCAAACATGTTCAAGTTGTACAAATTGATCTACATGATGGTCTTCATACCAGAATACAATGTTGACATCAATGAAAATAATATAATGCAATTACTTATCCCTCATGCTCATGTTTCCAACAAATTCATCAATGAAAAACTCCTTATTCTTCCAACATCCCACACTACATATAGAATTAAATATAGTTCTGACTAAAACAAACTCAGTATACTGTGGAACTTGTTAAGAATGGGATCGTCACCTCAATAAGGATTCTCCTACAAAATAATTTCAAATTTGTAGCACCAAGGATCATCTTGATCGTAGATTCCCTATGAACCACAACTATGATGTCGACATAGACATGAACATAGCATATGTCAAGGGACTAGCAGAAAGACCTCAATATGATGTAGGTTATACACAACCACCATGGAGAGACAACCAAAATGCAAAGGCACTAAAAATAACCCACTACAAGACTACATGGATAATCTAACTATAGAGGAAGAGGATGTGGAACAAACAACTTCCAAAGAAGTGATTCCACATGCTACAACTATAGGAAATTAAGTCATTACACAACAAAATATTTGGCAAAGAAGAGAATAGATTTTACCTTTGGTGGAGATGATTCATATGATATATTCAAATGTAATAAGGAACAATAGTATTATCAGAGTGTACAACATGCTCAAAAATTGATGATCTATATGAAAACACAAGAGTTGGAGTGATTAGAAGAATACCGTAGGGAGTAAACATCTTCTATGGTACCTAATCCATCATATTAGTATCTGTCACACATCAACATTCTCTTGGAGAAATTTGAGCATCATTTGAAGTCATTATTTTAGTCTTTGGATCATGTGCACCATTCAAAGATATTCACCTTACTTCCTACACATTCCTATTTAGAATAGGAAGTCATCTTACACACATTTATGGTGTTATTTCTTCCCAAGGGGAGAAATTTTCTTCAACATTCATGGATCATCTTCAACATCTAGTGTCAAGAATCTACCAACACTATAAGCATAATTTTAGGGGAGGCCACATGTTTTTTATTCTACTACCAATTTTGGGAGGAATCGTTTCCTCACATGGAGATAATGACTTCACATTTTTTAAGGGTGTCACATGACCTTCCCTCTTTTCTCTCCTATGGGGAGAACATTTATTATACTTTTTGCTAGAAGTATTCCTTGGGGGGTCATCAATATTTCTACATCTATCACTTCTTCTTCATGTGTACGTTTCATTTCATTGCATCTCTTTTTGAGAGGGGTTTTATTTCCCACTATGTTTTCTCCTTTACTCCACTCTATGATATATTTGTACATGCATACCTAACATGGCCTAGTCTATCAAGGAGTCATAATTAGTGTGTACATTACTCCTTAAGTTGCATTTAAGGGGGTGTTAGTGTAAATATTCTTTATCCATCTAGTTAAGATATCACCTTTCTAGGATTCACATATTCAAACCTAGCTTAAGTTTAATTAGGTTTCTTTTTGGTTTTGTCTCACTTCATATGGTTGAGACACCTATTGGAACTTTTTCACATACTTGTCAAGTGTTCTCACAAGAAATCCATCTTTGGAGGGGTTGTTAGAGTTTTTCTCCTACCTCCTTACCTCCTCATCCTTGCCTATATATGTAAGGCTTAATCATTGTATGATATAATCTTTATCTTATATTTGATAGACATACTATTGTGCATATTATATTCACATGTTGAAGTTGTTTCATTCTCTTTGATCTTGGAATTCTCTACCAAGTTCATCTTTGCATGGTCTAGAATACTATACTTTAGAGAGTTATAGTGATTTTTTTGATAGATTATGGAATATTTTTTGTTACATGTGTAAATCATAATGATTTTTCTTTGTTACTACATGGTTTTAATTATCCACTCCTTGGTATGAGTGTTTTTTGGTAGATTTTATATGCCTTGATCCATTTTCATATTTGATATTACCCATGCAATGGGATTTCTTGAATGTGTATGTTCTTTATTTAAATATTTTCTATATGTATCTTGTAATTATAGTTTATGGGTCAGATATGTTGTTGGCATAAGTTCTATTGTTATTGGATACAAAATTGATGTAGTAGTCGAAAAATTATCCTTTTTCCATGCTTGGTTCAAATATTAACATTAAAAATGAACTAATGATGTCTTGGAGTGGTATTGTAATGTGTTGTACACATTCACACTATTCTTGGACCTTTATTTGACTAAAACATGCCTTAATTGACCCTTTGCAAAGGTGTTGTAAAGTGTTGTAACACACAATTTTCACACTTTTCTAGGATGCATTTGCTTAATTAAGCCTAATGGGCCCCTTTCTAAAAAAAATATAGATAATGTGTACCATGTTTAATTGTTGAAAAGTGTTATAAAATACTTTCAAATTTATCTAGGTGGTAATTAATTAATTGTGGGTAATTGAAGTAATTAACCCCCCTTTTAAGCCTTAATTATGACACCTCCCAAAGATCTATTCTAACACTTATAATCTAATTAATAAAATATTTCATTGGGCAAGGTTAGGTCTTGTAAAATGGTGTCAGGACCCATTCACCCTAGGTAGTGAATGGGTCCTCCATTAATAGGAGGCCCTTTTTTAGCTGATTTGGAGTGGGTTTTTAGCCTTCTTTCAATCCCTCGGGATTAGGTCCTGGTAAGTTGAGCTAGGACCCATTCACCCTAGATGGCGAATGGATCTTCCCTTAATGAGACCCCACTTTTTGAATTCATTTTGGTGGGAATTAAATATTTTTTCTTTATATATCTAGTGTTGGGCTTAGTTGTTTGAATTTTGGGGTTAATGTCCTAGTTTAGTAGAAATAAGGGGTTAGTTCACACTGTTTCTCCTAACAAGAGCTAAAAAATCATTCTAAGTCTCTTTAAGCATTCAAGTTTAGAAGAATTAGAGAATTTTAAGAGCATTTTCAAGGAATTTCAAGGTAGATTTCAAGAGTTTATTGCAGCAATTCAAGTCATATCATCATGTCAAGGGTTAAATGCATTCATGCATGTGGTTGAGCTAATATAGTTAATGTTGCATTGAGGATCTATTTACAAGAATAATTTCACATCCAAGATCTACATTATTTATGGCCACTACATGTTAGATTGTGGATTTGTTTCACAAGACATCATCCAAGGTGATATCATTTACATACTTCATGTTTCTTGCTTCATTCCTTCATTTCATCATTTGGTTTAATTACCTACAAGGGGTTTGAATGAGGAAAACCCCCATTCACTGACAAACAACAAGTTTTTCTTCCCTTAAGTGTGTGATTGTAGATTTATAGGTTGGAGCAAGTTTGGAGCAAAATTGTCAAAGTTCCAAAGTTGCAAAAGTTGTCATTCAAAGTGAAAAATCAAGGAATCAAAGCTATAGAATTACATATAGACTTCCAGAAGTTGATAGTAGGGAATTTCAGAGTGTAGAAAGCAAGGAACAAGATCTTGAAATCAGTTTTTTGAAACCCTAAAAGGACCCATTCACCACTAAAGGTGAATGAGTCCTCCGGGTAGCTTGAAAACAACAACATTTTGACCAAGTACATAGATTTTTATGCTCTAAAAACTTCCCCCATAGTTACTATAACAGTTAGGTAGCATTTCTTATTGTTATTTGCATCTTTTGACTCTCATAATTACATCATTTTGTAGTGATTTAGTGTGAAAATTTTTAGTGGTATACCCTCTTGCTCATGCATTTGGGTCTATCCTATTTTTCACCTAATCATTTTAATGTTGAGCATAACATATTGAACATTGCACTTTTCTAATTTTAATAGTCTCTCATTGCATCTTAAGTTATATCTTGCATTGAATTAAGATCTCATTTAGGGTTACTTATTTTGCATTGAAATCTTGCATATCATATAAGGTTTAGATTTACATTGTTTTGCATCTGTGCAAATTTGAATATTACAAAAACAAATCAGTCATTTTTCATCTCATTTAGATATCATACAATTGAATTTGAAAATAACTAAAAAATTGCATTCAAATTAGGCCTTGCATTTCATCTTTTCATTACTTTTTTGCATTGAAATTTTGGAAAATTTGAAACTACAATTTACTGTCTCAGAACTAGAACTAAAAGATATAATTGAGATCTTGAAAATAATTAAAAAATAGTTTTAAAATACCTAACTAGGACCAATTCACCTTTATTAGTGAATAAGTCCTCGATAAGGTCTAATATGAACCTTCTGGCAACTAAAAAAGCATCAAAATTCACTCTAAAATCTTTGAAACATCTAACCAGGACCCATTTTCCCTTACTAGTGAATGAGTCCATGTTAGCTACTACTCTGCATTTTCAATACATTAAAATCTTAGTTTTGAGGTTGTGTTTAGTGATGTTACCTTTTTGTTTCAGTTTTTTGATTTGTTGATTCATCAATTTCATTACATTAAGCTTAATTTGCTTCATTTTAGGGAATTGTTAAAAATTCAAAATCACATAAAAAAAATTCATTTTCATTTAATTACATTGTGTAATCAATAAGTTACTATGTCTACATCTAAAATTTTGAAAATGGAGAATTGTTTAGGCAATGTGTGGAAGTCCTTGTTCTCTTTGGTTGATGTTTCAACTTATGTTTTTGGCAATGGCCTTAATGAAATTGAATTTACTAATGCTCACACAACTCCTAATGCATTTCCTCCTCATGATGTTGACATCATTGGAGAAGATGATTCCAACATTAATGAATTCATAAATCATTGTCTAAACAACCTTGAGTCCAATGCATCCTTTTATCCTTTAATGAAAGAACACACACAACTTGAGATATTTGAACTATTAAATCTTGAAATTGAATCACAAGTTGAACTTAATTTCCCTACCATAGGTTAACCTAACACCTCTAAACAAGCAAACATTCAACCATCCTATGTAAACAAAGTGACCAACACATCAATGAACCTTGAAGGCACATGGAGAAGGATTCACAATCTTACACAAACAAGGATGTGATACAACAAGTGAACATAAAATCCATCAATTCCTAGAGAAAATACCAACTAAAGAAACCAAAGGGTTAGGATATCAAGATCCCCCTCTCAACATAAGTGTTCCTAAAGAATACCTAATTGGTGCAGGGGCATCATGAGCCTCATAAACATACCTTTTCTTATTTTTGATTTTTAGGTTTTTTGTGTGTTTTGGAGTTTAATAAGGTCACTTATGACCATGTGGGATCATGCTGATTCATTTTGAAGTGTTAATAGTGTCTTTGATTAAAAAGTCTAAAAAGTTGTCATGTTGCTCAAAAGTTGTCATCCAACTTTCGAAAGGTGTCAAAAATCAAGAAACCATTTCAAAATAGTTGGGATTGGTTGGAAATGTATGAAAACACCATCCAAATTCAAATGGATTGCTTCAAATAGGAGAAAAATGTAGACATACAAAATTAGCATCATTCACATCCATCCATTCATTAGGTAAATCAAGTTCATTAAATTCAATCTCCTAAGATCATCCATTTAAATTAAATAAATAAACTTTGTTTAATTTAAGCCTAACATAATACTTTTAATTAAATAAGTCAATTTTTTATTTAATTAAATCTAAAACATCTTTCATCTCCCTTTGATTTAGTTTAAATTCCTAAATCTAAAGTCAAATGGGTCAAATCACCTAATCCCTCACTAAATTAATCTAATCTAATCTCCCATCACATCCTCTAGATTTTTCCACTTCCACTAATAAATCAATTAACTCATTTATTAAATCCTCATTTTCCTTGAAACAAGGCATCTTTGGAGAATATTCCCTGAAGTTTGAATTCAAAAACAAGTTGACTTGTCCCTTCCAACATGGCATTAACTCCCCTCTTACATGTCCCCCACTTGTCATTTAAGTCCCCTTTTCTCCCTCCAACAAGAAAAATTTGAATTTGAAAAAGCCAACTAATCTCATTTATTAGCACATTGATCAAAACTTCCACATTCCTCAACCATTCACATGTTGACAAATGGAACTTGCCCATTGGCTAAATATTTTTCCCACATTGCTCTCTTTTGAGCATTCTTCCAACTTGAGATTCTATAAATAAAAGGGTCATTCTTCATTTCTATCATCCACAATCTTCACGCAAAGTTACTCTCTTCAATCGAGAGCTAATTTTGTTCACTTCATAGCATCTTCAGCAATCTTCATCATTTGAGCTTGTCAAGCATTGGGAAAGGGTCACTTTCCACAAGTGACACCAATCCACTATGTAATAGGTATATATCATGCTTCTTTTATGCTTTCAATTAGTTTGCTTGTGAGGTATGATGTGTTATTTCATAGGAGTGTTTATGCATCTACATGAAATAACCCCATTGATAATTAGTGTTGGAGTTTTAGTTTTGTGCAGATTTGTAGTTACTCAGTAATTTATCTTCTTCTAATTTTGCAGGGTCCCAAGTTGAGGTTTGCATGTGCTTCTAGTGGACTATAGGTCTAATATTTTGCATGTATCAGACTGTCAAGGTTGTGAAGGATAGTTTGTAATCCATCAATGTAAGATTGGTGTGTTTGTGATTGAAGAAGGTGTAGAAGGCGTGTATGAAGATCTTATAGACTTGTTCAAGGAGCTTTCGAGTTTTCTTGGGAATTATTTGACAAAATGTGATATTGTCCTATAAGGACTGTGTATGACAGTGTTGGTGCAACAATTGAAGGTTAAACAAATCCAAGACTAAAAGTTTTATTTTTGAAAATTCTTTGTTGAGAAGGGGTATTAGAAGTTCCTATAGAGATGGTAAAGGTGTTGGATAACAAGATTGAAATTATATGACAAAATGTCATGACTATCCCAAGTAGATTGCATGAGACATTGAAGCCCTCAAATAGTGACCAATCAAGTGTGAACATTTTTGGTGTGTGTAGACATTGAAACCTCCTTGAAAGAACTTCTAAGAAAGGTGTAATGGTTCCCATATCAGTGGTTAAGTGTTAAACAAAGCATTTTTTCTTGTTGATTCTTAATCTGGAATGAAGTTGTCTCTACTAGGTGTAGCAATACAAGAAGTTATCAGACAATGAGTTGTTGAATGGTTGTGTCATTACCACATAGGAGTTTCCAACATCATGTTCATGATATTTTTATCCCTAAGACAAGTCTACCATGTCATCTGCATTTTTCCAAACAAGTTGGATCAAAGCCCCAAATAAGGTCAATACTAGAGGCCGAGTGAAGTGCACCTAGGAGCATGATTGAGAAATGTATTAGAACACCAAGTTGTCTTTTGAGTTGTTTCCCTAAAGAAGGTACTTCTTCTACATCACTAATGATTTGTAGTGATGGTAGGATTTTCTTAGATCCTCCTCCTAGCATAGGTGTCCTCCTTCCTAAAGAGAAACCCTTACCTCCTAAGGATAAGGATAACAAAGACAAAATTATCTCAGGACCTTCTTCCCTAATCCCATCTAGAGAAGTTGGTGAATCTAGCCAATGCAAGAGGACTTACAAGCTAAAGAAACTAAATTTCCCTTGTTCACCACCTAAAAGTGAAAGAAAACTACAACTGCTTCTAAACAAAGAAATTTTGACATTACCACTGATGAAGAAAAGATAAGGCTATATCCTAAAGATGCAAATGTTTCACATTGTCAATGGCTCGACTCACAAAAAGGATATGAATATCACAGTGAAACTTTCCTAGGAATTGGACATTCCGACAGGTGACTAATATCTTTCTGTGGACGTTCATTTACTTGTCAAACCAGGGGACATAGACTTTAAATGGCGCAGCAAAATATATGCACTAGGAATTTGTTTTAGTCAAATCTTAGCAAAAATACATAATGGAAAGAAATTCTATCTAAGCTACAGAATGGTAATGCAGAATTCTTTAACTCAACTATGCTTGATTAAAACAAACTGTAATAGCTACGACTGAAGCACAAACCATGAACTGGCCTTATGCTGCAGGAACAGTCATGGGATGGACTCTCTATGCTGCAGGAGCAGTGTAAGACTGAGTTTGCATAAAAACTTCAAAAGATGAAAGCTAACTGGATATCAACAGAAAAGAACATCTAACTAATTAACTACAGATACTTACTAAGTGGGCCCCCTTAGCAAGCATCTACTGATTACACAGATGCTGAACTCAGAACTTCATCGATCTTTATTCATGAAGATAGAATGAAATACATTGTCTTGTTGGTGTGAAAACTAACAACAAACTCTGCTTCTGGTCAAACAGATTCTGTCTTTCATTATCATACTGATTCTTACATGATCTCTGCTACTCTGTTTCTATCTTACCTAAAAATCATCTATTACTCATTCTATTTCTCTTCTATCACTACCTCGCGCAGGAGGAGTATCTTATTTTTAAATTAAAAGAACAACTAACTAACTAACTTCATCCAAGAAAGACGTGGAAGTAAAGTATATCCCTGAATCAAGGAACAAACTTCATAAATGAATTTATGTGTTCAACCCGATTCAGAGAGAATCTAGCGCTCCACTCTCTCCAGATTGACTTTCCATTAAAAATCTTTCCAAATCGGTTTCGGTCAAAGAGTCTTTGGCGGAGCTTCCTCAAAGTCGTGCAGGAAATGGGCTTTACTGCAAGGCCGAGATCGGCTGCGCTTGACTCGATCATTCTTCAACAACCTGCGAAACAAAAGGTAACAGACGCGCAAGAAGAGGCATATGGTACATACATGATATCTATTCATTAATCACACATTTCAAATCTACTTCACCATTTAAAAACTGTATACGATATACCAGCCATTTTCGGGAGTCAATAGGGCAATAAATGCAATCAAGTCAACACAATAGGCTGCAGGAATATAAAAGTGTCTTGCTACAGGATATCCCCATAAAAGGTTTCATCAAAGTTTAAACAGCCATGAAATAACAAAAATGAAATCATTTAAAAGTTTATCATATCATCAAATTATGAGCATATTTTAGGCTCATCACTGCCCCCTACTTAGCCCAATGCTGGTCCTCCAGCATTAACTTTCCTGGTGATTTCTCTGAAGTCAGTAGTGGCTGCATGACTCTGGAATGGATGTCCAAACCTGTAATAGAATCCTCTGAAATCCTCGGCACCTTTCATATCTGCGGTCTTCTAATTCACTGTTAAGATTTGTAGCCTGATGAGAATACAGGGGCTACATTAGCAATGGGTCCGATGTCACAAGTGTTTCACAATTCAAATCTTGCTCTTGAAGTCCCACCAATATATATGCTAGTCTGCTTGAGGTAGTTGTAAAGTCGAGGGACCATGTGGTTCTGACTTCTTAACCCAAATTAATTTTTCCCATCTTTTCTCACTGGTATATGCTAATCTCCAAAATGAATATTGATGTGCCTGGAATTCATCATATACTTGCTTTCAGATGTCAAATATTTTTGCTCTGGCTGAAACATTATTAATACCATATGTCAATGCAAACCAATCTTTCAGCATTGCATGTGGGTTTGAACTTTGAGAGCGTAATGAGACAGGCTCTGTTTTCTCAATTTCCTCATACGTTTCCCACTGTCTGCCATAATTCACCTCATTTGCTGCCCATGACATGAATGCTCTCAAATGAATATCACCAATGTATGGAAGAGGATTCCATTCTGTTTCAAGTGGTATTAAAAAGCCATGCAAATAGAATTCACACAGAGAATTCCTTAACCAGTTAGGGGCTGCTTGATATGCTTCATAAAATTATTTGGCAGAATGAATTATGGGGTCTTGGTTTCTAGAAATTCTCATCAATTAAAACCATAAAAACTATTCTTTGAGGCACAGAGCATAAACTCTGGGTGGCGGTCTGCATTCCATAATTTGACCGGTTACCTTTAGCATTTCATCCATTTTTGCTTTCAATTCAGCAATTTCCTGTTTCTGATTTTCAATTTTCTTTTTCAATTTCTTCTTTTCTATTTGCCATAGACTTTGTTGCATATCAGTCTGGGCAATGTGTCGAAAAGTCACAGTTTGCAGTGTAACTGTTTCCCAATTATTTTTAACAAATTCCAGAAATTCAATTAAAAAGGTCCTCCTATACACAACAATGGCTTTACACATTGCAGGATGAAATATAACTTCATTAGGCACATTTAGTTGTTCAGCCTGTTCTTGTTCTTGCTGCAGGATAAATTCTTTTTGTTGCTGCGGTGAAGAAGTCTGAGCTTCCTCTGAGAATTGCATAGCAGCATTAACCAAATCATCAAGACTTGGCAACTCATGCCCATTATGCCCTGCTTCTTTTGTCTCTACTTGTTCCTCTTCAGGAACGACCGAACTCTGAGCAGCATTCTCAGATTCAACAGATCCTTCTGAAATTACAATCACCTCAGGTTGCGGTAAAACATGGGAGGCCCTAAATTGTTTCCTTGTGGAAACCCTTCTTGGTATTGATGTGGTTGTAGGGGGTGTTCCAGTAGCTTTTCTTTTTCTTGTTTGTTCAGGGGGCTCTGCCCTACCAGAGGATGATGGTGAACTGGTAATATCAACAGCTGTTGTTGTAGGAGAATTTTCTGGAGGGGAAGGTGCTACAGGAGAGGAGCATTGCCTTTTCTGAGAACGAGGGTCAGATTCTAGGGACCCTTCTGCCTTTGATTTTCCTTTCTCCCTCATAGCGGCAGACCTAGTTTGTACCCTAGCAGAGGATTCAGCTGTGACAGCTACAGGATCGGGTGCTACAGGAGTAGATGACCCTTGCCCTGTTCCACTAGTAGATGCAATTTATTTCTTCTTTCTTTGAGGCCGTGGGGTAATTACCCTAGGGGGTTGTGGAGGTTGTAAACTTTTTTGGGCAACAAATTGTTGCCAGGAGAGAAGTGAAACGTCTCTCAAAGAGCGCTCAATAAGCAATTTAATAAGGCCATGATGAGTGACAGAGTTATCTTTCCCCTGTTGAGTTCCATGGGCACTTTGCTCTAAAAACTTTAACAAGAAATTCAGAACATTCACAGCCGACCCATGCCTTATATGGCTTAATAATTTAAAATGATGCGAATGCAGATAAGAAAAACGGCCTTCACAGGTTAAATACCTCATTATATAAGTGGCATACTCTGAATATGGAAGAGGTAGTGACACTCGCTTGCATCCTTGCTTGGAGATGTCCAGCGGTCCATCAGCAGGCATCGAAAATTCAGCCCTTGCAGCTGCAGCATCTGAAGAAAAGTTTTCTCTAACGGCTGGGATCCCGGTTACCTCAGCAATTTTGTCTTCGGTTGCAACAACTGTTAGACCCCATACGGTGGCTTCCCCTTCAGAAAGTGTTCTCAAAAATTCTGTCGCAGCCTCCTCATCAAAATCATTTAAACTCAGAAAATAATTTAACCATCCACAGAGGCTAAATGCTTGGGCTGTCTGCGGGTTTTGAAACAACAATTCATGAGCTACAGGCTCATGTCATACCAACTGACCACCCATGTCTGCAGTTTTTCTAGCTGAACTCAATTTCTTGCTGAAGATTCAAATTCTTTATTTCCTTTTCTGCTCTAGTTTTTCTCCGTCAAGCCGCCACATTTCTTTCTTTTTTTCCAAAAATGAACTTTCTTAAACAAGCAGTCTTAATCGTAGTTTGCAAGAAAAAGATGCATTAAAGAAGGTCATGCAATCACGTTTGGAAAGTACCAGAAATATATTAAAGAAAGATTATTTTGTCGTTATGGCAGCGGCGAAAAGACAGGCTTCAAACGATGAATTACCCCGCCCCCTACTTAAAAGATGACATGTGTCCTCACATGTACTAAAAAATAGGTAGAGATTCGGGTGATAATGACCGATACATGCATAGCAGTAATTGAATGGAATGAAATAAATCAAATATGTGATATGAAAAGATATGGCGTACCTTTAGTAATTGCACGTACGTGTGAAGAAAGATGACGGCGCTGCATGAATTGACAAGTTGGAAAGATATCTGAATTAAGGTTGATGCAGACGGATGAAGTGGACGGGTGACGTGGGCGGATGAAATGTACGAATGAAATGGATGGATGGAAGATAAAGAAATGAGGTGGGGGCGATAAATTTAAATAGAGAAAAGAGGTTTTCTTAAAAAGAAAACCTTTATTGCGGCATGTTTTTTGCGCCTGAGGAACGCTGCAGAGAAAGGGCCAGAGGCCCGGCCGCGGTGAAGAGGTAGCGAGGAACCTCGAATGAAGCCTACGAAGTCTTCCTCCTCGAACCGCTTATGGTACAGCCGGAGTCTATGGGCCATTGACGAAAGCAATTTGAAACGGATCGATCACCGTAACAGCCGCATGTACCATGGTCAAACATATTTTCAACCTCATAGGGGCCAAGCCAGCGTGTTGTGAGTTTACCCTGATTTTCTTGGTACCTGGAATCATATAACAAAGCTCAATCTCCAGTAGAAAATTTTCTGGTTTTGATGTGCTGATCATGCCATCTCTTTCTCTGCTGTTGGATTACTTTTGTATGCTGCAGGGCAGTTTTTCTCATTTCGTTCAAAGCATTTAGCTGCAGGAGACGGTCCTTCTGTGCTTCAGATAAGTCCATGTTGAGTTCAAGAGTTGTCCTCAAAGTTTTATGTTCAAATTCAATGGGTAACATAGCTGTTTTCCCATAGAGCAACTCAAAGGTGTAAACCCAGTTGTTGTTTTCCATGTAGTTCTGTAAGCCCAAACTGTTTCAGGAAGTCTATTACTCCAGTCTTTCTTATGAATCTGCACTGTCTTTGTGAGGATTGCTTCAATTTCTCTGTTTGTTACCTCCGCCTGACCATTGGCTTGAGGATGATAGGGGCTGGACTTCATGTGTTTGATCTTATAGTCATTCATAAGTGCAGTGATCATATTTGACGTAAACTGAGCTCCTTGATCAGTTACAAGCTCTCTGGGAACTCCAAATCTAGTGAAAATTTGTTCATACAAAAATTTAGCAACTTTGTTATCTCGGGCATTAGTCATAGCTTTTACCTCGACCCATTTTGTGACATAATCCATGCAAACTAGAATATATGACTTTCCATTTGATGGTGGATCAATTGGTCCCACAAAATCCATCCCCCATTTATCAAAAGGGGTGACTATTACCTGCGAATATAGTGGCATTTCATCTGACTTAGTTGGTCTTCCCATACGCTGGCATCTGTCACACTTCCTTGTATAGGCCACAGCATCCTTATGTAATGTTGGCCAGTAATACCCTGTTGTAAGAATTTTCATTGCTGTTCTTTTTGCTGCAAAATGCCCTCCACATGGTTCATCATGGCAGGCATGCAAGATATCATAAGTCTCATCTTCTCTTACACATCTTTGCATTACTTGATCAGGGCCAGTATAAAACAGACAATTGGCAATCCAGGTAAAGTTGAAACTTTTCTCTGTCAACAACTTCTTTTCTTTTGGGGAAAAATGAGCCGGTATTCTGTTTGCCGCTAGATAATTAGCAATATCTGCATACCAGGGTGTATGTGCAACAATGGAAAACAAGTGTTCATCTGGAAATCTATCATCAATGACCTCTTGTTCCTCAGATGCAGCTGATTGAAGTCTTGATAAGAAGTCAGCTATGACATTAGCTCTTCCTGGTTTGTCAATGATTGTGATATCAAATTCTTGTAACAACAGGAGCCATCGTGCCAATCTACCGGTTAAGGTGCTTGTTCATCGTGCAATTTCGATTGCCGCATGGTCATGTGACAAATATCCGATAACCGGCATTATAATGCCTGTTCATTCAAAGCATATACCACCGCAAGCAATTCTTTCTCAGAATAAAGATAGCGAGCTCAGACCTGAAGGTTTTGGCCGATAAAGTAGATAACATACTCAATTGAATTTTTGACTTAAACTCCGCCTCCTATACCAAAATCAGACGCATCAGCATGTATGTGAAAAAGCAGGTTCCATTTTGGACCTTGAAGAACAAGGGCTTTGGTAAGCAAGTCCTTTAGCTGCAGGAAGGATTTTTCATAGGCCTCGGTCCACTCAAATTGGGAATCCTTTGTTAACAAAGCATAAAGTGGACTGGCAATTTTACTAAAGTCTTTTATAAACCTTCTATAATACCCTGCATGACCAAGAAAACTTCTAACATCTTTTTGTTTTGCAGGAGTTTGTAAATTCCTTTAATAATAACTTCAATTTTAGCAGTGGACAACCAATTCCATTCTCTTCGTAAATATGATGAGACCTAGAACAATACCTTCTTCCATCATTAGAAAGAACTTTTCCATGAGACAAATTTTGCTCTCTACTAACCTTTTTAATACTTTTTCTAAATTCACCAAGGCTTCAAATGTGACTCCATATGTAGTGAAATCATCCATATAAATCTCCATACATTCATGAGATATATCAGCAAATATACTAATTACTGCTCTCTGAAATGTTGCTGGTGCATTGCATAAGCCAAAAGGCAAGACCGAATAAGCAAATGTTCCCCATGGACAGGTAAAAGTGGTCTTGTCTTGATCTTCAGGGGCAATTTTTATCTGATTATACCCACTGTAACCATCTAAGAAGGAAAAATATCTTTTACTGCATGTTGAATCTAGTACTTGGTCTACAAAATACTGGAAAATGATCTTTCTTTAGTGGCATTGTTCAACTCTCTCAGAATCTTACACATACCTCCATTTTCTCCTTTCTTTGGGGACAAATGACTAATGGAGAAACCCATTGGTCACGAATTGGGTAAATAAAACCAAAGATCAAGCAACTTTTGAAGTTCATTTTTCATCATTTCAAGTGCCGGGGATTTACTCTTTCCTCGAAATATTCAACCGTGAACAATCTTCTTTGATATATATCCTATGAGTACGACTTGAGGATCTATCTTGCATGTCCCTATATTCCCATGCAAAAGCTTTATGCTGTTCTTGTAGAATTTTTAATAAGTCATCCTCTTGAGACTGAGACAACTTATTATTAACATTCAAACAATGATTTGGAGACAATTCTATCTGCTTAATGAGATTACTCATAGAATCAACAGGTAATGTTTGTACCTCTTGTGGAAGCAAGTTATGAAAAATTGTCGAAAGTTTAGGCAATGAACTCTCGGAATCTAGCTGCTGCAAGAAACATTGATGCTGACTGTCACTTGGATCAGATAAATTATCTGCATCAAGATTGAATTGCAGAATTTGAAGAAGCAAAGCATCTTCACTTTGAAGTTGAGAGAATGGATCATTTTGAAGCATCATCAATTGAGCCAAAGAATTGGCTTCTTCAGTTTCTTCTCCCACATCTGGCCAAACAGGTTGGGACAAATCTAGTTGAGGTTTAGCAGGCAGATACAAAGCCAATTTCTTTGTGGACTGCCCATCAGAAATGGTCATATCTCCAGAACGACATCCTATAAAAGCATCAGCAGTTGCTAACCATGGCCTACCAAGGATAACTGGATACCCTCCTAAAGTTGCCTTAACTGATAATATTGTAAAATCAGCAGGATACTCCCAAGATTCAAGAGTGACAATTACATCTTCTATCATCCCATCAGGTTTGACTGTGGAGCTTTCTGCAAGCTGCAGAACTATGGGTGTAGACCTAATATTTGAAATATTCAAGGAGTCCATAGTATGCTTTGTCATTACATTAATGGCAGCTCCTAAATCAATCAAAACATTTTTTACAACTTGGCCATTTATATGTATCTGTACTACAGGGCTTCCAGGGTCAATATACTTTAGAATGACTACATTTCCCAACATTATATCAGCCAATTTCCCTAAGACATGAATTGTTTGGGGATCCTTTTTCTTTCGTCCAGGCTTCTTCAAACAGGCTTCTTTAATAGCTTTTCCAAAAATGGGAACATCTATAATAGCCTAAAACAAAGGGATTTGAATTTGCACATTCTTGAGCTGATCTAGTATATCAAAAGTGGGTTCTTCCATGAGTTTATATTCAGTACTTTGTAACCTCTGAGGAAAAGGTGGTTTATCTTGTCTCTGCAGAACAGGTTCCATAAAAACTGTATCGGGTATAGGCATGTGTTCAGTGGAAACAGCAGGTGCATTAGATTCTTCAAAGGGTGAATCAGATATTTCTGTAATCAGAGGTGGTTTGGGAGCAGGTAAAGTAGTTCCAGACCTCAGATGGATGTCATTAACATTTAAGGCATAAGCTTGATATTGGTTAGCTTCAGAAATATACACAGGCTGTTGAGGTTGCTGCGGTTGTTTATTATTGGGATTAGGCAACGGCTGGGCAGGCATAGGCATTTGCTTTGGAGGTCCAGGATTTGTGGTAGTTGCTACAGGAGGCGACATAAGGGCCTGTTGTTGTGGCTGTGGAGGCTGCAGGAACCCAGGAGACTGGTTTTGCTATTGTTGAGGACCTCTCCATTGAGGATTTTGTTCCCAATTTCCTGAAGGTGGGGTCCATTGACCTTGTGGCTGCTGCCAACCTCCTTGAGGAGATTGCCACTGCGGGGTTTGATAATTAGGCCAGCTTGGTTGAGGCGGATTCCATGGTGGTGGTGGTCCATATGCTTGTTGCTATTGGTTATTATAGCTAGAATAGGGATTACCAAAAATTAAAGGGTCTTGAGGCATACCTTGCCTTTGGGCCCATGGTCTCCTTTGTGCAACAAAGAACACTTGATCATCATCACCTTCCACTGGTTTTAAGTCAGTAGGCAGTTGTCTGGCTTCCAGATTAGCCACCATCTTGCATCTGCAATCACGCTTCTTTTGTCTACAGTAGGGACAGAACTCAGCCAAAGCTACCTCAGCTTCTGCATGTTTTTTCTGAGCTTGCATAGTATCCAATTATGTAGCCATATTATTAATGATGTCCTGCTTGAAATCAGATAGCAGATTTGTGATCTCCATTCGGGAAACTCCACCAGAAGAAGACTTCCCCACTGAAGCATGATGACCTCGACCTTTCTTAACTATTGCTCGAGAGTAGTTAAGGCATATCTTTTGTATATCATCCCAAGGCATTTGAGTTATATCACCTCCTCCCATTAGGTCCAGGGTGTCAATATAGGCATCACTGATTCCCCTTAGAAAGAGTAGTTTCTGAGAGTCCTCGTTAAGAGTATGGTTTGAGTTTCTTTTTAATGAAAACAAAAACCTTGAAATATAGTCTTCCAGACTTTCATCCTCCTTCTGCTGAATTCGGAATATGTCATCACCTTTACTGGCACTCTTACAATATTCCTTATATTTTTCAAGAAATTTCGTCTGCATGGCTGCCCAACTATTTACAATGGCTCTTCCCAGACTCATGAACCATCTGAGAGCTCCCTCCTTCAAAGTGGAAGGAAATAGCTTCAGTTTATGAGCATCGGTGTTGTAGTCATAACTACTTGCATGAGGACATCACCAAAACAAAAGGTTTCTCGATCTTCCGCGACCGTGCCATAAAACTCTGTGGAGGTGAGGGATGTTTTAAGATTATCGGTGATCTTGTTGGGGAACAATGGGAAACTCAAATGTGGAGGTGGATTATTTGCCATGTCTGGGTGCTGGAATAGTAGAGCAAATGGATTTTCTTCAGGTTCGTTATCAGCTGGGTCAAACGGTAGTTCAATAAACAAATTTTCAAGGAGGAACCTTCCCAGTGCGTCTCTCCTTCTTCTATGCATGCAATATGGTGAATAACGGCTTGAAAGATTTTGAAAATTTTTGACTAACAGACTAAACTAATGCTGAAAATGACTTTGTCAGACTCCTAGTTAGACGTCATCCCCGACAACGGGCGCCAAAAATGGCTCGCACTCACAAAAGGATATGAATATCACAGTAAAACTTTCCTGGGAATTGGACATTCCCGATAGGTGACTAATATCTCTTTATATGGACGTTCATTTACTTGTCAAACTAGGGAACGTAGACTTTAAATGGCGTGGCAAAATATATGCACTAGAAACTAGTTTTGGTCAAATCTTAGCAGAAATACATACTGGAAAGAAATTTTATCTACGCTACAAGAAGGTAATGCAAAAAATTCTTTAACCTAACCATGCTTTGATTAAAACCGTAAACCGAATACAATTTAATCAAGCACAAAACCATGAACCGCCTTATGCTACGTGAAATCGCTCACGGTGGATGGAACTTCTATGCCGCAGAGCAAGTAGATCAGTTTGCATAAAAACTTCAAAAGATGAAAGCTAACTGGATATCAGCAAAAAAGAACATCTAACTAATTAACTACAGATACTTACTAAGTGGGCTCCCTTAGCAAGCATCTACTGATTACACAGATGCTGAACTCAGAACTTCATCGATCTTTATTCATGAAGACAGAATGAAATACATTGTCTTGTTGGTGTGAAAACTAACAACAAACTCTGCTTCTGGTCAAACAGATTCTGTCTTTCATTATCATACTGATTCTTACATGATCTCTTCTACTCTATTTCTATCTTACCTAAAAATCATCTATTACTCATTCTATTTCTCTTCTATCACCACCTCGCGCAGGAGGAGTATCTTATTTTTAAATTAGAAGAACAACTAACTAACCAACTTCATCAAAGAAAGACGTGGAAGTAAAGTATATCCCTGAATCAAGGAACAAACTTCATAAATGAATTTATGTGTTCAACCCGATTCAGAGAGAATCTAGCGCCCCACTCTCTCCAGATTGACTTTCCATTAAAACTTCCAAATCGTGGTTTCACCAAAGAGTCTTGGTAGAGCTTCAAAAGTCGCAAGGTGAAATGGGCTTAATGCAAGGTTTAGATCGGCCGCTTTGACTCATCATTCTTCAACAACCTGCGAAACAAAAGGTAATAGACATGCAAGAAGAGGCATATGGTACATACACGATATCTATTCATTAATCACACATTTCCAAAATCTACTTCACCATTTAAAAACCTATGTAATGATATACCGTACCCATTTTCTGGAGTCAACAGTAAGCAATAAATGCAATAAAGTCAACATAATAGGCTGCAGTAATATAAAAGTGTCTTGCTACAGGATATCCCCATAAAAGGTTTCATCAAAGTTTAAACAGCCATGAAATAACAAAAATGAAATCATTTAAAAGTTTATCATATCATCAAATTATGAGCATATTTTAGGATCATCAATGTTCATGGCTACTTTAGTGTGAGTTTGAAGCAAGTTCATCCTCTCACTAAAGATGGGGCTAAATGTGTCATAGAAAAATGGCCCCTTGTCATTTTCATGGCCTTTTAGGTCTTTTTTCATAGTGTTTGATCTATTTTGCTCTGATTTTATGTCGTAACATGGCTTGAAAAGGCATATTTAGGTACTAAAATTCAAATAATTATGTCTTGTGAAGGTGTTGTGAAGGTGTTGTAAGACATTTCTACACTCTTCTAGACTTTACAATTCATTACAATTTACCTGAAAAACACCTTTTCATCACTAAAAAAGTCCTATTTTGAAGTGTTGTAAAGTCTTGTAACAAGATTTCACACTTTTCTAGGCACAACTTCACTATTTATCCCTTTCTCATGCTTTATTTGGCCCCTTTATGCCCTCATATGCTTTAATTAAGTGTATTTTTGAATATAAGCCCAATAAACAACATTAAATACAATTGAATTCCTAGCACTCATTTTTAGGTCCTAGGTGGGACCCATTCGCCATGGCTAGCGAATGAGTCCCCCTTGGCTCCAAATTCAAAAATTTAAATTTTTTTTTTTTAGGTTTTTATTCAAAAACACTTGATGTTAGCCTGTGATGAGGTATGAACTGGTAACTAAGGTACAAGATGGTATAAATCAGTGATTTTCACATCATTTTACACCTCCTCATTCATTCAAGCATTCCATCTCACATCTCAAGCATTCAAGCATCTTACAACATCAATTCAAGTAATTACTCAAGCACTTTGAAGCATCCATTGACACAACTTCATATTTGCATTATCAACGGTTTGGTAAGTTGATAGCTATTGCATGTTATTACTTTATCATTCTCTTTCATTTCATTATTTCATTAAGGGTTTGATTACCAAAAGTGGGGTTTGACCAAGGCAAACCCCTATTTGCTAAGCCTCTGCCATTTTTACCCTATTGCATGTGTGTTTGCAGAATTTTGTGTGCAGATTTAACAAGCTTTTTGGTGCTAAAGATTGGTCTACAAGTCAACTAGGTGCTTCAAGTCAACTCATTCATATTTCAAGCTTGGAGAAGTTTTTTTGCTCGTTTCCTACAGAATTGACTTCGACAACCCGACAATTAGAGATTTCCAAATCTGGTGTTGCAGAGTTGTCTCCCAATTTTTTAGAATTTTGGGAGAGGATTAATTCACCACCAGTGGTGAATGAGTCCCACCTTAGGACTAAAAATTTGAATTTTGTCAGATTCTAGTCCCAACAATTAGAAACCTATTTCTGAACTTTTTCACCATTAGGTGGACTAATTTGCCACCCTGGGCGAATTAGTCCCACTGTGAAATTTTAGTAATTCCAATCAACCTTCACAACATTCTAGATTCATCAAACATTTCCCAGGTGCACTCTATTTCATCTCATTTCTTTTTGTTCTACATTATTTCATCATTTAGTTCATTGTTTGCATATCACAATGTGTTTTCAAACATAGTTTAAATATTAGTTTTGCATTCATATTCATTCATATAGATCACTCAATTGCATTTATTTTACTTCATATAGCTTAGAAAACATCATACATAGCATTATTTGAATGAACCCTTAACATTTTTAGGCCTTATCTCTCTCCTTTTAGGTGAAAAACCCTAGAAGAGCTAGAGAAGTCATAGGAAACCCAAAAAACTATAGTTCACACCCCAAAAATTGATAGTTCATTTTGGTGAACCTACTTTTTGAATACTTTCTTGTTTGATTTGGATTCCATCATCATCCTAGAATTAGCTTGCATTGCATTTTGCATTAGTTAAGTTCCATTCTCTAGGGTTTCAAATTTTGCATTAGTGAAAGTGCATATAGGTTGTATTTTAGCATCTCAAATAATTTAATTTTTTTTAAATTCTGCATTTTTAATTTAGGTATGCATCATAGAACATAGAAAACATAAAAATCACTCAGAAATTTTTGAAAATTCTAAAAAAAAATCCCCACTAGTACTCATTCACCATCTTGGGCGAATCAGTTCCTTTTCACCCCTTAAACTACCTTTTACAGAACTGAAAACCCTATTTTTAAGCTTTTGTTTGGTGCCATTACCTACCTATATCAGTTGGTTGAATTTTTCTAACATGCATTTCATTAGATCTAGCTTATATTAGCTCATTTCATTCATTGTTTAATTTCCTATTTGCATTTCCAACATTTCATCTTTCAGGTTGTTGAATAATGTAATCAACAAATTACTTGCTTTACATTTGAAAATTACATTTAAATCATTGCATAACATGTTTTTTTTCAAAATAGGTGGCTTTGATTTGGTTAAAAATGGAGTGCATAAATACAACATTCCCTCTTATGAGTTCAATTTCGATTACAACAATGAGGTCTTTAATAAAAATGATCAAACCATTGACACAATCCTTAGTATTACATTTCCCATTGGTGAGAATGGTAGTGTAGACAATCATAACAATCATACTTGTTCTTCTCTCACTACCTCTCCTATTAGTAATGAAGGTATATTGTTGAAGGAAGATATAAGCATTCAGGGTCTTGATTGTCCATCTCCCTATTCCCCTTTGGAAGATGTTAGACAACAAGAACATGAGATCATATACACATTTCTAAATATCACCTTACCTAGTCTCCATAAACATGAAAATCAAACTTGTCCATCTCCTAATATCCATCCTCGATGTAAAGAGGATAGGTTGGTGTTAGAAGACATCCCTATTAAGAATCATTAAACCTTGATCCTCCCTTCCCTAATGCTCCTACCATTTGGGATAATCTATTTGACAACCATAGTTGTCCTTCTCTTGATGCTTCCCCCACTTTTGGTGAAGCTACTTTACAAAATTTAACCTTGGATGAACATATTACAAGCTCTCTTAGTAGGCTAGATAATATGGAAATCAAATAGAGTCTTCTCATTTCCCCACTATCAATAAACACACAAATTCAACCATTTATCATTCCCCTAATTTTGATGCATTCATTCTAGAAGAAACAATCCATGAATTTCAAGAACATTTGATTTGTAGTTCTTCTAAAAACTCTCCTTCTCGGAAGAATATCATGGTGCTAGAAAAAGGAAACAACAATAATGTGTCAATTCCATCAATAAAAAGGTGATTCTCGATTTCCCTTTATTAGAGATACATCAAACAAAGACCATTGAGGTTATGAATGTGCAAGTGCCCATTAGATCCCCCTTGATCAATGGACCTCATACATACCATGTGTGACATCCTAACAACCCTCTAATTCTCTACCCACCTTAACACAAACAACAAACTCAAAATAAACCTGAACTTATCCTTTACCCTCCTAAGAATAATGTTTCATAGCAACTAAGTCGTAATACCATTTCTCATCTGTATAACACTTGAAAAAATCCACAACCACCACAACCAACCCTGACACCCTTACCATTGCCTAATCCTATCCTACCTAAACCTTTCTTTCCAGGATGAAAGGAGTATGCTCTTGTTGAGAAACTTAAGAATATGCCTGCTAAGATATCATTGTGGGACATTATTCAAGCCTCCCCTCACTATCACAACATGATCTGAACAACCTTACAACAAGTTCATGTCTCTTCTAATGTGCAACCAAATGACATAGTAGCTATCATTCACAGAATAAACAATGACATTGTTTTCCACCAAAGGGAACTCCCCTCTTTGGACGTGCAAAAACAAAATGATCCTTTCATGATCATAATGAAATACAAATGAAAAGGGATAAAGATAACTCTTGTAGATACAGGTTCTTCCCTTAATGTGTGTAGTGTGAGCCTTTTAGATAGGCTTGGCATTGATCAATTTAACATTCAACCCAATTATTTATCTATTAAGGGATTTGGCAATGTCGAAAAGAAATTGCTCAGGGTGCTCATTTTACCTCTCATAGTTGGAGTGGCCACATTGAATACACCAATCCATGTTATGCCTTGTAAAATTTCATGTAATCTTATCTTACGTAGACTGTGGATTCATGCAGTGAATGGGGTGCCATCTACTCTTCATTGTAAAATGAAATACATCTACAACAACACAGTCCACACACTCAATGCTGATCCTGAACCTGATAGTGTCTTACAACTTGCGAAAATTAAAGAAAAATCCTTAACCACATCGGCGTCAACTACACTAGTGGAACCCACACAATAGAACAACAAAGAACAATATATTGAACAAGTCACACAACTATTAGAAGATAATTGGGGTTCCTTAGATTTCGAACATGAATTCGTGGGCGAGTACAAGATCATACACAACATTCAAATAGGGGAAATGAGAAAGCGGATGGCCCTTCAAAAGCATCCAACTCAACCACTTTAGAGAATGAAACAAATTACACAACAACCTTTGACGACGTTGATCACCAACCACCACCCAATCCAAAAGCAATGAAAAAACTTTATGAAAAAGGGTATGAGCTTATGAAACAACTTGGCTATAGTGGAAAAGAATGTGGTGCTAATGAACGAGGTATCTACAACCCTATCAATCCTCTCACACAACAAACAACTTATAGTCTTGGTTATTGCTCTTTGATAGAAATTTCCAAGCCTTCAATCAATGCCAACACTCTGACATCACATTCTTCTAATTCAACCTTAACTGTAAAGCATCCTAAACTGATAGAAACTAGTGGTCTTGGTTTTTCTCATTTGCAAGCAATCAAACAAACAAATACATCTTTGCTCAATGTCAATGTCATCTCACAAGACACTAATAATTTTACTTCGTCATATTTTACACCTTCCTATAAGGGAGAGAACAAAATCTCACAATCTAAAGAGTCTTGCAAAGATATGACAACTCATACTAAGCAAGATGTTTCTACCATAGATCAAGAGGGTATCTTGTTGAGACTCCTCCAAGATCACTTGATATCCCTTCCTCCAAGAACTTGAAATAAATTCTATTACAAAACTTCGTTTTGTGCCTATCACAGAGTCCATGGTCATGCTACTAATGAATGTAAGGCTCTGAGTCATAAAATCCACCATTTTTAGGATTTTGGTGTTCTTCCTTATGTGGGGTCACCCAATCCCTTTAATTGATATTTATTTTCACTCTCGCCTTCATTTCATCAATCATTGCGGCTCACCTTTGTCCTGCACTAAGTGGGGGCACAAGGTTAAGTAGCCTTGTCCTCGTATGTCAATTGTTGTTGCCTCTTTTGACTCGTCGTTAACCTCTCATGAATGTATAAGAGCAAGCTTGGGATGTGGACAACATGATTTAAGTTGGCTCACATATGACATACTCCCTTTTCATGGCGTAACTTATCAGAAACATATGACTTGGCATAGGGCTTTCCGAGTAAGCTCTCATGTAATCTTCTTCTACTTTAAAGAAATTTCTCATAGTATTGGTGTTCCCAACCACTTTAAAGTGGTGGCATACAACACCACTCACATTTCATTGTGTGATTTCCTTCTTCTTGCAATGCATTCTTTTCTCTATGGAGTCATCGGCCTTGATTTCCTCCAAGAGCGTGATACTTCTTTTGACACATCCTCTCTTGGAGAAATTAAGCACAATGTTCCCTAAGATGAGACCTTGCACAAACTAAGAAAAATCCCTTTGAACATTCCTCACACCATTTACAATTTCTATGAGTATCAAACATACAAAGTTTTGCTGACCTCATAGAGATCGAAGTTCATTTTCATTGCATGGCGCCCTATTAAAGTTATCAGGGAGTATAACTTTGGTATGGTTGAGCGGGAAGCCCATTTTGAGGCATGAATTTTCCCCATAGCCACCTTGTGGATTTCTCACCCCACAGACAACCAGAAGTTCTGTGGCCTTGAGTGAGTATACTTAGGACTTCTCACCCAATGGATAGCCATGAGTTTCATTGCCTCAAAGTGAGTATACATTTTCTTTTTGGAAAAATAACCTAGATCTGCTCCACAACATGTTGGACAAACAATCGAAGCTTGATCCACCTTTTCATTTTCATCTTTCTCTTCTTCCTAGTTCTTGCCATTGCATGATCGTGTATCTTGTTTCACTACATGTCATTCACCTTGTGTGTGTCCTTTTGCACTCATGTCGGCTTGACTTAGGATCTTGGATTCGAGGGGCTTGATCACCTTCTCGATCTTTTTTATCATATACCATCCATGTTGGTACAATTGAACCTCTCTTGAATGTCTTCTTTAGTGCGAGTTTGAAGAAAGTTCATCCTCTCACTAAAGTGGGGGCTAAATGTACCGTAGAAAAAAGTATTTCTTATTTCATTTTGGAATAATTGATGATAAATCAGACTTAATGAGGCCTTGATTCAATGTTGTGAGGTGTTTTACACATCCACACTAGGTCTTGGACCCTTGCAAACTGAATAAAATGCATTTAACTATGTCTTGTAAAGGTGTTGTAAAGTGTTGTAAAAGACTTTCACGCTTCTCTAGACTTAATGGACCCATCTTTCCCTAATTCAACATTATAAAATGTATTTAATTGAATTATCACACAAATCTAGAAGGCTTGTGAACTAAATTTAACTTTAATCTAGAGTTGTAATATGTTTTACACATTCACATTGGATTTTGTGCCTTTCTAGGTTGTGTGGACCTCATTTTAGTGTTGTAAAGTGTATTTAATCACACTTTCACATTGAATTCTATGTCCCAAGCCCTAATTGACCTTCACATCATCATTAATAGGCCCCTATTACCTAATATTGTGCACCTCGAGGCAATATTTAATGAAATAACTAACAAAGTCACTATATAAACCTAATTTTCTTATCTCCCAACAACCCAGCTTGAAAAGGGACCCCTGTGGGACTAATTTACCATCTGTGGTGAATGAGTTCCTACTAGGTGGGACTGATTCACCCAAGGTGGCGAATTAGTCTCATTTGGGTCATTTTTGAGTTTTGAGCGAGAAATTTTGGAATTTAAGTGTTATTAAATTTTTTCATGTTGGCCTTAGGGATCCAATTTACGAGAAAATTAGGAGAATTTCCTATAAAATAAAGTATCTAAACCCTAATTCACATTTCTTATCATTCATTCATCATCTATCTTCTCTATCAAGTCAAGCAAGCTAGGGTTTTCTCATTTCAAGTCATCAAGATAGCTTCCAAATACATTCAAGGGCAGAATCTTCCTCCATTGTTACAGGAATTCAAGATCAAACATCATGGCAATGAACTAGCTCCATTGTTTTGAGCTTCATTACATTCTTTCGTCATTTTGGTTTAATTACCTACAAAGGGGTTTGACAAAGGAAAACTCCCATGCCCTAACATCCAACATTTCTCCTTCTTTTCTTGTGTGTTTGCAGATTTAGGTATATTGAAGATTTGTAAATCATTGCAAATTACATTGAAATTTTTTTTAAGGCATCTCCTTGTTAAACAAGTCAAGAAATCAGCAAAAATTCATTTATAGTGCTAAAAATTAGACTATTAGAGGCAGACACCTATCAAGAACCAAAGAGAAAACTAAGGGCTTCAATTTCATCTTTTGGATTTCTAGAAATTCAAAATTGGATTCATTTTCCATTAGTGGTGAATGAGTCCCAATTCTAGGCCTAAAATGTGTTCTTTGCAATTTTGGATACCCATTTGTCTGAAACGGGTTCCGGGACAATTTCTCAAAAGTAGGACTAATTTGACCAAAATGGTGAATGAGTTCCACTAGGACAAATTTTCAGTATGACCAACATTCTAGATGCCATTTCTAGTATCCATCAAGTTCTCAGGTGCATACTTCTAGTTTCATCAAATTCTTTTATAGTTTGCTTTCATTTCTAAGTGTTTTTGCATATCACAATGTGTTTTCCAACAAGTTGCATTTCAATAGTTTTCACCTAACAATCAATAGCTTTTATCAGTTATTTGCATTTAGTTTATCTCATTTAGGCACATTTCATTCATATTTCCATTATACCTGCATTAGATTGAGTGAATCACCTAGATATGGTGAAAAACCCTAATTGAGCAAGAGAGCCATAGCACCCAAAAATCTATGGTTCACATACCAATCTCTAGGTCAAGCTTGATTCAATCCATATAATTCCTTCTTTAATATACAAACCATATCTTGTTGATCTGACAACTGAGATCCTTCTAGTTGTTCCATGTAGACCTCTTCTTCTAGCTCACCATTCAAAAATGTAGACTTGGCATCCATCTGATAGACCTTGAAATATTTATGAATAGAAAATGCTAAGAATATCCTTATCGCTTCCATTCTTTCCATCGAAGAAATTTTTTCCTAAAAATATATGCCTTGTACTTGTGGGTAACCTTTACACACAAGCCTTGCTTTGTTTCTAACCACTTCTCCATTCTCATTCAACTTATTTTTGAATACCCACTTTGATCCAATAATGTTTTTGTCTTCCAGTCTTGGGACCAATTCCCAAGTTTGATTCTTCTCAGGCTGATCCCACAAAGTTGGTTCACAATTTCTGGGAGGAACTAATTTGTGTTGAAATCACATATTTTTAGAAAATATAATGATTTAAGCCTTAAAAGGTTCCATTTAAAGAATTCCAATTGAAGAGGGTTTGATCAAACTACCTTAAGTCAAACCCCCTTGGATAGAACCCCGTTAGTTTTAAATCATACCCATAACGAAGTCTCCTTTACACCTATCAAAATGCTGATAAAAAACCACTTTTGATTAACCTTTTGGGGGATCAAATGAATTCAGTTTATTTTATTTTATTTTAAGTATGTATTCCTTCTTATAAGCTTCCCAAAAAGTGTAATTTTAAATAAATTTAATTTTATTATTATATTTATTTTTTATTTCTCGTGAATGTAGGTTTTTTACTGAAAATCAAGCTCTTTGTTCTACACATGTGGAAAATAGAAAATTATTAGAAAGAAAAAATTAAAAATATTAGCGCACTAGACATTGAAGTCCTTGATCCAACAAAGAAAAAAAAAAGAATTTTGATACATACAAAAAAAGTTATGCGTTATACGGTCACGCTATGTCTGAATTATAATTGGTTTGAATTTGAAACTTGATTAAACAAAAAATATTTGATAAAAACTATCTAACCAAGTAGAAGTTGCACTAGATATCAGAGTTATGAATCTAAATTCAAAATAATTAGAATTTTATCCTTCATGGAAAAAAAGTTATGCATTATACGGTGAGCATCACTTTTTAAAAATGTTGTTTTCTGAAAAAAAACTAGTTTTCTAGGGAGATGGAAAAAGAAGTGCAATCTGATTCCAAAAATTTTGAAAAAAATATATTTAGAATCTATAGACAAAATTTCATGAAACTCTATTTTGCATCATCTTCAAATTCCTCACGATTTAGCCGGTATAGGTGCACGAAAGTGAAGATTTAGTTTAAAAAAATTATTTCAATGTCCAGTTTGGCCAAAAATTGTAAACCATTATTATGGGATCACCCCTCAATTTGTAAAAGTTCTTCTTTCATAGCTTCCATCCAATGTTCATCTTTACATGCTTCACTTACAATCTTCGGTTCAATCTCAAAAAGTAAACACAAATTTACTTCACCAGTAGTAGTTATGCTTCTTGTAAATACTCCTTTTGTCTTATATCCAATGATCTAACTTTCTGAATTATTTTTCTGCTCATCCTTTTCCTATTCTTTGACAATTTCTTCAAACCTTACACAATCAAGTTCATCAGATACATATCCATCAACATCAACTGAATTCTTCATTACTTCATCAACCTTGACATTTGTACTTTCTACAATCTTCCTCAGTCTTTTATTGAAACATCTGTAAGATTTTATTTTAGTAGAATATCCAAGAAAAATGACTTCATCACTTCTTGCATCAAACTTTCCTAATGTTTCTTCATCTCTTTTGATATAAAATTTTCTTCCAAATACCTTGAAATACTTAATAGTAGGAATTCTTCCACACCATAGCTCATAGGGGGTCTTTGTAATGTTTTCTCTTGTTTGAACTCGATTGAATACATAAATAGAAGTATGAATAGCTTCTCTCTAGTAAACTTCTGGTAAACCAACTTTAGTAATCATTGATCTAGTGGTCTCTTGAATTGTTTTGCTATTTCTTTCAACAACTCCATTCTGTTGAGGAGTTCTCAGAGCAGATAACTATCTTTTTATTACATGCACTTCACAAAATACTAAACTCATGGGAGGTGAATTCTCCACCTCTGTCAGACCTTAAGCATTTTCTCCTCAAATTTACTTCATTTTCAACCATAGCTTTGAATTTCTTGAATCTATCTAATGCATCAAACTTCTCTCTAAGAAATGTAACCCATGTATATCTAGAATAATTATCAATCAAAGTGTAAAGTCCCTTTCACCTTGTAGACTTATCACTCTTGTAGAACTAAAGAGATTTGTATGAATTAAATCTAGTAGTCTAGTAGTAGATTGTTCCTTTGATCTATAATGGCTTCTTGCTTACTTTCCAAATTAACAATTCCTACAAATAGCATTAACAGGCTTTGTAATCCTTGGTAAATCTCTCACGTCCTGAACTACACTAATCCTTGCCAAGTTATAAAAATTCATGTGAAAAATTCTTCGATGCCACAACCAACTATCATTAATCTAAGTCATAAAGCATCATCCTTTAACTCCCTTAAGTTGATAGATATTTCCTTTAGATTTTTTTCCTACAACAATAACTATTCTAGATCCTTTCCTAATCTCACATCTCTCATCCTCAAATACAAGATTATATCCTTTACTGCACATATATCCAAGACTCAATAGATTATGCTTTAAACCCTTAACATAGTAGACATCATAAGACATTATGCTTGCCATCAAAACTTACTAAACCTATCCCACAAATTTTAGCACTAGTATCATCTCCAAACATAACCAAGCCTTTATCATATTTTTTGAGTTTAACTTATTCTTATCACCAATCATGTGATGTGAACAACCATTGTCAACAATCCAATAGTTATTTTCTTGTTTAGCATGTAGGGTAGAGATTACAGTACCTTTATTTTTCTCCTTCTCTAGAGGGCATTCCTTCACCTATTTTTCAGAATTAGCAGTTCAAGTAGCTTCATCCTTTATAGCCAAGAACAAGCATTCATTGTCATCAAGATCTCCATAATCAAATTCGTCATCAGATATACTAGCATCCTCATTCACATAATATTTCATGTTCATCTTCATACCTTTCTTTTCTTTCTCATATCTTTGTTTATTCCTTTTAGCTCTTTCCGGACACCTTGTAGCATAATGACCTATTCC
Source organism: Sequoia sempervirens (assembly GCA_007258455.2). Lineage (NCBI taxonomy): Eukaryota > Viridiplantae > Streptophyta > Pinopsida > Cupressales > Cupressaceae > Sequoia > Sequoia sempervirens. The sequence continues at coordinate 331,018,057 of VDFB02281492.1, forward strand.
TCCACAACTAAAGAATTTAATGGGTAACTTACCTTCATACTTGTCGGATTCATTCCCCATCCTTCTCACAAAGCTAGCTTCTACTTCATCAAATTTTTATTCATCTAGATCTTCATCTTTTGTAGCCTTAAAAGTAGTCTCTAATTTGAATCCATTTCTCAAATTCGGCTTTCTCATCTCATAAGATGTTAGAGATCCCAACAGTTGATCTTTCGTGTAATTATTATAATCTATATTTTGTTTAATAGCACATACCTTTTCATTGTAAGCATCAAGGAGAGTTCTAAGAATATTCTTTACAATCTTGGTTTAATCTAGAGTAGCACCAATTCGGTACATTCCAACTACTGCCTCATCCAATCTCTATACATAAGCTTTATCATTCTCATCTTTAGACATATGTAGAAGCTCAAACCGTGTCTCTAAATTCTACAATTTTTCCTTCTTGACTCTTTCATCACCTTCATGCACCTTTCCCAAAGCATCCTAGACTTCCTTAGCAATCTTCAGATTCTAAACTTTAATCATCTTGGAATGTACAAGACTATTCTTCAAAATGTAGTTCACCTTATTATTCACTTCATGTGCCTCGATCTCATCAATCGTACTCGGACCATTAGCAAGAAGAGTGTAAGGATTCTTGTAAGCTTTCTCCACATCATATCCACAATACTCCAAATATTATTCCATATGTGTTTTCCAGATACCATAATTAGTTCCATCAAACCTTGGATAATCATGATTAACTTTTCCATCCATCCTGGACCTTCCTTAAGCGGTTAAGCTCTTCTCCAAGGAACCAAGCTTTGATAGGTCAATTGTTGAACAAGACTACTGAGAGGGGGGTGAATTAGTTGTAACAAAATTTAAACCTTTAATTCATTCACCAAAAGAAATCCTTAACACTGCTAAAAGGATTAAACATTAAGTGCAAGTGTAGAAATTGAAAATCATCACACAAACACAACAACACTAGATTTATGTGGAAAATCCCAATAATGGAAAAGGCACAGTGAGGATTAACTCACACTATAGAGAATATCAAAACTGATTACAAAGGCTCACTACTTGAGAAACAAGGCTCATTGCCAAAACAAGGACTCACTATTCAGATTAGGACTCATAGTCCAACAGGGCTAACCACTCGAAGGGCTCACTTCCATAGAGATATAGAGAACATAGAAGAGATATGTTATAGAGAGAAGACAATCTCAATGCAACAAATATTTCCACCACAATTTTCTCAACCACTTACAAACATGCATGAATAATAGAGTACACCTTCAACTCACTACATCTGAAAGCTTAGCATTTAGACTTCACACTGATTTGCCACACTCACATCACACACACCCATTGATTCAAACACATCTATTTCACTTGGTATGTGCAGGATCATGATGGGCCAAAAAGTGGCAATATGTAACTGATATGATGGCCCATGTGGCTGACGAGTTTTTTTTTTTTTACCCAAAATTGATGAAACAAAAGGGTTTTAAAGGAGATTCTCAGCTTTCCACCAATATAAATTATGTTTTACTTTGAATTTAATAAATAATTATTATTTATTTTCTATTTGAATTACAACTAAAGTCCCGATTGATAGGTTGATTGAAAACATCTATAGCTTTCAATAGTATCACATTTTTTGAATCCAAAATATGTGTCACATTCTATGCTTCGCGATACTATAGGATTAAAAAAATGAATTTTATGAAGTTTTGACCAAGTTAAGGTGGTCAGACATACGAGTTTTATATTTTTAAAATTTGTAATAAAAAATTCATAATTAATTATTTACTTGGAAAAAAATTACAAAAAAATATGCATCACATTAGGACATGATTCCTCTACTTATATCTAAAATATTATAAAAAAATATTATCATTTTATTGTGGTTATAGTCAGACAAACACCTATGTCTTATTTTTTCCCTGAAATTTAAGTACTACTGCATTGAAATTTCAAATTTTCACCAAGTAGATTTTGTTTTTTATAATAAACCTAGTAGTTTAGAAACTACATTCAATTTTCTACAGATTCTATTCTTACATAGTTGTGAAAAAATATGGATAACTTATTCAAATTTTTACGTCAATTTGCCTAACTCTGATTTTTCTAAATTTTTTGCCACTTAAGGGCCTATATTTTCCATGATGATCCTACACATACCCACTTATCTCTTGTCTTCTTTCACCACTAACTTATCCTATATTTATACCATCTTCAACTTTGAAACATATCCAAAATTAGCCATCCATTAATAAATTCAAATTAGGTCGACACCAAAACATCCTAGGGTGGAATTAGAATGAGGGCGACCCAAACACACACTTTATGAGGACCCAAATAGGTCCAACATGCTTCATCAACTTCGAAGATAGTGTTCAACACAAGGTTGGCCAAACGAGTGTAAAAAATATAGAACAATTAAGCACGATCCTTCCAAATATCAAAATTATCTTCAACATGATAATAACAACTTATCTCTAGAATTGCAAGTCATAAGAATTTACCAAAGAGAAATCTGGACCAACAACATTTCTCTTGGACATTAGCAAGAAACATAGAAAACCACAATTCAAAACTGGTGAGCATAACTCACACTGTACAATGAATCGGAAGCCAAAAATTTGCATATATCAGCTTCCAACAAACATGATCAACATATCTAAACCATACAAACATAGGAGCAAATCTTAGAGAAAAACTTGAAGCAACCACTGAACACCTACAACCTTTCTTCAATATAATTTTCTCAATATCCTCGACATGAACAACCAATAATATGCATCCATGACATTAATGACAACAACAACTAGTTGATAACCAATTGACGAGTTGATATTAATGAAAACACCTTCATTCTTGCAACAACTTCTTGGAGGAAAAGCACATCTAGCTTCCATTTCGTAACCATATCTTTTACTTTATACTTGTGGTGAGGGAGAGAAAGCCCTCAAACATTCCAAGAAAGAATTTTATAGTTCATGATGGGAAAGAGAAGGGTCATCAACTTGAGATAGTATGTTGAAACTATTATCAAGATTCAATTCAGATTCCTTAGCCTCATGTTCTTTATAGGTGGAGGAAGGAGATCGAGAACAATGGTGGGAGAAAGAGGAAGGGGGGGAAGAATTTCAAGAGCGTGGTTGAGAAGAAGAATGGTGGGGAGAAGAATCATGAGAGCATGGTTGAGGAGAAGAGTTTCATGGAGGAGAGGAAGGACCTTGAGAATTTGGAGAAGAGGGGGAAGAAACAAGAGAGGAAGAGATAGGTGGGTCTTTCCTTTTCCTAACCAAATTCTAACCATCTCACATGACAACATCCTTAAAAGAGGGGACATATTCCTCATGGACATCAAAGAGATTGTTAGGTGGGGGAGAGGATAAAGGTGAGTTTTTGGTGGAAGGTGAGGGGGAAGAAAAGGGGTGGTTTGTGGGAGGGGACATAGCACGAATCAGAGAGGACAAGTGGTTATTAAATGGTGCAGGTTTGATGGGAGGTTGAGTTATCTTATTTCTCCTGATGGAACAATCATGGATCGAGTGACCTTCTTTTTTGAAATAAAAACATGCATTTTGCTTGTTCAAATAGACTAATAATTGCTCCATTTCAAAGCCTAGGCTGATAAGTTTGATATTTAATGGCAATGGTTTGTTTAAATGTACTTACATGCAAGCCCTAGGATGAACTCTTAGGCTTGAAAATTCATCAAATTGTGTTTGCACCAGATTACTCTCCCCAGCTAAGCAACAATGTCTTTTAAAAATGGTCTAAAAGCTAGATTGAGGAATGGAAGATCGACCCACATGGGGTAATGTGAGCGAGACAAACCTTCAGGATGAAAATCAAAAGTCCAAGCTTGTAAATAGCAAATTTTCCCACAAATGACCCAAGTGTCGTATTGTAGAACAACTTGGGCATGTTCTACAAACTTAAACATACATGACACATACCCTTTTCTTAGACCTCGTAAAGTTTCAATCTCCCATCCTCAATTTTTCCAATTTAGTATATCCCATTTGTAAAAATCAACTTCGAGGGGAACTCCCCATAAGAAAAATATAATAACTGTTTTATTTTGAAATTCTAAAATAACCTCTACAATGTCATCAGGTAGCTATATTTCAAGGGTTTTACCTAATTAGTCTTGCATTGGATCATCCATTTCCGCACTCTGGTTATCTACCGGGACTTCTGCAAATGCATCTAAGACCTTTAGCTTTTCTTCTATTTTTTCATCAGAGTTTGAAGGCCACCCACTCATTTGAGTTGCCACCTTCAGCCTCATTAGGATTGCGAAGCTGAGGAAAATGCTAAAATTTGAAACGTAACAAGAAAAACAAAGTAAAATTATTGAAATGGAACGTCCTTTTCTCAAAATTTGAAGGACTATAGGATAAACTAGAAAAAGTGCATGATTTACAAGAATCCAATCACATCACAACCCACCCTTCCTCTTCAACTTTGAAGCTAGGACCCTACTCAATCGTAGTGAATTCATTTTGACAACAAAAGGTTCTTTTGCTTTGCCATGTGCTTTTTGAAAAAATGAATACTATAGCTTTATTCACTCTCTTCTCAAAAAATGAACACTATAGATTTAAATAATCAACCTAGTTTTTCCTTGTCATTATTTAGCACTACTTTCTTGATTTTTGTTATCATGCGTACAATCTATTTGCGAAACTCTTCCATACTTATGTTGTGGCCTTTTGTGAGGAATTTATGATCTTCTTGTCGCCTATTACTATACAAATTATTGTCATGAATAGAGGTTTGTAGGTGCAAAGAAGGAATAGAGACAACGACACATGGTTTAAATCAGTGCTAGCTATATTTCTTGCTTTTATCAACATTTAGAGTTATTTTCAAAAAAAATAAAGACATGAAGTTCATAATTTTTGGGAAAAAAAACAATCTTCTAATCTTTTAGATGGGTCAATATTCTAATTGAATAAATTGCATGTCATAGAAAATATAGTCAAATGTCAAATTTCTTTTTGTTTAGCTTTTGAAAAGAAAAATAGAAGAAAATAGATGGGTAAATCAAAATGATGCTTCAAGAACATTATTCACCTTCAGATATATTATCTATTATGCAATCACTAACATGAATTTTGAAGTTATGTATGAGTTATTTTTTTCTTTCATAATTTCATAATATTAATGAAATCAATTTAATTTGACTAAATATTAATAGACATTATTTTCCACTTGTTATTTAGAAAATATTATCATTTTATCAATTATATACTATTACTTGCTCTTTAACAATTATTTGTGTATCTCTAATGTAGACATTATGTTAATCAAACTGTTTATTTCTATTTGATATGTAGTTTATAAATAATTTTCTAATCAAAATTATATTAAAAATTTAATTACTTTTTTCACAATTTTGTATTTTTATCTTTAGTATAAAATTGAATTATTTTCACTTTGCTATTAATTATCTTTATTTTATTGTTTCTCCCTTAATCTTGATATTCTTTCAACCCAACCTCTTTACCTCTTGCGTCAATTTTCGTTCACCACCCCTTTCCTCCCACACCTCAACTCTTCTTAAGGCCAATTTTGCAATTCTATTCCTCATTGTCGTCTTCTTGATGATGAGTCACTGAGTGTGATTCGAAACATCGATTCAATGAGACATACACACTTAAAATCAGAAGTATTTATACTATTCTTCATAAGCTCTCAGAGAATTATACCTACAAATAACTAAATTATCATAAAATTATTTTAAATATAAAATCTAATGTAGATTATATTTAACAACAATTATATATTATAATAGATTTTTCCTCATAAAAAATAACCAATTATTTATTATTATCTAAGCATTCAAATATACTCTACTAATAAAAACATTTAATAAGTATCAATAGGAGAGATGGTGCCACGCGTGCACAACTATCGATGAAGACCAAGATAGATTTAGTTTACTCGTGTCATACTTTATACACTATTACTACTTCATGTCCACTGCATTTATGGCCACAAGTGGCTTATTAACCAACACCATTCCACATTTTGCCATCTAGCTTAAATACACAGGACTTACAGTGAAGATTGTATCCCCATTTGTTTCAGAGTTTTAACAGGCCATTCAGTTAGGCGATATAGAGCACGCAAATGGAGGGGAAAGGAAAAGAGAAAGCCATCGGCATTGATTTGGGAACAACTTATAGCTGTGTGGGTGTATGGCAGCACGACAGGGTGGAAATCATTGTTAATGATCAGGGTAACAGAACTACTCCTATGGTTGCTTTCACACCCAACGAGAGACTCGTCGGAGACGCTGCCAAGTTTCAAATTTCTTCGAATCCTCATAACACCATCTTTGATGTGAAAAGACTTATTGGGAGGCGATTTACAGATTCCTCTGTGCAGGCCGACGTGAAACTATGGCCTTTCATCGTCGTTTCGCAGCAAAATGACAAGCCAATGGTCGAAGTGACTTACAAGGGTGAGAAGAAGCTCTTCGCGCCAGAGGAAATCTCGTCCATGGTTTTAATGAAAATGAAAAATATAGCTGAACAGTACCTCAAATGTGATGTGAAAAATGCAGTCATTACTGTGCCTGCCTACTTCAGTGACTCGCAAAAGAAGATGACTAAAGACGCCGGCCGAATTGCAGGTCTGAATGTCATGCAGATCGTCAATGAGCCGACCGCTGCAGCCATAACCTATGGCTTCGGTGCAGCCAAGGAAGAGAATAAAAACATTCTGGTGTTTGATCTCGGTGGAGGTACTTTTGATGTTTCTATTGTCGCAGTTAGAAGAAGCAAATTTGAGGTGAAAGCCGTTGCCGGAGACGCGCATTTGGGAGGTGAAGATTTTGACAACAGAATGCTCAGCTACTGTGCACAAAAGTTCAATAAAAAATACCAAACAGATGTATGCGCGAGTGTCAAAGCCCTTCGGCGACTCCGTTCAGAATGCGAGACGGCAAAGAGAAGTCTGTCGTCCGTGGTAGAGACGGTAATTGATATTGACAATCTCTATCAAGGACATGAGTTTTTCTTGCGTATAAGGAGAGCAAAGTTCGAAGAGCTCAATATTGATTTTTTTGAGAAGTGTATAGAAGTTATGAAGAAATGCCTCGAAGATGCCCAGTTGAGTAAAAGCCAGATCGATGATATTGTACTAGTAGGGGGTTCCTCACGAATACCAAAGGTGCAGGAATTGGTGGGAGACTTCTTCCATGGGAAGGAGCTCTCCCGAGCTGTAAATCCTGACGAAGCGGTTGCCTATGGTGCTGCCCTCGAAGCAGCTGTGCTGAACAAGGACAACGTTAACATTGTCCTCGGGGATGTCACTCCTTTGAGTCTTGGAATTGCGATAAAAAATGGTGTGATGAAGATAGTTGTTCCACGAAATACCCCGCTTCCCACCCGGAAGGAGACATTCGTCACTACAGCATATGACGATCAGACAGCTGCAAGTTTTCCAGTTCACGAAGGTGAAAGACCTTTGGCTGCAGATAACAATTTACTTGGGGAATTTGTATTGAGAGGAATTCCTCCTGCCCCATTTGGAGTTTCAAGCATTAAAGTTTGTTTTGAAGTGGACGCAGACGGAATTCTGAAAGCTTCGGCCCACGACCAGGGAAGTGGCGTCAGCAAAGAGATTATTATAACCAATGAAGGTGCGAGACTGAGCAGTCAAGAGATTGAGAGAATGATAGCTGATGCAGAAAATTTTTGCAAGGAAGACGAAGAAACCAAGGAAAAGCATGTTGCCAAAAACGACCTGGAATGTTATGTTTGCAACATGAGAAAGAGGGCGATGAAGGCAAAGACTGAAGGCTCAATGCAGGCTGCCCTGTCAAATCATCTCATATGGACGTTCAGTGATGTTGAGAAATGGCTAGATGACAGCGACTCTGCGAAAGTTGTTGAACTCGAAGAGAAATTGGAAGAATTGAAGTTGTTATGCAAGGCGTTATCTTTAGACGGATAAATTCAAAGACCTCCGGACTGAAATACTAATATTTCTGTTTTTCTAGTATGTTAATATAGATAGACATATTAGGCGACTGAAAATATCAGAACTCAACTAGTTGGATAGTATTCAAAACCATAGAACGATATAAGTATTTCTGTTTAAAGTAACAGTAGCCAGGTCTGGAATGGGGTCTGTGTCAAGTAAACCAACTTAAAATGTGACCAGGTCGGGAATGAGGTCTCCCATTTCGTACCATGTTTTGATGTTAAACTCTGTCCGAAGTATGACGTTATTTATATATTAATGGTAGTCACCCTGTTGCTTTCCCTGTGGAGAAATTAAATGGAATTATTAAGATCTATGTCTCAACAAGGGTCGTTATTTTCTAGTACTGTGCTATACTTTTCTTGTTTTAATTAGCACAAAACAATATAAACAGTGAAATTGACAATGTTCGGCCCCTATCATTGGAAATGCTTTTCTTTAATGTTCTTTATGACATAATTTGTGTTCATTTACTCTCTTATTATAAAAAGGCACTAGAATTAAAATGTTTAATAAATAGAGTGCATGTGCTTGAAATCAGAGAAAGATAATTAAAATTTATATGTTCATTTTACATAGTGATATGATATAAAGTGTATAGTTTTGAAGTATAGAAATTTGAAATAATGTAAATTTATTTTAGTTAAGATATGTAAAAGATCTACAATAAATGTGACAAATAAATTTTTAGTTATTAAGAGTCAAATATAATTCATATGGTAAGATATAAATCTTTTAAAACAATGTTATATGTCAATCATCTTATCAAAGAAAGATAATTTGTTTCATGTGTAGTGTAAAAAATTGTACATCTTTACAATTTCACACTATGTTTGCATCCCCTTAATTAATTAGACTTAATTAAACTTCTTATAATTACTTAAATTATGCATTCCAAATTTTTATTATTTTCGTTTTTCGAAAGAGAAATTTATATTAAACAATTGTCAACATTAATTTGAACACCTTGGAAATTGTCTTGAGTCCCCTTTAAGTGTCAATACTCAATTTTTGATATGATTTTGGCAACATTTTAATGATTCAAATTCAAATTTTAAATGTCGGTTTTTGGAATCTAATTTTCAGAAAATTAGATAAACACCTATAAATACATAGTTATTTTATTAATTCAAATCTAAAACACACTATCAAGCCTTCACAAGAGCATTGGAGAGCAGACTTAGCAGTCATCTACAACAACAATCAAGATCATATCATCATATCAAAGTTCATGTGTGTTCATTGCATGTCTTGGAGCTAACATTGTGATGTAGGTTTCAAGCATTCAAGCATCAAATCAAGCAAGCAATCAAGTCAATTCATGCAAGATTCAAGCCTTAGAGAGATGTGTTAGACTTAAGTCTTCTAAGGGCAGCCATTAAGGGTTTGGTGAGTTGTAACATAGTTTTGTTCATTTGCCAATTCCTTCCATTTATCATCATTTCAATATCAAGGTTTAATTACCAACATGGGCATTGACTAAGGAAAATCCCCATTCACCAAAAAATAAGCATTTCTCCTCTCTTTGCATGTATAGATTTACAGGTGAAGAAGGACTGAAGATTGATCAAAGAAGCAATTCTACAAAGTTGTCAAAGTTGTCATCACTGTTGTCAAGCTACAAAAACTCACCTATAGATTTTATTTCTGAATTTTTGATAGTCAAATATGGAGAAATCAAAAACTTAGATTCAGGATCTGATGACTTCAAAATCAAAATTTGGATCCCTACACTAGGACCCATTCACCCTAGGGCGAACCAGTCCTGCTTCAGAGCTCAAAACCTAGTTTTTAGGCCAAGTGCATACCATTTTTCCCTTCTCAGATATGCTTGCAAATTATTGTTTCCCTTTTTGTTATCATAATATTATGCATTTCAAGTGTTAGGTCATGCAATTTAGTTAGTTAATGCATTTGAAATTATCTCCCAAAAGTCTCAATCAATTATTTTTGTCATAAGAAAATTGTAGACCTTCCTAATAAGGTTGACTCACCTCAAGGTTGAAAGTAAATCTTATCCTTGGGATATCTCTTTTTCTAATGAAATAAGGGAAAGTGTAAGTGTGTGTAAACCATTAGATCATTCCACATATCACACACACCCACTACCTTCAATTTTTCTATGTTTCATTTTGGTGAACTTGACATTGCACATCATCAGTTCTAATTTGGAAGTCTTTAAAACCCTAGATCTAGGATTTGCATTAGTTAGTCTTGCATCTCATTTAGGATTTGGGTGCTGCCACAATAATGAGTTACACTTTTTGGGACATTTTGATTTTTTGCTGAAATCACATCTTTTTAGAAAATGTAATGATTCAAGCCTTGAAAGGTTCCATTTAAAAGATTTTAATTGAAGAGGGTTTGATCAAACCCCCTTTGATAGAACCCCATAGTTTTAATCCATACCTATAATGGATTCTCCTCCACACCTATCAAAATGCTGATTAAAAACCACTTTTGATTTACCTTTTGGGGGATCAAATGAATTCATTTAAATTTTATGTTTTGTAAGTATGTAGTCCTTATTATAAGCTTCCCAAAAAGTATAATTTTAAATATATTTAATTTGATTATTATATTTTTTTTATTTTTTTTTGTGAATGTAGGTTTTTCATTGAAAATCAAGCTCTCTATTCTGCACATGTGGAAAAATAGTAGATTATAAAAAAAAATTGAAAAATATCTATGCTCTTGGTACGAATGTCGTTGATCCAATAAAAAAATTATTGAATTTCAATACATATAAAAATATTATGTGTTATACAATAAACCTATGTCTAAATTGTAATTGGTTTGACTTCAAAACTTAATTAAGAAAAAATAATTCAATAAAACACTATGAAACCAAATGAAGGAGCTAGATATCGTAGTTAGAAATCTAAATTTTAAAAAAATAGAATTTTATCCTTCATAATTAAAGGTGGAAAATTGTATGCTTTTCTAGGGTTTGGGACTTAAAATGACAATCTTCACTCTCTCATTCATGAACAAACCCTAGAGATCTCAATGCAAAGGAGAAAGAGATCTTGCAATAAGGCTATGCTAAGGGCTAAATGTAAACTAATGAGGGGTTCATGACCAAGTCAAAACTTGGAAAGAAAAATGAAATGCAAGATGTAATGCTAAACCCTAATATGATGAGATGCTTCACTAAATGACCTAAAAATGCAAATAAAACATAATGACAAACTGTAAGATGAATTGTGTGCACTTGGGAATCTGAAGCAGACTTGGATGAACTTAGAAATGCTAAAAAATCTAAACTTTTGACCTACTGGGACTCATTCACTAATCTAGGCGAATTAGTCCCAGATCTAGGTTTCTGCATAGGAACAGGTTTTGAGAACAAGGGTATCTAAATCTGCAAAAATCCTAAAAGGTCACATGTAGTGGGACTCATTCACCACTTTTGGCGAATTAGTCCCATTTCGCTTTTTTGAGAATCAATGTTCAGACCTGCACTTCAACACTTGCTCTTTTCTCCCAAGTTGATTTTTGGATCCGAATATGCAAAAAGACCTACAAAATAGAATGTAGACCTGATTTGCTTATGGGGGTTTTCCTCGATTAAACCCTTAGTTTGGTAATTAAACCTTGATGGAAATAATGAAACTTGAATGTAAATGTGAACATAAACCGTAGCCTTAAGTGTGTATAAGACTAGGAAATTTGAAACATAATGCAACCCTATTCTAATGTGTAAGAATGAGATGCATGAATGATATATGACAGTGAATGACTCAATTTGAGAGATTTCTAATCACCAAAATGAGCCTCAATAACATTTACACCTTCCTTAGGTTGAGTGTAGAGTGATAATGGAGGATGGAATCACCTAGGAAACAAGTCATTAAGCTTGGCTTGATGGCTAGTTGCATATCCCCAACCTAGAATCCATCATGATTCACCATAGACAAGCATGATCAACCCTTGACGATGCTAGATCTTAAATGAAAGTGAGCTTGAAGACCTACAAAAAATCTATAATGTTGCTCCAAGACTTCAACTTTGCTTTCTTTTGAAACTTGAATACTCTTGTGAATGAATACTTGAAGCTTCTTGATGCTTGTCTCTTCAAATTGCTCTTGAAAATGCTTGCTTAGATGAGAAAAATAAATAAGAAACTTGCTTATATAGGCATTAACACCTAATTTACCATTATTCAGATCTAAAAGGCTGACAACAACCAAAAATTTGAATTAAAAAGGTGATTTTCCTGCTCAAATTTCAAAAAAAGCCCCAAATAGGACTCGTTCGCCCAAGGTAGTGAATGAGTCCAATCCTAGATTTTTGGGGTGGGTTTTCAAGATTTTTGATGTTTTAGATGATTTTGTTGGGTTTTTAGTTGAATTAAGCCTTGTCATCTAGAATAATGGGTCTTAGGGGCCTATTAATGATGATTTTAAAGGGTGTTTAATGCAAGGGTACCAAAATAGGTCCAAGTTAAGCGTGAAATTGCATCACTTTCAAGAGCGTACAATTTTATAAATTACACATAAAAAAAAAGTTGTGTTAAATACAGTAAACATCACTCTTTAAAAATGATGTTTACTGTTAAAAACTAGTTATCAAAGGAGATGGAAAAAGAAAAGCAATTTAATTCTAAATTTAATACATATATAATCTAGAGACAAAAATTCATAAATCACTAGTTTGCATCATCTTTAAATTCCTCATGGTTTAGGAACTATAGGTGTCCAAAAGTGAAGATTTAGTTAAAAAAGTTTAGTTCAATGTCAAGTTTGGCCAAAAAGTGTAACCCACTATTGTGGGATCACCCATTTCAAAATTGAGTTTTGTAGAAAAAAATTCACAAATCACTAGTTTGCATTGTATTCAAATTCCTCATGGTTTAGCAGCTATAGGTGTTTGAAAGTGAAGATTTAGTTAAACAAGTTCAATTCAATGTCAAGTTTGAACAAAAAGTGTAACCCACTATTGTGGTATCACCCATTTCAAAATTACATTTTGCATCCTTTAAAATCACAAAAATCCAAAAATATTGCATACATGTTGCATTCATCTTACATAGTAGTTTGCATACTAAAGTGTCTTTCCATCATTTATATAAGAAAGTTTAGTAAAAATTGCATCAAAAAAGTTATCATTTTGCTTGTCATTTGCCATCAAATTGCATTTGCATCTAATCATATTTTTTTTGAAAATTTGTAACTAAAAGAATTTGTTTGCAACCTGAAATAGAGTCCTTAAAAACACTAACTTAGAAACTCATACTTTAATTTTTCAAACCCCTACGCAAAGACCCATTCTCCCTTGGGCGAATCTATCCTTGTATAGGTCAATTTCCAAAATTTTGGGCATAAATCTACCTGTTTGCTTTATATCTTGTTGTTCATAGATCCTAGTTTCAATTTTTGAAATTGTATTTTTTTCTAGTTGTTTGCATTCACATCAATTGGTCAAAAGAAGTGCATTTTTCAAAATAAAAATTTGTATTTTAAAGACATCATTTTCAAGAATTTGCATTCTAAAATTAGTAAATCCTTATATATAAAACCTGAAACTTTTCATCAAACTTCATTGTGGATATGTGTTTTGGCAACATATGGATGTCCTTAAGATCTTTGGTTGACGTTTCTAGTTGTATATTTGGAGATGATCCTAATGCAATTGATAACACTCATGAATCATCACCTCCTAACGAATGTCCCCGTGAGGTGGATATCTTAAGCCAAGATGAAGATAGCATGCAACAATTCATACAAGATTCCTTACATAACCTTGATATCAACACATCCTTCTATCCATCCATACAAACACCTTCTATCATCCCATCACTTGATATGTTCAACCTTTTGCATCTTGAAGTTGAAACACAAAGCAAGCCTCAACCATCAATCATGAAAGAACTTGTTAACAAGGACAATAGTGATACTCTTCTATCCTATGCTCATCGAGTTACCAACATACCTATCAACTTAGAAGAGAGTTATGCCAAGGTTTTAAAATCTTAAGAAAACAAGGATGTGACATAACCAATGAACATGAAATCCATCAATTGTTAGAACAACAACCATTAGAAGATACCAAGGGACTAGGATATCAAGATCCTCCTCCTCCTCCTCCACCTCCACCTCAACAAGTGGCCCAATCAAGTAAGAAACCCAAGCCCTATAAACTCAAAAAATTACCATTCTTACACACTATAACATATAAACTAAACAAAAAATGGATCAACTCCTTCTTCTAGGATTTATTACACTACCACCTATCAAAGAGAATACAAAAGCCAAAAGTAAAAACATGAATTATTGTGCATTCCATAGAACTCTTGGGCATCTTATGGATAAGTGTCCTGCTTTAAAAAGATTGATATGTGAAAATGATATTATCGATGTAATTGGATAGGATGCACACACTTTGTTTCTTGCCATGTGATAGTTGTAGAATCATAGCATACTCTCTATTACATGTGTTACATTTCATGCAAATCATTTTCATATTGTAAGGAGCACATTCTCATCACCTATCTTGGATCATCCTTCTCCTACATTTTGGGAGGGAAAGGGGTTAGATGACTTTGTCCTAGTATGGCACTCATTGTTGCCCATTTGGCTAGTTATCTTCTTTCCTTATATGATGAACAAGATTGAGATGCAAAAAATTTTCTTTAGGTTGGCTTGCACGTGTCATACTAGCCTTGATCTTTCCATGTTCTTTGTGGGATTGCATGTGTGTAATGTGATCCACCGCACTATGTTGCTTAGTGTGTCTTTATGTTTGTGAGCCTACTTTGGATTAACCTTGTCACTCCATTGGTGCAAGGATACAAAGGAAGTGAATTTAGTGTGACATTCTTCTATTTGTATCTAAATTCTTCTATATGGCGTCTCATGTTTTCCTTTTGGGGACGATACAAAGTGTTGAGACATTTGGGTCTCCTCCATGTTGACCCAAAAGGATTATTTGTCTTCTATCTCTCTATGTGTCATTCCTCCTTTGTGTTCACTATTCCATTAGATATTTGGGGAATAATGATGGTTCCAAGCTCTATTATAACATTATAGAAAAGACATACGCTAATCCCAAATCTATGGATTCCTTAAATTTTTTATCATGTGATTGAATATGAGGGGCAACCTCCTTTCCATGATGTAGCTTTATTTGGAAACATATGTTTGTCATAGGGCTTTCTAAATAAGCTCTCATGTATTGGATTTTATCATCTTCTACTTTAAAGTGGGGGAATTATACCTCTTTCTCATTGCTTGCATAATGAAATGAATTTATTCAAAGTGTGGTCTTCTCAATTCATGTGATGTCTTCTTGATGGTGACATTGGGTTTGATTTCCTTCAAGAGTGTGACCTTTCTTGGCATATGAAATTCCTCTTAGTGGTAATGTTATGGCTTACATTCCTTGAGATGTGAATCTTTTATCCCTTGGATAATCTTCTCTTGGTGGTGATATAAATGTGATGTTCCCTAAGGTGAGACTTTTCATGAACTAAGCAAAACCTATTTGACTATCCTAAACTAATTCTTCGACACCAAGCATAACATAGCTTGCTTTCCAATGATGCCTTGTGAAATCTATGACCATCTTGTGTGGCACCTTATCAAAGTTACCAGGGAGTATAACTTTTGGTATGGTTGATGTATGGGAGCTTGTAGACCTGGCATGACTTTCCCATCTATCACCTCTCTATGACTTCACACCTTGTAGACCTAGTGTGCGTTTCTCATTGTATTGCCTTGGGACTCGCCTAGTGTATATCAGACTACACTAGCCCTTGTGAGCATATTTTTGGACAAAATGCTTAGGCTTGATCCATACCTTTTGGACAAATAGTCGAAGCTTGATCCACCCTTTCTTCATCTTTTCATTGATTTTGACATTGTATGATTGTGTATCTTATGTCGCTACTACATGCATGTCTCTTTCTGTCATTGTTGGTTTTCCATGGGATCATTGATCCCAGGGGCTTGATCATCCTCCTTGGTCTTTGTCATATTTCCAACAATTTTATAATTAGACCTCTCGTGACCTATTGTCCACTTTAACTTGTGAGTTTGAGTGTGGCTTCAAAATCTCACTAAAGTGGGGGCTAAATGTAGTGTAGAAAATTGTACAACTTTACAATTTCACATTATGTTTGCATCCTCTTAATTAATTCAATCTAATTAAGCTTCTAATTGTAGACATGTAAAATTGACCTAACACCTATCACATTCCTGAAATGTCTTGGAACATCAAACAACATCCTGTAATGTCTCAGAACATCTCATAATCATCTTGTAATGTCTTAGAACATCTCAGAACATCCCATAATGTCTTAGAACATCTTAGAATCATCTTGCAATGTATCAAAATATCTCAAAATCATCCTACAACATCTCAAAACATCTTGGAAACAACTCGTAATGTCTAGGAATATCTCAGAATCATCTTGTAATGTCTTGAAACATCTCGAAAACATCCCATAATGTCTTGGAACATCTCAGAATCATCCTGAAACATCTCAAAACATCTCAGAATCATCCTAAAACATTCTGAAACATCTCAGAATCATCCCACAATGTCCTAAAATATCTCAAAATTATCTCGAAAACATCAAATATCCAAAACCTTAATTTCCTCTATTAATTGAATAATACAACATTATTTAATTAATTCGCTTAATTTCATCATTTCTGAATTTTTTTCTATTTTTGTTATTGATTAGATAAAACGACATTATTTAATTAATTCACGTTTATATCATTTTGACCAATTAAATAAATTACATTTATTTAATGAATTCCTAATCTCACTTTATGTCATCGTGATTGGTTAAATAATGCCAATTATTTAATTACATGGCTAAAACACCTTATTCCCCTAAGTTAAATGATTTTTTTTTTCTCTTCTTCAAGCAAAAGGCGATAAGCTTGTAATTATATTAGTATAATATAGGTAGTTCATATACTGACTAAATTGAATTAAGTGTAAGGAAATTAGAGTAGCGGAAACAATTTCCTACGCCAATCTTGAGGAGAAACACTATGCAAAACTTTAAAACTGATCTAATAGTTACAGAAAATCAAGAAACACATTCATAACATGAAATAAATAGTGCAAACACAAAACACTAGATATATGTGGGGAAAACCCTTTCGAGTGAAAAACCCCACACTCCATAGCCTGCTCAATGTATTCCAAATCCAAAACCAAGATTACATACACTTGCAAAGCAAGTCTTTTACAAGAGTATCACCAGTAAACATCTCTGGAAGAATTTTGGCAGCATTCCAACAGCATAATAGTACCTGCAAACTCTCACACAAACCACTCCTCAAGCCTCCAATTTATAGACTTCTGGCAATACAAGAAACCACCAGCGATTTACAAAACCATGTGATTGGCTTCTCTAACAAAGATTCCAGTCTAAAATAAGCTGTCACGTCCAAAATGAAATCCCCTATTTTTTACCCTTATAGATGTCATAAAAACTATCATAGAATCTCTAAAAATAGTCCTTCCATGATATACTATCACATGGGCATCTTATAACAACTAATAAACCAATTTTTAATGCACCAATAGTGTGGAACAACTATAGAAAAATATTAAATAAAGATAACTATTACGGGAAATATGTAGCAAGGTTGAGACACCTCATTTCCCAACATTCTCCCACTTGTCAAATACTTTGTAGGGCCAAGGGAAAAATACCATGGATCAATTGCTAAGGGCCAAAAGGCCCATAGACTTGGAACACCACCTGAATTTCGATGTGCTCACGGGCTTAGTTAATGCATCTGCAACATTCACCATTGTCTCTACCTTTTCTAGTTTCACCCTACCATCCTTGACCATATCTCTCACGAAGTGATACTGAACATCAATGTGTTTGGTCCTGGCATGAAAAATCGAGTTCCTCGCAAGGAAGATTGCACTCTGACTGTCACAATAAAGTGTAACTGCACCCTGTTTAAATCCAATATCTGAACACAAACACTTTAGCCAAATGGCTTCTTTATAGGCATGAGTAGTTTCCATATAGTATGCCTCAGTAGTGGACAAAGTGACCATAGCCTATCGCTTGCTCATCCATCTGATTGCACAACCATTAAGAGTAAACACATATGCACTAGTGGACCTTCTACTATTGACATCACCGGCCCAATCTGAATCCACAAAACCATGAATACTCAGGGAATGTTGATCTCTTGTACCATGAAAACATATAGAGTACTCTATTGTACCCCACAAATATCTGAAGACCCTATTAACTGCATCACAATGCACTCTTCTAAGACTAGACATAAAACGAGAAAGAACTCCCACTACTTGGGAAATGTTTGGTCTTGTACAGACCATAACATACATTAAGCTTCCTACTGCACTCTGGTAAGGCACTCTGCTCATGTCTTCCATCTCTGATGGGGATTTTGGACATTGTGAAATAGAGAGCTTCGTTCCCAATCCAACAGGAACATAAAGTGGTTTACAATCTAGCATGTTAAACCTTTGCAAAACTGAACAAAAATACTTACCCTGGCTAAGCCATAGCTTTCTATTCTCACGATCTCTTCTAATCTCCATCGCAACTATGTGTTTTTCTACACCAAGATCTTTCATTTCAAATTTCACAGAGAGCTGAGATTTCAATTCTGCAATCAAACCCTAGCCTTTCCCAATAAACAGCATGTCATCAACATATAAAGCAATTACCAAGAAATAATCACCATCAGATTTAAAATATACATAGTGATTAGATTTTGACCACACAAATCCCAAACTCAATACATATGTATCAAAATTTTGGTACCACATCCTAGGACTTTGTTTAAGGCCATACATAGATTTCTTTAACTTACATACCAACTTGCTTTTACCTTTTACCACGTAGTGCTCTGGCTGTGTCATATAAATTTCTTCCTCCAAATCACCTCGAAGGAATGTAGTTTTCACATCCATTTGTTCCACCTCTAGATCATAAGTTTCTGCAATAGATAATAAAAACCGAATGGATGTCATTTTAGGGTATGTGCAGGATCATGGTATGCCAAAAAGTGGCAATATTTGTAGGGTATGTGGCTGACGACTTTTTTTTCACCCAAAATTAATGAAATGAAAAGGGTTTTTAGAGGAGATTCTTAGCTTTCCAAAAATATAAATTATGATTTAATTTGAATTTAATAAATAATTATTATTCATTTTCTATTAGAATTAATGACTAAAGTCCCGATCGATAGGCTGATTGAAAACATCTATAGCTTTCAAATAGTGTCATATTTTTTGAATCAAAACATGTCACATTCTATACTTTACATACTATAGGATTAAAAATAAAATTAAATTTCATGAATTTTTGACCAAGTTAAGGTGGTCGGAAGACGATTTTTTATATTTTCTAAAAGTTGTAATAAAAATTCATAATTAATTATTTACTTGGAAAAAATTACAAAAAAATATGCATCACATCCGGACATGAGTCCTCTACTTATATATAAAAATCTTACAAAAAAATATTATCATTTTATTATGGTTAGGGTGGTCAGAATGCACACCTACTTCTTATTTTATCCTGAAATTTAAGTACTAATGCATTGAAATTTCAAATTTTCACCAAATAGATTTTATTTATTTTAAATAAACCTAGTATTTTAGAAACTAAATTCAATTTTCTACAAATTCTATTCTTACATATTTTTGAAATAATATAGATAACTTATTCAAATATTTACGTCAAGTTGCCTAACACTGATTTTTCTGAATTTTTTTCCACTTAAGGGCCTGTTTGGCATACCATGATCCTGCACATGCCCTTTAGCAACAGGAGAAAAAATATCACCATAGTCAATACCCTCAACCTAAGAGTATCCCTTCACAACCAACCGTGCCTTATACATTTCAACATTTCCATTTGAACCAATCTTTTTCTTAAACACCCATTTACATCCAACAGATTTTCGACCTTCGGGCAATGGTACAAGGTCCCATGTTTCATTCCTTTTAAGAGCTGCCATCTCTTCATCCATGGATAATTTCTAGGACTCTGCAACATTCATATCCAATGCCTCTTGCAAATATCTTGGTTCATCAACGTTAGTACTCAAAGAAAATATACACTTCCAATCATTTGGTGAATACCCATACCTTTGAGGTGGTTGCCTTTGCCTTGTAGACCTTTGAACAAGCTGAGGTGGAGGTTCTTCCACTTCTTCCTCCTCTTCAGAGCTTGATGAGCTCTCCTCAACTTCTTGTCTATTTTGGGGTATCATTTCAACTTCCTTAGGCGTAGAAAGAATTTGAACCACATCCTTTTCCTATTCAATTTCTTTATGTTGTTCTGGCTGAAAATTAATAGGAGAAGATTTAGTCTCTCTAATATAACACTTCTGGAATAAATTACCTTTTGTGCAGTAGGGTCCCAAAGCTTGTATCCTTTCACACCTTAGCTGTAGCCGATGAAGATACATTTGACAGCCTTAGAGTCCAATTTTGTTCTCTTCTCCTTAGGCATATGTGGATATGCCTCACAACCAAAAACTCTTAGATGTCTAAGTGAAGGCTTTTTCCCCGACCACGCCTCCATTGGCGTTTTATCAACAAGTGTTGATGTAGGAGATCTATTTATCAAATAATAAGTAGTGGCAACAACTTTAGCCCAAAAATTGTGTTCTAGATCAGCTCCACTCAACATACTCCTAGCCTTCTCCATCAATGTTCTGTTCATTCTTTCTGCAACTCCATTCTACTGCGGAGAATACGGAGTTGTCTTTTGTCTTTTAATCCCACAATCTGTACAAAATCTGTCAAAGTCTGTAGAACAGTACTCACCACCATTAGCAGTTCTCAAACATTTAATTTTCTTTCTAGTCTGAGTTTCTACCATAGCCTTGAACTCCTTAAAATGACTGAAAACTTCAAATTTACTCTTTAAAAAATATACCCATGTTCTCCTACTAAAATCATCAATGAAAGTAACATAGTAAACTGATTTACCAATAGAAGAAACATCAATAGGACCAAATACATTAGAGTGAATCAGATCCAAGATAAATGAAGACTTCTGAGAAGATGAGTAAAACTAAACGCGGTTCTGTTCACCATAAATACAATGGTCACATAAATCAAACTCTAGATTGCAATCATTCAACCCCTCAACGAGGTTCTTATTTTTCAGGGCTTTTAAACCCTTCTCTCTAATGTGGCCAAGCCTTTGGTGCCATAACATAGTCTTCTCTACATGCAACTTTGATTTAGTAGATAGAGCACCCTTGGGTACCCAAAAGCCATGACCATCCGTAGAAGAGGAAACCTTCTCTTTTTTCAGCAAAGTATTTTATGGATTAATCTTATCAGAAGTTCTATTGCACTCAACTATGCATGCATCGAGCTAGTACAATGTACCAAATCTACTTCCTCTTGCTATCACCATAGCACCTCTTACCATTTTCACACCTACTTCATAAAATTATACATGCACACCCACATCTATTAGCTTGCTAACATATAATAAATTTCTTGCTATTCCTAGGATATGCAAGAGACCATCAAATCGTCTAACTCTACCATCAGTAAACTTCACATGAATACTACCACGACCAACAATATCAAGGAAAGAATCATCACCCAAATACACCTTACCACCGTCATAATTTTCATACTTACTAAACCGGTTTTTGTTAGGAGTCATGTGGAAATATGCACCTAAGTCTATCAACCATACATTATCACCTGCACGAGTGGCCAAGGCTGTAATAAAGGCATCTCCATCTTCCTTTTTAGACTCAGAATTAGAATCTTGCTTCTTCTTATTCTTTTTCTTCTCTTCTTTACAATCCTTTAGGAAGTGTCTGGGTTTTCCACAGTTCCAGCATATTACCTTGGACTTACCAGGAGATTTTGATCTCCCCTTATTTTTGGACTTAGAATGGCCACGTTGCTTCTCATCTTTGCCTCATTCTTTTTGTCTTCCTCGAACACTCAAAGCCTCTTTGGCGTTCAGAGAGACCTTCCTTCTCATATATTTGGAGAGTAGAGAACCAACAACATCCTCCATCTTCAAGATGACAAAAGTGCTCCCAATGGCCATGACAAGGTTGTCCCATGAGTCTGACAGTGAACATAGCAAAGTTTGGCACCTTTCTTCTTCATCCATCTTAACCCCAACTAAGATCAACTAAGTCACCAGCATATTGAATGTTTCAAGATGCTCAAAAAAATTTCCACCTTCTTCCATTCTCAAGGAATACAACTTCTTCCTCAAGAAAATCTTATTTACTAGATATTTGGCTTGGTATATCTCACCCAACTTCTTCCAAAGATCCTTTGAAGTGGGTTCTTCATGGACATTTATTAGGATTGAATCTACAAGACACAGTCTAATGAGATCATCTTTAGGTTTTCTATCCATTACATCATATTTTGCAAGCAAAGTTGCATCCTTAGGCCTCTAGACATTTGCATCCACTGCATCCCATAGATCCCAATCAATCAATAGATCTTCCATTTTCAGCTTCCACATTTCAAAGTTCGTATCGGAAAACTTCTCTACTTCAATCCTCCCAGATATGCTTGCCATTCGAAAAATATATCTGCAACAAGATCACAAAGTATCCTATGCACAAGCTCCCACTCAAAACCTTGATTAGCTCAAAAAACCAAACAAACCCACAACTGAAAGCAAAGGTGATCAAGCTCTGATATAACTTAGAAGGAAATTAGAGTAGCAGAAACAATTTCCTATGCCAATCTTGAGGAGATACACTATGCAAAACTTTAAAACTGATCTAATAGTTATAGAAAATCAAGAAACACATTCATAACATGAAATAAATAGTGCAAACACAAAACACTAGATATACGTGGGGAAAACCCTTTTGGGTGAAAAACCCCACACTCCAAAGCCTGCTCAATGCATTCCAAATCCAAAACCAAGATTACATACACTTGCAGAGCAAGTCTTTTATAAGAGTATCACCAGTAAACATCTCTGGAAGAATTCTGGGTGCATTCCAACATCATAACAATACCTGCAAACTCTCACACAAACTACTCCTCAAGCCTCCAATTTATAGACTTCTGGCAATACAAGAAACCACCAATGATTTACAAAACCATGTGCTTTGCTTCTCTTACCAAGATTCTAGTCTAAAATAAGCTCTCACGTCCAAAATGAAATCCCCTATTTTTGACCCTTACATATGTCATAAAAACTGCCATATAATCTCTAAAAATAGTCCTTCCATGATATACTATCACATGGGCATCTTATGACAACTAATACACCAATTTTTAATGCACCAACAATGTGGAACAATTGTAGGAAAATATTAAATAAAAACAACTATTACGAGAAATATGCAGCAAGGTTGAGACACCTCATTTCCCAACATTAAGGGCTTACAAAACATGACAAACATGGGCAACTATCTTGAGAATTCATAATATATATGCATCCCCTCTACAAAATTCTATAACCCAAAATATCACATATCAAGTTCCCTACCTCCCAAATGACTACTATAAACCTTGTGCAAAATTGATCTAACCAGATCTTTACATACTAAACCCTACCACTTTACTTGACACATTATTTTCATATATACTAGTAATTACATTTCCATCAAATTTTTTTACAAAGAAACAAAAGACACCCCTATTTCCAAGTTGACCGAGTTCTCTCCCTAGCCTTCAATAGTTATCATCTGAACATGGTTTGTAGCTTGAGCCTAAGAATGAACTGTGATGTTTATGTATGGAACTTGCACATTAACCCTGTTAAGCCGACGGTTTGGAAAAGGAACAATATCTTGCATGCCTTGAACACATTCATGAGATAAAAGAAAAGAAAGAGCATGATACTTTCTTTTGAATTATCAATTTCCTCCCTATCAAAATCAAAATGAAATCTGCCCAAAGCTACATACAAATAGGTCGACGAACATTTAAGTAGGGAGAGCTTAAAGGCTTCATATGTGTCAACATACTATTGCTTATGATGGAGGTAATGCCTAGGAAATATGCCACCTACAAACCCTTTGCCATGCATTAGATCATATGATTGGACACTCTACAATAAAGCTCCATCTTGCAAATACACTACCCTCACTACTTTGTTAGCCACAAACTGGAGAGAATTGTAGTTTTGAAGAAACTCCATTGAATTGGAGAGGAAATCAAAAGAAGATTTTGCTGGGAAAATTATTCTTTGTGAACCAGTATGTAAAATTTCTTCCCCTATTATTATTCTGACACAATTTAAGACTAATGAGTAGTTTACCTTAAACACTTGCCAGAGATGTTCTTTCTCTATGTAGTCAGAGAAGTGTAATTCCCATGGATGAATCGCCACAACCATTCTGTAATTTTGAGGATGAAATTCCATATTGTTTGTAACCACCGAGTGACGCCCATTGTGTGCCATCCTCTAGGCAGGAAGATGAACACCATAAGCTATGGACGAGAGAGATAGAGCGATATCCACAAAAAACGCAACAAGCTACACAAAGAAGAAGGATTTTTGTAGACTAACATGAGAATGGCACATTTAAAGGAAATTTTCTAACCTTGAGCCTTTCTTGGAAATGATGGTGATCAAGTGTGGCACGCTTGAAATCTAACATTGCATAGAAAAACCAGATTTTGATGTCTTATCCATTTATTAACCTTCATTTATCTGGATTTTCCCTTTTTCACCTAGAATTAAGCACATACAGATGAATTCCCTAAGTATGATTAGTACTATCAACCTGCAAACATAGAAAACAAGGTGTTAGAAAAGGAAAATTTGGTGGTAGGATGTAATCCCGTTCCGTATTCCCATGCGGATGAATGCATTGGATGATGTAGCCTAGGTTGTCCCAATAATGATTTTATTTGGGATGAATTGTAATCATTGTTCGACAAGCTTAGATTAACCCTGCTCCAAACCTCATGCCAAATATTTTTAGTGATAGCATGTTACAGTTGTATGACCTCATTCCTATTCAATTTCTATGGTTGATTTTAAACTATAAACAAATTGTATTTCCTTAAGTTCACTTAAACTGACAACATCCACAATGTTCTTAATCATATGGACATTTATCATGTGACTTTTAAGAAGTATAGAGATAACCTGATTTACACCTTTTAAATATTTCTAGACTTAGCATCTTGATTTATTAATTCCACTAGTTGTGGATAGGCATTAATTTGGATTGCATTATTAATAGCACTAAATTCCTGAGCATCTCTTCCCAAAAAAACTAGATAATCCACAACCCTATTGCCTTCCCTGTATGCATGAGCTATTATGGAAGCATTGAATCTATCGCAAAATGTAGCTTAAATTCCAATTAAGAATTTTTCTTTCTCTATAGGCATTTATAATTATCAATGAGTCTCCTTCTATGTGTAAATTTGAAAACCCCATTTTCAATGCCAACTCTAATCCCATCAACAAAGCTTGAGCTTCTGCAAGATTATTTGTGTCGTGTTGTAAATGAATTGAAGATGCTGCTAGAACTTTCCCCGATGAATTTTTGATGCAAATGCATGCCCCTGAATTGCCTGGGTTGCCTTTGGATGCACCATTGAAATTTAGTTTTACAAACTTAGCTTGAGGAGGATTCCATTTTATTAAAACTATGTCCACTTTAGGATTGTTGCTTTTAAGTAAACTTCCATCATTTATGGAAATTTGATTCCTTTTCACTTGTTCAATAGATTACTGTCCTAGTTTGTGAACAAAGAATTGGCCATTTTTTCTTTTTGAACACATGAATTAACCCCTTCTACAATTTCCTTTTCTATTTTCAAATTTGTACCTTCTACTGAATATTTTATCTTCTTAAAGATTCTCAAATTATGTTCCCACCATACGTTCCAAACAAAAATTGCAAGGATAATATACCAAATGCATGCAAAAAATGTTGATTGCTATAATGCAAGCCAACTTTGAAAAAGATCCCAAATAGTACAACAAGTAACATTCTTCTTTCCATTTTCAATTTTATCTTTATATCCATTCTTCTTGCCCTCAGAATCATTCACATTATTTTTGTATTCCTTTGCTTTATGACCAAATTTCTTGTAGGAATGAGAAACACCATTGAAGTATAAATACCTTTTTGCATCATGCCTTTTTACAACAGTTTTTTCGGAGTTTCTCTTCACTTCTTGACTTGTTTATCCTTGTACCGCCTCTTCTTTTTAGTGAATTTCTTCACTTTAGAACTCTATCCTTTTCCAAACCCTAAACTGCTCTTATCCCTTTCCAGTCTTTGAGAATTAATCAAGTCATCAAGCATCATTGAGCTTATCTTAAATTTGTCTTCAAAACTATTTTCCTTTTCCATATTAGATCTCAAGATTTCTGCTTCTAATTCAAGCTTCACACATTCATCCATCTTCTTTTGAATTTCAATTTCCTGATATTCTTCAATTATTTTCTTCTCATCCAATTGTTCCAGTAGGCTAGTAATGATTTCTTCTCCTTCAGTCAATAGATCACATGCATCCATACTTGTCCTTTGTAGCTTTTCAGTGTGCTCATTTGCCTTTATCAACTTGTCCTTTAGGGCTTCCATTTCTTCTAAAAAATTAGCAATGACAACTTTTGAGGGAAAATAAATTTCATGTTCAAATTTTGGGACCTTCCTCAAGTTGTTAGGCTTCTTTTAAGAAACCATGCTCTAATACCAATTATTGAACATCTAGACTATTGAGAGGGGGGGTGAATTAGTATTCCATAAATCGATAATAAAATCCACTTAATCATTATTACTATTTTGACTGAATCAACAAGACAGATCATAAAAACAAGTCAATGCAATCACACACATGAAGACCAGGATTTTTACGTGGAAAACCCAGAATGGGAAAAATCACGATGAGGGTTAAATCACACTATATTATATCCGGATACAAGATATTATGGGGCTCACTGTCAAGACTCACTGTCCTTAAAAGGCTCACAGCCTAAATACAAAATATGGTTCACTTCCAAGATACAATGATAGTGGCTCACTACCAAAAGAATGAACTAATGCAATACACCTTCAATGAGCAAGGTTTAGTTCCATTGAAGCTCACAATAAAAAGCACTACATTACTCAACAAATTTGTACTACTAATAAAGCATTTAGGCTCTGATCTTCTCCTTTGTTCACTTACTCACACACACACACCAGGGAAAACTTTAGTGGTGAATCTTCGCCAATTGGTGAATAATTAAAATTGAGACCTCCAAAAATGGAGAATAGTACAAACTAGAAACTATAATTACAAATATTAATTAAATTCGCCAGTAATATTATATTACTACCATTAATTTTGGGGCAATATCGCCACAATAATACATTACCATTTAATTATAGGGATATTTTAGCCTTGAATAGGGCTTTAATTTATTTCCATCAAATCATCGTTTATCATTTTAATCAGATGGTTGCAAGTTGATTCTGTGCCCTAATACACACGTTCCTTTTAAAAGGCTTTTTGAGGCCCAAATTTTGTTTTGGTCCACACGATTAAACCTAATCGTGTGGACCAAAACAATTTTGGGGCTTCAACAAGCCTTTTAAAAGGCACATGCATATTAGGGTGCAAAATTAGACCAAAACAAATTTTGAGAGTCAATAAGCCTTTTAAAACGAATGTGCGTATTAGGGCGCAAAATCAACCTGCAACCGTTTGATTAAAAAGCTAATCAATGGTAAAAATTTCACTTTTCATTTAGTATTAATTTTAGAGTGATATTTTAAAAAAATACTTAATCCATGTGTGCTCCAATGCGATTTTGATAGTGAATTTATGCTTGGTGGCGAGGGGCTCTACCCCTTGACCCCACCTGTATCGTGATAGGAGCACACCGGGGCCATTGTCCCTGGACCCTATGAGGGGGCGTTGACCCCTCAACCACCACAAGGGGTCTCTGCCCCCTTGACCCCTGCAAGGGGTGTTGCCCCTTGACCCCACCGGTGGCTGCTGCCCCTAAGCCCCTACTTCAATATTACAAAAAATAAAAAATATATGGGGGAACTGTGCCGACCAACTATGCAAATTTTTAAAGGGGAGATTTTCCATTGTCATTAATATTTTTAGTGATTATTCGCTAGGATTCGCCACTACAATTATTATTTTTACCAATTATTTATTAAGATTCACCAAGATTTTATAGATTTTTTTAATATTGTGGATAGATTCACTAAGAAAATTAATATTTTTTTTCAAATAAAAGGAAAGATTCGCCAGGATTTTACACCTTTTCCAAGGGGGCGGGTTTCTTAAAGTTATCCCTAACACACACACCCACTTTTTCTTTCTTGCTCTCTTCCCCTTTTCTTCAATCCTCAAGGCATCTTCTATATATACAAGCATATCTTATTCATCAATTAGTTCAACACCATATAAGTTTCGTAACATTTTATCCATGTAGTGCATTATGCCAAGTCATCTATTAGTCTTCATAATATATTACATTTGCTAATTTGGCCAAAACTAAAAAATATAGTTCTTTAAACCGGCAAATAATCCTCAAAGAAAACACCTTCTAGATCTAAGAACACATTAATTTCCCATCATACTACCAATAAAGAGACTGTCATCAAAACCACTGTATAAGAATGTTCGCCTTAATAGAATGTAGATCTCCTACATAGTACACCACACATAGAACAATAGTAGGATACAAAGTTGAACTTTTTCAGAGATAACTTTCTATTCATAGTCAAAATAACGTCTCAAGATCCAAGAAAAAATAGTCTAAATGAGTCAATAAAACATGGTTAGGAGATTAGAGTCATATCATATCTTACGATGAGTTCCAAACTCAAATACCAACATATTGATCCATCACAAAGGAGTATTACCAGTAGAGAAAAACTTCTGGTAAACCAGACAAACTTCCCATATAGTCATCACCACATATTTATTACCATGTTGACATCAATGACAACATAGAAACAACCAACACAACCTTCCATACTTCATGCTAATGTTGCAAGGCTTCCAACAGAACTAGCCCTATCACAGGCCCTAAAATTGACTTTTTATGATAGATGCACCATCAATCCCTTCTTAGATCGGCCTACAAACTTTCATTTTCATTTTTGTTGTCATAGAATTCTACATTTCAAGTGTTAGGTCGTGCATAATTCATTTAGTTAATGCACTTTAAACCATTCCAAAACACTGCAAATTAGTCATTTTTGTCATAAGAAAGTAGAGATCCAAGGTCCAAAATAGGGTTGACTCACTTCAAGGTTGAAAGTCAATCCTATCCCTTTGATATCTTATTTCTTTCTAATGAAATTTGGGAAAGGTGTGTTTGAATCCTAGGTCATTTGATCATTCCACATTGATTGAATTCTTCACCCTTTTCCCTTCATTTCACTACTGATGAATGTTGTGCTTTAAAAATAAATTATAATGGTTAATTCAACTATATGAAATTGAAGAAAATCCATTCAAATTAATAAATTGGTCATTATGGTGTTGCTCCTTGCTATGTGGTATTTTTAGTATCACATGATGCTCATTTCCATTCATGGGGGCACAAGAAGCAAATTGTGTAATCATATTTAATTAATAGGGAGCAACATGATAATTTTTGCGCATGGTTGTCCTCGTCCATACACTTGGGGCGAGAGGATAACTAGTATCATGAGGCATGCATTCCTTTTAAGGATCCCCTTTTCATTCATCATCTCCTTTAAATATTAATTTAGCAAGTACACTAAATTTTAACAAGGGCCATATTCCCCCATCTATTATGCATCTCGTGTAGTGTCCCTTTAGTGGTGACATTATACATGATATCCCCTAAAGTGTGGCCTTGCATCTGATGCAGTGGCCTCTTTAGTGGTGATATTATACATGATATCCCCTAAAGTGTGGCCTTGTATGTCATATAGTGTCCCTTTAGTGATGATATTATACATAATATCTCTTAAAGTGTGGCTTTGTATCTCATGTGATATCTCTTTAGTGGGAATATTATGTAGGATATTCCCTAAGGCAAGGCCCTCTAAATTTATGTTTATGTCCTCTTTTTGGTAATATTATGCCTAATACCCCCTAGAATGTGGCTTCTCATGTCATGCTTGTGCCCCCTTAGTGGTGGTCTTAAGTTGAAATATACCCTAGTGTGTGGCCCTTCATTTCATGGTTGTCCTCTTTTAGTGGTTCAATGTCATTTTTAATACTCCCTAAGGTGTGATATCCCATGCATTGAGTAGCATCCTTTGAAGTATGGTGATTAATATATTGGGATACACCCTTTGTGGTTTTGTTGTTTATAATGCCCTTTGAGGCATGGTTTATGATTCATCCCTTGTGATGTTAAAATTGTGTACACCCCTTCAGGTGATTCATCTTCATGAAGTTAAACTTTTGTAAACCCCCTAGGGTGATTCATCCCTTGTGATGTTAAACAGTGCCTCACAATGTTAAACTTTTATACACTCCCTAAGGTATGATTTTATAAAATATTCCATAGATTTGGCATATAGAGCTTGCTTATTCATGAGCTTGAGCATTATTTACATGACCACCTAGTATAACACAACTTTCTTTTCAATGGATCCTCATGTTTCATGAGTAAACTAGCATAATGCAACTTTCTAGCCTTTTGAAACCCATCATATTGCATGGAAACCTAGCATAACACAACTTGCTAGCCAGTAGATCAATATAGCTCATGAGCAATTTAGGATAACACAACTTGCTAGTTGTTGTGAGAGCACCATTTTGTCTAACACTCTATATCTGATGGATGACTTATGTATTTGAGAAAAAATTAAGTCTAAGGTCTCTTTACCTTACCAAATCAAATTCTTTTTAGTTCTAACCTTTGTGTTTGTGTTTTATTGTGTCTTATTGTTTGTCTCATGTTTTCTATGTGTTTACTTTATGTCTTTTATGTTAGTTTTGTGTTTTCATCATGTACACTTCATGTTTTTCATGTGGTGTTGTACCTCATGCATGTGTGTTCCTTTGTCTTTGTATTGCTTTTCCGTAGGATCTTGAGCCTAGGGGATAGCATATCCCCTAGATTCGAGGTATTCTACCTCTCCAATGTTTGGATAAATGAAGCCTTCTTGGCTTAACTTTACTTTAGTATGAGCATGAGCATAAGTTCAATTTGTCACTAAAGTGGGGGATAAATGTAGCATCACAAATTGTCACCCTTGACAGTTTCACACTATGTTTAGCTCCCCCTATGTGCTTGGACCCAATTGTGATTTTTATTTTCCCATTTTATGATAATTTCCAGGAAATCAAAGTTAAATTAAGCATTAATTATTAATATAATTCATTTTCTGAGACTTGTGGCCCCAAAATAGGTCTAGTTAGGATGCTAGCACCCTTGACCAGTCTATTTTGGCCCCTATCCACATATTTTAGTGTCAGCATTTTAACATTTAGAAATTTGAATTCATTTGTTGACTATCAGTAATTAATTTGCAAGAAACTAAAGAATTGCATATAAATATCTTTTTTTCACCATTTTAATCCCAATGAATTGGAGAAAGAATTTGAGATCCTCAAAATAATCAAGAATAGAATCAACAACATTATATAGCAACATTATTTTAGTCAAGCATAATGTTAAAAAAATGCATCATGTTTTCATGTGAGTTTGTTTATGTTTTATGTCCATTTTTTTATGAGTACTAACACTTGTAAGACTTCAAATCAAGCATCCAATTCTCCTTGAAGGTGATAAGTATAATGACTTCAGTCAATGAAGGTGATGATCTCAGGATATGCTCATAATTTGAGTATCATGATGTATTTTTAATATCTCTACTTTTACTGCTAATGGATGTTTTAACTCTTTTATTAAAGACCTTTTATCTAAAATGGGTAGTATCCTATAGCAATACATTCCTACATTCTTGCAGCCTAACATCTCCATGTGTCTTATTAATTACCCTGTTTTGACTTCCCGAGTGATTAATATAATGCATATGGTTTTTGAATAGTGGGATAGATTTAATATGTGATTAATGAATGTATCATGTTGCTTTCCACGAATGTTTTATTTCTCCTCTGTCGCCTTGTGCATCGCAGGTTGTTGAGGGGAGCATGAACAAGTCAAGCACAACAGACTTCAGCTTTGTAGTAAATTCCATTTGCAGCATGGTGTCAAGGAAGCCATTCCATCGAAGACTCTCTATCCAGGTCGTTGGGAAGAAACTTAAATGATCATTAATCCGGAAAGAGTGGAATGTTAAATTCTCTAGATCATGTTGAATGGATATGTTTTCATTTATGAGAAGTTTGTTCCTCAGTTTCGGGATTCATTTTATGTCCACGTCTTTCTTTGTTGAGTTAGGTAGTTATTTGCTTTTTTGGTTTAAATAAGTGCTCCTCCTGCGTGAGTGAGCAAGCATAGCTGCATGTAAGAGTTAGTATGATAATAAGAAGCAGAATATGTAAGAGTTAGTATTATGATAAGAGATAGAGTTTTGTGTTAGTTTTCATATGAGCAAAATGATGTATATCATTCCAAGTTTATGAATAAAAGTTGATGAAGTTCTGAGTTCAATTCTTGCATAACTAGTGGATGCTTGCTAAGGGGGCCCACTTAGTAAGTATCTATAGTTAGTTAGTTGTTTATTTCCTGTTAATCATAAGTTAGACTTCATTCTGGAAAGTTTTAACACAAACTCAGTCTTATATTGTTCTTGCAGTATCAGGAATCCATCCTTGTGTTTGTTCCTGCAGCATAAGGCCAGTTCATAGTTTGTTTCTCAGTTATAGTTGTTATGGTTTCTGCTTTGATTAAGTTTAGAAGGCTTTGCATTACATTCTTGTAGCATAAGTTGAATTCTTTTCACATATTTATTTATGGTAAATCATGACTGAAACTGCTTCGTAGTGCACATACAGTGCCACTCCATTTCAAGTATACGTTCCCTGGTTTGACAAAGTAAATGAACGACCATAAGAAGATGTTAGTCGCCTACTGGAATGTCCAATTCCTAGGTTATGATTTGTCATGACTTTTATATCCTTTTGTGGGCATGACCATTTTTTGCACTATTGTCTAGGATGGTGTCAAGCTAAGAACCTGTCATAAGTCATTATTAGCAGTAGTTTAGTCTGTTATTCAATTATTTTCAAAATTCCTTCAATTCACCATTCATTCTATTGCATGCATAGAAGAAGAGATGCTCTGGGAAGATTTCTCCCTGACCTTCCATTCATTGATAACAATCCTGAACCAACTTATAATCTATTTGAGGAAGACGGAGACTAAGAAAATCCATTTGCTGAAAACCTGTTTATTGAGTTGCCATTTGACCCAGCTGACGAAGAACCTGGAGAAAATCCATTTTCTTTGATACTCCATCAAGCAAATATGGCATGAAATCCACCTAATCAACCTTCTTCTTTTGAGTTCCCCATCATTGCTCAGCAAGATAATGATAACCTTAAAAATATTCCTTCTTCATTGCTTCCCAAGTTCTATGGACTAGTTATAGAGGACCCAGACACTTTCTTGTTTGAGTTTGACATCCTCTGTCCCAGCTATGATTGCACTTCAGATGCTCACAGGTTGAAGTTGTTTCCTTATACTTTGAAGGAAGGAGCTCTTAGATGGTTTATGAGTTTGGGAAGAGGTGTTGTTGATAGTTGAGAAGTCATGCAAACAAAATTTCTTGAGAAATACAAGGAATATTGTAAGAGTGGTAGTAAGGGAGATGATATATACAAAATACAACAAAAGGAGGATGAAAGTCTGGAAGACTATATCTCAAGATTCTTGTTTTCCCTGAAAAAGAATTTAGACCATACTCTCAATGAAGAATCTCATAAACTACTTTTTCTAAGGGGAATCAGTGATACTTGTATAGATGCTCTGGACTTGATGGGAGGAGGTGATATAACTCAACTGCCTTGGGATGATATCAAGAAGATATGTCTCAACTACTCTCAAGCAATTGTTAAGAAGGGTAGAGGTCATCAAGCCACAGTGGGAAAGTCCTCTACTAGTGGAGTTTCATGGATGGAGATCACAAATTTGCTGTCTGATTTCAAGTAGGATATCATAAACAACATGGCTACATAGTTGGATACTATGCAAGCTCGGAAGAAACATGAGGTTCAGCTGAAACAATCTTGGCTAAGTTCTATCCACACTGTAGACAGAAGAAACGAGACTGCAGATGTAAAATGGTGGCTAACTTGGAGGCTAAGCAGTTACCTACTGACTTTAAGATGGTAGAGAGTGATGATGATCAAGTATTCTTCATTGCACAAAGGTGACCATGGGTTCAAAGACAAGGTATGCCTCAAGATCCTTTGACTTTTAGTAATCCTTATTCTAATTACAATAACCAGTAGAAACCTACATATGGCCCATCACCACCTTGGAATACTTCTCAACCTCACTGGCCTAGCTATCAGAGTCCTCAATGGCAATCCCCTCAAGGAGGTTGGCAGTAGCCACAAGGAAAATGGACTCCACCCCCAGGTAACTGGTAGCAGAACCCTCAATGGAGAAGTCCACAGCAATGGCAGAACC
Source organism: Sequoia sempervirens (assembly GCA_007258455.2). Classification (NCBI taxonomy): domain Eukaryota; kingdom Viridiplantae; phylum Streptophyta; class Pinopsida; order Cupressales; family Cupressaceae; genus Sequoia; species Sequoia sempervirens. The sequence goes on from VDFB02281492.1 coordinate 331,052,537, forward strand.
AATCCCCTGCCTCCCTACAGCTTCAGCAGCCACAACTTTCGGCTCTCATGCCACCTCCTGCAGCACCTGTAGCAAATACTGTCCCTCCAAAACAAATGCCTATGCCTGCTCAACCATTGCCAAATCTTAATAATAAGCAGTAGCAACAACAATAGCCTATGTATTTTGCAGAAGTCAATCAGTATCCAGCTTATGCCCTGAATATTCATGATATCCATCTCAGATATGGAACCACTCTCCCTACTCCACACCCGCCTGTCATTACAGAGATTCCAAACTCTTCCTCTGAACAACTGACTGATCCTGCAGAACATATACCTGTGTCAGATACTATCTCTAAGGAGTCTGTCTTGTAGCATCAGGCTAAACAACCTTTTCCTTAGAGATTGCAAATTACTACATCAAAATCTATGGAAGAGCCTACCTTTAATATTTTGGATCAGCTAAAGAATGTACACATTCAAATCCCCCTCTTTCAAGCCATTAAAGATGTCCCAATTTATGGAAAAGTTAATAAATAGGCCTGCTTAAAGAAATTGGGAAGAAAGAAAAAGGATCCCCAAACTATCCATGTTCTAGGACAATTAGCAAATATTATGGTAGTGAAGATAGTCATTCAAAAATATACTGACCCTGGGAGTCATGTAGTACAAATAAATATTAATGGCCAAATAGTAAAGAATGTTTTGATTGACCTTGGTGCAGCCATTAATGTAATGACCAAGAATGCAATGGAGTGTTTGAATATTTTAAACATTCGGTCTACACCTACCATCTTGCAGCTTGTTGATAGTTCCACAGTAAAACCTGATGGAATGGTAGAAGATGTTATTGTCATCCTTGAATCTTGGGAATACCCAGTAGACTTCACCATATTGTCCACTAAGGCAACTTTGGGAGCCTATCCTATCATCCTAGATAGACCATGGTTGGCCATAGTTGATGCTTTTATAGGATGTCATTCAGGAGACATGACAATTTCTGATGGTCAGTCAAGAAAGAAATTGGCTTTATATCCACCTTCCCAGCCTCAGCCAGACTTGTCTCAACCAATTTGGCCAGATTTGGGATAGGAAACTAAATAAGTCAATTCATTGGCTCAACTAATGATGCTGCAAACTAATTCGTTTTCTCAACTTCAGAGTGAGAGTGACATGCTTTTACACATTTTGCAGTCCAACCCTGATTCGAGTAGCCCATCTACTGCAGATAGTTGTCTTCAGCAGTGTTTCCTGTAGCAACTGAACTCTGAGAACCTGTCACCTGAATCTCCTGCATTTTATCATAACTTGCTTCCACATGAAATACAGACACCACCTTTATTAGCAGCCTCCATGAATGATCTTACCAAGCAAGTAGAAGTGTCTCCAGGTTGCTGTCTGAACATCAATAATAAGCTGCCTCAATCTCAACAAGCTGCCCTAGTCAAAATGCTGCAAGATCAACACAGAGCTTTTGCATGGGACTATGGGGCTATGAAGGGAATAGATCCTCAGTTTTGTACTCATAGGATCTATATTAAGGAAGATTGTTCACCTGTTAGGCAGCCTCAAAGAAGGATAAACCCAACACTTAGGGAAATAGTTAAAACAGAGCTTCAAAAATTGCTTGATGCTGGTTTCATCTACCCAATTTTAGACAGTCAATGGGTATCTCCACTGGTGATTGTCCCTTAAAAAGGTGGAAAATGGAAAGTTTGTGTAGACTACAGGGAGCTGAACACAACAACTAAGAAGGATCATTTCTCACTACCATTTTTTGACCAAGTACTAGACTCATTGTCTAGGAAAAAATATTTCTCCTTTTGGATGGATATAGTGTCTATAATCAAATTAGAATCACCCCTGAAGATCAAGACAAAACAACTTTTACCAGTCCATGGGGTGCTTTTGTCTACTCTATTTTACCTTTTGGACTGTGTAATGCACCTGCAACATTTTAAAGGGTAGTGATAAGTATTTTTGCTGACATTTCTCATGATTCTATGAAGATATACATGGATGACTTTACTACTTATGGAGTTACTTATGACGAAGCATTAGCCAATTTGGAAAAAGTGTTGAAAAGATGTCAGGAGCAAAATTTGTCTTTGAATAGTGAGAAATGCTTTATGATGATTCAAGAGGGAATTGTTTTAGGCCATCATGTCTCTCAAGCAGGAATTCAGGTTGATTCTACAAAAATAGAAGTTATTCTAACTTTGCCAACACCTATGAAATAAAAGGATGTTAGAAGCTTCCTAGGACATGTTGGATATTATAGAAGATTCATCAAAGATTTCAGCAAGATAGCCAATCCACTATATGCCTTATTGACTAAGGATTTTGAATTTACTTGGACTGAGGCCTGTGATAAATCTTTCTTGCAGCTTAAGAATCTACTTACTCAAGCACCTGTTCTTTAAAGACCGAAGTGGATTCTGCCCTTTCATATACACACAAATGCTTTTGATTATGCCATAGGGGAAGTTTTAGGACAGAAAGATAATTCCATTGAGCATGCCATATATTTCATTAGCAAAAACCTACAAGGCCCTGAATTAAACTATATTGTCACAGAGAAAGAATTGCTAGCAGTCGTGTATGCCCTGAACAAGTTTCGACATTATGTCACTGGTTACCAAATATTTGTTTATACAAATCATGCAGCAATAAGGTACCTCATGAATAAGCCTGCCATATCTGGTAGATTAGCAAGATGGCTCCTATTGTTGCAGGAATTTGATATCACAATTATTGATAAGCTAGGCCGAGCTAATGTGGTAGCTGATTTCTTGTCAAGACTTCAAACACCTACACCTGACACTCCTGAGGTAATTGATGATAGCTTCCCTGATGAACATCTATTTTTTATTGCTGCTCAAACCCCATGGTATGTAGATATTGCAAATTATTTAGCAGCCAACAGAATTCCAACACACTTCTCACCAAAGGAAAGGCAATTGCTGGTTGAAAAAAGTTTTAACTTTTCATGGATGACAAACTGTTTATTTTATACAGGACCTGCCCAAGTCATGAGAAGATGTGTGAGGGAAGATGAGACCTATGACATTTTGCATGCCTGTCATGATGAGCCATGTGGAGGGCACTTTGTAGCTAAGAGAACAGCTATGAAAGTGCTTAATATAGGATACTATTGGCCCACACTAGACAAAGATGCTGCAGCCTATACCAGGAAATGTGATAGATGTCAACGCATGGGGAGACCAACAAGGTCTGATGAAATGCCCTTGCATCCACAAGTGGTAGTTAGTCTATTTGACAAATGGGGCATGGATTTTGTTGGGCCTATTGATCCTCCATCCAATGGGAAATCATACATTTTGGTGTGTACTGATTATGTAACCAAGTGGGTGGAAGTGAAAGCAATGACACATGCCCGTGACAATAAAGTTGTTGAGTTCCTATATGAGCAGATTTTTAGAAGGTTTGGAGTCCCAAGGGAACTTGTCACTGATATAGGAGCTCAGTTTATATCCAACTTAATCACTGTATTGATGAATGATTACAAGATCAGGCACAAAAAGTCTAGCCCCTATCACCCTCATGCCAATGGTCAGGCAGAGGTTACTAACAGAGAAATTGAGGCAATCCTTACAAAGACAATCCAATTACACAAGAAGTATTGGAACAGCTGCCTTCCCGAAGTAGTCCGAGCCTATAGGATAACATGGAAAATAACTACAGGATTTACTCTTTTTGAGTTACTCTATGGTAAAACTACCATGTTGCCAATTGAATTTGAGCATAAGACCTTAAGAACTGCTCTCCAGCTTAACATTGATATTTTTGAGGCTTAAAAGGAGCGCCTCCTACAGCTGAATGCATTGGATGAGCTAAGGAAAGCTTCCCTACAACATATTGAAACTATCCAACATCAAATAAAGAAATGGCATGGCAATCATATTCGAACTAAGCAATTCTTTGCCGATGATTGGGCATTGCTCTATGACTCCAGGTACAAAGAAAATCAAGGTAAACTAACTACATGATGGCTTGGTCCTTATGAAATAGAAAATGTGTTTGATAATGGCTCAGTGTAGTTGGCTACAATAGATCTAGTTTCATTCAAGCTACTGGTTAATGGACACTGTCTTTGGTTGTATCATAAGCCAGCATCCAAAGATGAATTTATGTAGTAGTTTGTTTCAAATACGGCCACTGATCTTCTTGCAGTGAAAGGCTTTGGTCTTTCTCCTACATCATCTCTTTAAATTCCACGTTGCATGCCCCTAATAAAGGTTTCCTTTTAAAGGAAGCCATGTTCTCCGTTTTCCATCCATCACTGCCATTCATCTATTTTCTTCCATGTCATCCATCCTGTCATACCGCCTCATTCATGGTTACTATTCCAGGTGTCATTTCATGGAGCGCTGTGATTTTTCCCCAGCACGTACGAGTATTAATTAAAAGGTATGCAATATCTTTTGTTAATCACATTATTTATTTATTTCATTTATTCAACAATTGCTATGTACACATCAATCTTTATCGCACATTCTTTGTTTGTCCTTTCACCCATGTGTGGACACATGTCAACTTTTAAGTAGGGGGCGGGATAATCCATTTCAAACCTTTTCTTATGTCGCTATCACAACTAATAAGATATTTTTATTCTTCTTGTACTTTCCAAATATGGCTACGTGTTTTATCTAAACAACATTAACTGCTTGATATGAGTAGTTCCTAATGATCATTAAATGCAATTATCTTTCAAGTCATTCTTGGAAAAGAAGAGAAAGTGACAACAGAACATAAAGAAGCAAAAAGAAGTAGAACAGAGAAGAAATTTTTTAAAAAAGGTTTGAGTTTCTGGAATCTCAATAGAGGTAATTTGCGAATGTGGGTGGTCAATTTGTAAGACATGAGCCTGTAGCTCATGAGCTCTTAACACAAAATCCTCAAACAGTGTAGGCATTCAGTAATTGTGGTTGGCTAAACTATTTTTTGAGTTTAGATTCTTTCAATGAGGAAGTTGTTGGTGAATTTTTAAGAACTCTTTCGGAAGGGGAAGCTTCAGTATGGGGTCTGATAGTGGCTGTGATAGAAGAACGAATTGTTGAAGTAACCGGGCTTCCTGCAGTAGGAGAAAATTTCTCTTCAGATGTTGTTTCTGCTAAGGCAGAATTTACAGTACCAACTGATGGACCCTTGGAGGTCTCTAAACAAGTATGCAAACGAGTGTCGTTGCCCTTCCCATATTCAAAATATGTTGCATTTATAATCAAGTATTTAACCTATGAGGGACGCTTCTCCTATTTACATTCCTACTATTTTAAGTTATTGAGCCATATGAGGCATGGATTAGCTATTAATGTCCCAATTTTTTTGGGTGAAGCCACAATAGTGGTTTACAATTGAAGTGAGGAAGGAAAACTCACAAAAAATGAATGCATGGAAAAAAACTTGATTTTAGGGGATCATACGAACCTATTGGTTTGACTGAACCCATTAGGGGTTCGCTAGAACCTGGGTTCAAGCGAACCCATTTAAAGCTTTCCTGCCAAAAAATCCAACAAAACCCCTTATAAAAGGGAACCCATAGGGGTTCATTCAAACCCCCCTTAGTCCTCATCCCCCCTAAGACACAAAAAAAAAACCCTAAATTTTGGCACTTCGGAGTTCGGGTTGAGGATGAAAATAGATGAATCTTCACAAACCCAACTAGAATCAAGTAGTCCTCGAAACGAGCTATCCAATGAATATAATTTTAATATGTTTTGGTTTTATTATGTATTTATTTTTTTAGTTTTATTAAACATAGGTTTTTCATCGAAAATGAAGATCTCTGTTCTACACATGTGGAAAAATAGTAGATTATCAAAAAAAAAATGACAAATATAAGTGCACCATATATTGAAGTCCTTGATCCAACAAAAAATAAATAAATAAATTTTGATAAATACAAAAAAAGTTATGCGTTATACGGTCGCGCTATGTCTGAATTGTAATTGGTTTGATTTTGAAACTTGATTAAAGAAAAAATATTCAATAAAAAACTATCTAACCAAGTGGAAGCACTAGATATCAGAGTTACAAATCTAAATTCAAAAGAATTAGAATTTTATCCTTCATGGAAAAAAAGTTATGCATTATACGATGTGTGTCACTTTTTAAAAATGTTGTTTTTTGAAAAAAATAGTTTTCGTGGGAGATGGAAAAAGAAGTGCAATCTGATTCCAAAAATTTTGAAAAAAATATTTTTAGAATCTACAGACAAAATGTGATGAGCCTCTAGTTTGCATCATCTTCAAATTCTTCATGGTTTAGCCGCTATACGTACCTGAATGTGAAGATTTAGTTAAAAATAATAATTTCAGTGTCCAGTTTGGCCAAAAATTGTAACCACTATTGTGGGATCACCCTTTTGTTAAATCTTTTAAAACAAGGTGCCCATGAAACCCAGAGGGGAAGGGACAACTCTATTGCCCATCATGCCCTCATTAAACTTTTGATTGAGCATTCCTTGAGGGATGTATCACCCCTTTCTTGGAAAGAATTTTTTTCCCAAAAGGGTCTGCAACTTCCGAAGCCTCCTAGAGCACTCCCTGCAGCACCTACCCCTGCAACATCTATTTCCATAGCCTCCACACCAGAACCCTCTACCATAATGCAAACCAGGTCTGCTAGTAGAAGAGAAAAAGGAAAAATGAAGGTAGGAGAGTCATCTAGGGCAGAACAAACCCTAGAGTCTGACCCTCATGTTCAAAGACAACAATGTTCCTCTCCTGCAACACCTTCTCCTATAGTAGTTCCTCCTGCAACAACACTTGTTGCCATTACAATTTCACCATCATCTTCTTCTGTTAAGTTTGAACCCTCTAGGAAAGTCAAAAAGAGGAAGGCCACGAGAGTGCCTCCTGTAGCTGCAACATTGCCAAAAAGAGCCTCAGCAAGGAAACAGCGGAAAGTCACCTCAACCTCTGCTCAGCCTAAAATTATAATAATTTCAAAGGAATCTAAGGAACACAGTCATGATGATTCTCATAATGTACCTGAGAATGTTTTAGATAGCCCACCTGTTATTCCTGAGGAAATGCAAAATGAACCAATGGAAGTTGATGAAGCACAATATGATAGTAATGGAAGGGGAATGCCAAGTCTTGATGACTTGGCTGAGCCAGCTAGGAAAATTTCAGAGGAAGTACAATCTCCTCCTTCACAGCAATAGGAATTCATCCTACAGCAAAAGGAAGAACAGCCTGAACAATTGGAAGTGTCCAATGAAGCTTCATTACCCCTTGTAACTTGTCAAGCCATGGTTGTCTATAAAAAGACATTTTTGATTAAATTTTTAGAATATTTTAGGACCACATGGAGACCGGTCACATTCCAAACCTTGAGTTTTCGCTACTTAGCCAAGACTGAAATTCAACAAAGTTTTTGGGAGGAAGAGAAGAAGAAATTGAAGAGAGAAATTGAAAGGCAGAAACAGGAAATCCAGGAGATGAAAAAGAAAATGAATGAAATGATGAAAATAACTGGTAAGATTGTGGAGTGTAGACCACCACCTAGAGTCTATGCCATGTGCCTAAAGGAACAATTTCTTTGGTTTCAATTAATGAGAACTTCAAGGAATTTAGATCCTATTATTCATACAGCCAAAGAATTCTATGATGTATACCAAGTGGCTCCTAATTGGTTAAAGAATTCTTTATGTGAATTTTATTTGCATGGATTGATAATTCCCTTTGAAACAGAGTGGAATCCACTTCTTTATATTGGTGATATTCATTTGAGGTCACTTATGTCATGGGCAGCCAACGAAACCAATTATGGCAAACAATTGGAAGCCTATGAAGAAGTTGAAAGGGATGAGCCTATACCATTGCGATCAGAAAGCACAGATCCCTACACAATGCTGAAAACTTGGCTCACTATTGCATATGGGTTCAACAATCAAGCAGAAAGAGTAAAAATATTTGATGTTAGAAAGCAAGTGTATGAGGAATTCAAAAGCCAACCGTATCTATTTTGGAAGCTTGCCTCTTCCAGAATTGAAAAGATATGGGAGAAATTGATTGTTTGGCTCAGAAAATCTGAGCCACATAGCCCCCCGAAATTTGAAGCAACCCTTGGAAGGACAGAAAAGTACATACAGCTTGGTCTTCAGAAGAGGTTCGAGTTATGGTTGCCAATAACATTTTGACCTCTGGTTTTAATGTGGCCACTTTATCCCTATCAAGCTACAAATGTTAATAAGGATACAGAAAGCCTCATTTATGAAAGATGGAAAAATTTCAGAGGTTTCTATTATAAATTTGAGACTGTGCCAAAAAGCCATACTGCTCCTACAGATTTCAGGGAAATAACCAGGAAGCTTAATGTTGGTGGACCATCATTAGGTTAAGTAGGGGGCAGATGATGAGCTCAGGATATGCTCATAATTTGAGTATCATGATGTATTTTTAATATATCTACTTTTACTGCTAATGGATGTTTTAACTCTTTTATTAAAGACCTTTTATCTAAAATGGGTAGTATCCTATAGCAATACATTCCTACATTCTTGCAGCCTAACATCTCCATGTGTCTTATTAATTACCCTGTTTTGACTTCCCGAGTGACTGATATAATGCATATGGTTTTTGAATAATGGGATAGATTTAATATGTGATTAATGAATGTATCGTGTTGTTTTCCACAAATGCTTTCTTTCACCTTTGTCGCCTTGTGCATCGCAAGTTGTTGAGGGGAGCATGAACGAGTCAAGTGCAGTAGACTTCGGCTTTGCAGTAAAGTCCATTTGCAGCACAGTGTCGAGGAAGTTGTTCTAGCGAAGACTCTTTGTCCGGGTCGGTGGGAAGAAACTTAAATAATCATTAATCTGGAAAGATTGGAATGCTAAATTCTTTGGATCGTGTTGAATGGATATGTTTTCATTTATGAGAAGCCTGTTCCTCAGTTTTAGGATTCATTTTATGTCCACGTCTTTCTCTGTTGAGTTAGGTAGTTAGTTGCTTTTTTGGTTTAAATAAGTGCTCCTCCTGCGCGAGTGAGCAAGCATAGCATGTAAGAGTTAGTATGATAATAAGAAGCAGAATATATGTAAGAGTTAGTATTATGATAAGAGACAGAGTTTTGTGTTAGTTTTCATATGAGCAGAACGATGTATATCATTCTGAGTTTATGAATAAAAGCTGATGAAGTTCTGAGTTCAATTCTTGCATAACTAGTTGATGCTTGCTAAGAGGGGCCACTTAGTAAGCATCAACTAGTTATGCAAGAATTGAACTCAGAACTTCATTAGCTTTTATTCATAAACTCGGAATGATATACATCATTCTGCTCATATGAAAACTAATACAAAACTCTATCTCTTATCATAATAATAACTCTTACATATTCTACTTCTTATTATCATACTAACTCTTACATGCTATGCTTGCTCACTCGCGCAGGAGGAGCACTTATTTAAACCAGAAAAGCAACTAACTACCTAACTCAACAGAGAAAGACGTGGACATAAAATGAATCCTGAAACCGAGGAATAGACTTCTCATAAATGAAAACATATTCGTTCAACACAATCTAGAGAATTTAGCATTCCACTCTTTCTAGATTAATGATCATTTAAGTTTCTTCCCAACGACTCGAATAGAGAGTCTTCACTGGAACAACTTCCTCGACACTGTGCTACAAATGGACTTTATTGCAAAGCTGAAGTGTGTTCTTGACTCGTTCATGCTCCCCTCAACAACCTGTGATGCACAAGGCGACAGAGGCAAAAGAAAGCATTCGTGGCAAACAAAACGATACATTCATTAATCACATATTAAATCTATCCCATTATTCAAAAACCATATGCATTATATCAGTCACTCGGGAAGTCAAAACAGGGTAATTAATAAGACACATGGAGATGTTAGGCTGCAGGAATGTAGAAATGTATTGTTATACGATACTACCCATTTTAGATAAAAGGTCTTTAATAAAAGAGTTAAAACATCCATTAGCAGCAAAAGTAGAGAGATTAAAAATACATCATGATACTCAAATTATGAGGATATCCTGAGCTCATCAGAAGGAATGCAGATCTAAGTGGTGAGTTGCAACAATTGTCAAATTGTCACTTGTTTATCCAATAGCCTCTGTTCGACCGAGGGTAAGCTACCATTTACATCATCATATCCGTTGTGGAGGTAGAAATACCATAATAGGTTTGGCTTAGGAAAGCCTCTATATGACACAACCCTTTCCCTCTTTCTTATGTGTAGGTTACATATCTGAAGCAAATTTGGAAGAGGAGTGAAGACCTAATTGATCAATCAAGCATTCAAGTCCTACAAGTCAAAAAATTAGGAAAATAAGAATTTATCAACAGCATGAAAAGTTCCAATACTAAGTCCAAAAGGGAAGAAGCTATAGATAGATACCAATTAATATTTTCATTTTGTTTGAGTGTTTGCACTTCCAGGTCTAAGGCACTAGCACCCCTATCCATCCAAATTAAGCTCAAATTTGTATGTCATGTGCCTCTATATTTTCTCTCTTATGTTTTGAACTCTATTTCTATCTTTCCATTTTGTGTTTTCAAGAAATCATAACAGTTTGCTATATTTTCATAGTTAACCTAGGTTGCATCTTTACATTATCAATTAAGTCAATTAATCAATATCTAAATCACCCTTTAAAAAAAAACTAAAAACCTAATCCACCATTATGGATCTTCCATTGAGGTTAGTATCCAAGTGGGTGTTGAGATCATTTTTAGTTCTCCCCCTAGTGATATAGGAGAGAGTGATTTAGATCCTAGATCCCCTTTTCCTACATCACAGTATGTTAGTCTATGTGTTTAATATTAACTAATTTTATACTCTTTATAGGTCACCTAGCTACAAAGCATGCTATTCATAATTTAGAAATATATTGTATGGTTCTTAATAATAGAGCTTGCTAGACCTTGAACCATAGACTACATTTTCCTAAATACAAAGTATATTGAGATTAAGCTTTCTATTTTCTACCAATATAACATGCTAGAAAATGCTCTTTTCTTATGTCTATGTGTTTCTTATGTGTTTTAGTTGTTCATGTTCATGGATGTGTTGTATGTATCATACATTGTATAATTTTCTAATTCTCTTATTTTGTAGGTTATATTTTTCTAATGTCTCTTTGTTGAAAATATTGAGTTATTCTAAGATTACTTCTTGTGTAGGTTTTTATTGCTTAACATGTTTGTTTTGTAGTTTCTCAATACAAGCATGATTCCCTCCTTTGAGAGTTGTCATGTATTCTCTATAATATCCTTTTTAGGTATATTTTTTATAATGTTATTTATTTTCTACACTTTAACCTAATGTATTGCTTAGTATCATAAAATTACTAAAATGGAGGAAAAATGTAACACTAGAAATTGCTATTTTGGGCTCACTTTAGTTTTCATAACCCTTGGTATGTTCTTAGGCTCATTTGATTTTACCTTAATTTTTCCCATCTCAGTGTCAACTTATGTTAAATGTATTTTCATTTGTTTTTTCCTTTTTTTGTGTTAACCAATATTAGTTTTGCATTTATATTGTGTTGCTAACATGTCAAGAATTCAAATGACTTACTGTGTTTGGATGTCAACACAATGCATGGATGTTTATACAATGATCTAACATCCATTAATTTCTTAGACATACAATAGTCATTTCTCTTGAATCTCTCCACCTTTCCTCTGTTGATCAAGGAGTATAAACGCCTTGGGACAAATCCCAACAACCATCTTAAGCCTCATGCATCTTCCTCTTCTTTTTTATCTCCCATTTTGAACTCAACAATTCATTTTATCAATCTATCAAGCTCAATGTGATTATTAATAACATTCTTTACCAAGATTTGAAGTTTATTTGAGCACATTGTTTTCTTTGTTTTTTATTTCTTATTTTTTGTAATCAAGAGGAATCGAGAGTTTAACCCAATGCCATAAAGCTTATCTCTTTATAGTGTAAGCTCCCTATAACCTCTTGAGAAACATGCAATGGACCCTCATCCACATCACAAACAAATTAAGAGTTGAACCCACGACTAGGATTACTTAAAACAACATCCAAGACCAAATGAATTAAACCCAAAAGTCTTCTTTGAACACTTTATTGCCTAAAACGGATTTCCTTGACATTCTTGTATCCTTAATCAATCTTGTGATATTTATAACTTTTTATCTCATTTCTAGGTTATTGTGTTCGAACCTTTACTCTTTGCTTTTTTTTTTTGCTGATAGACTACATTTTGTAGTGACTTCCAATTGATAAATTGTCTCACACCTATAAACCAGGTTGCGAGAATCACCAGAAATTTTTAATTTGGCTCTGGAAAAAATCAACCCCTACCATTTGACGTTGGCAATATAGTTATAAACCAGGTTGCGAGAATCACCAGAAATTTTTAATTTGGCTCTGGAAAAAATCAACCCCTACCATTTGACATTGGCAATATAGTCAAAGCTTATAAAGTTATCGGATGTAGATTATTGAATCGAAGTCTAAAGCGGTGAGAAAAACTTATCTTAGCATATGGCTTTAATTCCTTGCCAAGAAAGGTTGCCTTCAAAGTCCACGTGATTAACCATTGTGAATTCCATTAGAGTAGAAATTGGTCACTGTCATGTCACCTTGAAAAATTGAATTGAAGTGAAGTGGCAGAATGACAGGTACATTGAAATGACATCGTCGTAGCTTGTTCGATGGGCCATTATTTTATGAATGACAGGAAAATGTCTCACATAGACATTCAACTTTTAGACGATTGGAAGCTCCCTTATACTTAAATTGTGCAGTGGTAACCAAATTTACAGCAATCTATGATGCCATTAATGCAAATCATATCTTTGGTACAAATCATATCTTAGCATTCATTAGGTACCTCTCCCACTGACTCATTTGCCACATCTCTGCCTTTATCTACTGCCAAAACTTGTGCATCTATTGTACCCCCATTCTTTCATCATGAATTCCAACGCCGCCATTACGACAGTATCTCTCTTTGGTATTTAATAGATACAGTGTGTAAAGTATTATTTTCAAGACTGATTTTTTCCAGCTCTTGTGACTGCTGGCGGCTTGTTCAACTTCTTGTATTTATGGTTTTGTCCCATGCTTCTTCTGCTATACTATTTTTAAATGTTACTGTTCTTGGTTCCGGTTGCTCTTATAGCGGAATGCCATGTTTCTACAGCTCTACTGTTCCTGTTTCTTGATTACTCCAGTTATATTGTACTTCATTGTAGTTGTTGTTTTTGTTGGAATATAAACCTAACTGCCACCATCACCTCCAGCCGCTGCCCGCAATATCGCAATCAATAAAATAACCATCACGATACCACGGGAGACTTCTGTAATATTTTGTTTTATCTTTAACTGCCACCGTTTACCGCGCTGTCAACTAACCACTGCCTGCGATATCGCAATATGGGTTTTACCCATTGCGATACCGCAGGGAACATTCTCCTAGCCGCCACCGCCAGAAAATTTTGGAGTACAAAAAATTTAATATTTAAGTTTTATATTGTTGTATAGGACGCTTTATTAAATGCGTGTTGACGGGAAAAGTTAGTTAGATATTTTTGTATTAAATTTTTGTCGGGCCTTCTCATCCCTGAAAAATATATTCACGTGATTTTTACCTATATGTATATGTATATGTAATTTTTTTTTTTAATGAATGAAAAAAAGCGAATGTGAAGAAAACATAAATTAACGTGCAGCAGCTCTGTGTTGAAGAAATTAATTTTTTAAGTTTTATTTTTTTACTGTGTGAATTCCTCTGCCTCTGGCCTTCGCGTGGTATCAGAGCAAGTTCGATTATCAGAGTTAATTTTATCAAAGCAAATTATCTGGGTAAATTTCAAAAATGGCAGCAAGTACAAGCTTGACAAACCCACAAATTCCACAGTTTAATGGGAAGAATTATGAGTACTGGTCAATTACCATGAAAGCTCTATTTAGCTCACAAGATATATGGGATTTAGTTGAGAATGGATTTCCAGAGCTAGCAGATGTAGTAGCAAACAATGCTTTAACACAAGCAGAGAAAGACTTATTAAAAGACACAAGGAAGAAAAATTCAAAGGCTTTATTTTATCTGTTTCAAGCTGTACATGAAAGCATTTTTCCAAGGATTTCAGCAGCAACAAAGTCCAAACAAGCATGGGACATACTTCAAACAGCCTATCAAGGCATGGCAAAAGTTAAAACAGCAAAGCTACAAATGCTGAGAAGAGATTTTGAAACAATATCTATGAAGGACAATGAATCTATAGATTCATTCTACACCCAAGTCATTGGGGTGGTTAATCAAATTAGGTCTCATGGAGAGAATCTGGAAGATACCAGAGTTGTTGAAAAGATTTTAAGGAGTTTTCCCACAAAATTTCTACCAGTTGTAGTTGCTATAGAGGAGACAAAGAATCTCCCACAGTTCTCAGTTGATGAGCTGTATGCATCTCTAATTTCTCATGAACACAGGTTGAAGAGGTCAGTAGATACATCACTAGAGGATGCTTTCAAAACTCAGGCTTCAGTCAGTCAAGGAAGAGGCAGAGGTAGATAGAGAGAGAAGAGGAAGAAACTCTTACAAAGGTAAAAGATACAGTCTATAAAGCTCAAGTGGAAGAGGCAGCAATCAAGGCTCAAGCCAAAACCCAACACAGAATCAGTCACAAAATCAAAGGTATGATAAATCTTAAGTCCAATGTCACTACTGTAAAAAATATGGGCATTATATGAATGAGTGTAGAAAGAAGCAGTATGATAATAATAGACAAAATGCAAATTTTTCAAGAGAAGGTCAAAATCAGAATTCAGACAAGAGCACAATGTTTTTAGCTTGTAATGTTGCTCAAGCAAATGAAAAAGATGTATGGTTTTTAGATTCAGGCTGTAGCAATCATATGACAGGGAATCTAGAAATGTTTTCAAGTTTAGATGAGAATGTAAAGTCTGATGTTACATTGGGTAATGACAACAAAGTGTCAGTCAAAGGAAAAGGAGATGTCAATATTCTAACTAAATAGGGGGAGAAAAAGTATATTTCAAATGTGTATTTTGTTCCTGGTCTGAAACATAACTTAATGAGTGTAGGGCAGTTAGTTCAAAAAGGGTATAGAGTAACCTTCAAGAATGGCCTGTGCACAATTTTAGATAAATACCCAAGCAACCAGCTTATTGCAAAAGTCAGAATGACAAACAATAGAATGTTTCCCTTAAAGATAAGGCCAGATTTGAATATAAATTATGCTCAAGCACAACACTTAATGAATTCGCAAGTGGGTAGAAAAGAAACTACAGCAATAGTGCAGACAATCCTTCAAGCTGAGATAAAAGATGAAAACTAGTTATGGCATCTGAGATCTGGGCATCTCAACTTTGGAGGTTTAAATTTACTTCATAGGAAAGGCATGGTCAAGGGACTACCTTTAATAGAAAAACCAGAAAGGGTATGTGAAGGGTGCATTTTAGGAAAACAACATAGAGAATCATTTCCAGCAGGAAAGTCAACTAGAGCAAAAGCCCCTTTGGAAATTATACATTCAGATTTGTGTGGATCTATGCAAACACCTTCAATAGGTGGTAGTTTTTATTTTCTGACATTCATTGATGATTATTCAAGAAAAACATGGGTTTATTTTCTAAAGCAGAAAAATGAAGTGTTTGGTCTGTTTCGTCAGTTCAAGAATTTGGTTGAAAAACAAAGTGGTTATTATATCAAAGTGTTGAGAATAGATAGAGGTGGTGAATATATTTCAAGAGAATTTTTTCATTTTTGCAAAGATCATGGAATTCACAAGTAGTTCACAACTAGGTACACACCTTAGCAAAATGGTGTAGCTGAAAGGAAAAACAGAACAATCATGGAAATGGCTAGAAGCATGTTGAAAGCCAAACATTTGTCAAATGAATATTGGGCAGAAGCAATATCTTGTGCAGCCTATATAATGAATAGGTGTCCAACGAAAAGTGTCATGAATATGGTGCCTGAAGAAGCATGGATGGGAAGAAAACATAGTGTTACTCACATGAGAGTATTTGGATGTGTAGCATATACACATGTGCCTGATGAATTGAGAAGGAAGCTAGATAACAAAGGAGAAAAATGTATATTTGTTGGATACAGTGAAGAATCCAAAGCTTATAAGCTCTATAATCCAACAACAAAGAAAGTTATAATCAGCAGAGATGTACAATTTGTAGAAGATGAAGCATGGGATGGAAGCATAAAGAAGACAGTCAATATTTCAGCTAGTATACCTCAAGAGGAGAATGAAGGTTCAACATCAACAAATATTCCAGCTATTGTGACTCCTACCACTCCCATTCAAGCTCAGCAAAGTAGTCCACAAGTGACACCAGCATCAACTGTAAGAATAGCCTCAATCATTCAAGGAAGCAGTCCAATAAGAGGACAACAAACACCATCTATAGTAGGACCATCGGGTCCACATTCCACAAGTTCAAGTGATATGTCAAATCCTACATTGGCAAGTCTGAGAAGATAGAAAATCAGAAGCATAAGAGATATATATGAGCAAAATGAAGGTGAGAATAATTCAGATCAGATTTCTCTTTCTGCATTTTATTCTCAAATAGAAGATCCAGTTCATTTTGAAGATGCAATCAAAGATGATAAATGGGTAAGTGCTATGGATGAAGAAATTGAAGCAATTGAAAAGAATCAGACATGGGATCTTGTCAGTCTTCCAAAAGACAAAGAGGTCATTGGAGTGAAATGGATTTATAAAACCAAATTGAATGAAAAAGATGAAGTTCAGAAGCTTAAATCAAGATTGGTTGTAAAGGGCTATTCACAACAGCCTGGAATTGATTACAATGAGACATTTGTACCTGTAGCATGATTGGATACTATAAGGATGATTTTAGCTTTAGCAGCTCAAAATAAGTGGTTTGTATCTCAAATGGATGTAAAGTCAGCCTTTTTAAATGGTTATTTAGAAGAAGAAGTTTATGTGGATCAGCCACCTGGGTATGAAATTCTGGGTCAAGAAGACAAAGTTTACAAATTGAAAAAGGCACTGTATGGATTGAAACAAGCCCCAAGAGCTTGGTATAGTAGAATAGACAGTTATCTTTTGCTGAATGGATTTAATAGATGTAGCAGTGAGCCCACACTGTATACAAAAATGAATGAAGAAGGTGAAATACTGATAGTATGCTTATATGTTGATGATTTAATTTTCACTGGCAATTTGTCAATTGATCTGTTCAAGGCAGACATGAAGAAAGAATTTGAAATGATAGACTTAGGTCTGATGAAGTATTTTTGGGCATTGAAGTGAATCAAAATGAAAATGGTATTTTTATTTCAGTCAAAATATGCAAATGACATTTTGAAAAGGTTTAATATGATGAAGTGCAAACCAGTACCAACACCTACAGTGACAGGTCTGAAACTAAGCAAGGATGATAGAGGGTCTAATGTTGATCCAACTTTGTTTAAGAGGCTTGTTGGAAGTCTCATGTATCTCATAGCCACAAGGCCATACATTATGTATGGAGTAAGTTTGATTTCTAGGTTTATGGAAACACCAAAAGACACCCATTGGAAAGCTGGGAAGAGAATTTTAAGGTATGTAAGTGGAACAAGAAAATTTGGCATTAAGTATTCAAGCTCAGATGAGTTCAAACTCATAGGATACATAGACAGTGACTGTGCTAGCAGCATTGATGACAGAAAAAACACGTCTGGTTATGTATTTAATTTTGGGACTGGAGTTGTCTCATGGTCTTCAAAGAAGCAGCCAATAGTTTGTCTTTTATTAGCTGAAGCAGAATATGTTGCAACCACAAGTGCAGCATGCCAAGCAATTTGGATGAGAAGAATTTTGAAAGAATTGCAAAATGAACAAATAGAGGCAACAAAAATTTACTGTGATAACAATTCAGCCATAGCTCTCTCAAAAAATCCAGTCTTCCATAAGAGAAGCAAACATATTGATACCAGGTATCACTTCATCAGAGAATTAATTAACAATGGTGATATATTTTTAGAATTTTGCAGATCAGAAGAGCAAAGTGCAGATATTTTCACAAAGGCACTGGGAAGAGATAATTTTATTTTTCAAAGAAACAGATTGGGCATGGTGGATAGTGCAGTTATGTTTAAGGGGGAGTGTTGGAATATAAACCTAACTGCCGCCATCACCTCCAGCCACTGCCCGCAATATCACAATCAATAAAATAACCATCGCGATACCGCAGGAGACTTCTGTAATATTTTGTTTTATCTTTAACTGCCACCATTTACCGCGCTGTCAACTAACCGCTGCCCGCGATATCGCAATATGGGTTTTACCCATTGCGATACCGTAGGGAACATTCTCCTAGCTGCCACCGCTAGAAAATTTTAGAGTACGAAAAATTTAATATTTAAGTTTTATATTGTTGTATAGGACGCTTTATTAAATGCGTGTTGACGGGAAAAGTTGGTTAGATATTTTTATATTAAATTTTTGTCGGGCCTTCTCATCCGTAAAAAATATATTCACGTGATTTTTACCTATATGAATATGCATATGTAATTTTTTTTTAATGAATGAAAAAAAGCGAATGTGAAGAAAACAAAAATTAACGTGCAACAACTCTGTGTTGAAGAAATTAATTTTTTAAGTTTTACTTTTTTACTGTGTGAATTCCTCTGCCTCTGGCCTTCAGTTCTACCTAGTTTTTCTTGCAGTTTATTACTGCAACTCTTTGTAATCTGCATCTTTTCTCAATTAAAAAAAAAAAGATGCAGGCTTACTGATGCATTAAAATAACAAATTTTCATTTAGTTTTTGAAAGTTAATAGTACTATTGTAACTGGAAATTTGATTATTATGGATAATTTTTTTATTATTTCAGAAATAATAAGAAATTTTATTCTGATTTTGATATATTAAATTGAAATAATATGAAATGTATAAGAATGTACATAAATAAATTTGATATATCAAATGCTCATCAAAATTAATATGTGAAGGTCCCAACTCCTAAGTTGTCACGAGAAAAGAAGCAAAAGCTGAAGGAAGTCCCAAGCTCTACTAGAAGTCATGCAGAGATGAAACATGTATAAAAGGTCTCCTCTAATGCTTCCACCAAAGCTTCCAATTTTTCATAGAGAAAGAACACTGAAAAAAGATGATTAGCACTTTCTTCACTATGACCACATAGAAAGTAGAGTGAAGGGCCATTGAAACCTCTTTCCTAATTTTTCCCACACAAGGCATTTGTTTTGACTCAATAGCCATAAGAACATATTGCACTTAGGCCAACCAAATTTATTACAAATAAGTTTCCACCAAGGTCACACTCTCAAGTTAGCTTGTTGAGACTCCAAAACTACATACCCTTGAGCTACTGAATAAATAGCTTTAGAATCATGGCCGCAAGAAAGCAAATCCCTATCCTCTAAGGAACAACAAGGATTTTCAACAAGAATGGAGGATAAAGTATTTTTCTCCTATTAGGAACCACATCTGGGCAAAATTTAAATTTTTTTCCATTGAATCTCCCCAAAGAAGTAGAACATTTAAACTTATACATATTGGACCACCCAATGGCTACAAAAAATGCACTTAAGGATCGAAGTTGGGGACAATAAGAAAGAACAGGTGGGTGGCCATCCAAAGAGTCAATCCAAAAGAGACCATGCTCGCCTTTATGTATAATCTAGAAGAGTTTATCCTTAATAAGAGTGGATCCTCTTTTAATAGTGTTCCAAAACATAGATCCCTTACTAGTCAATTCCATTCATGAAATTTCCTCATTTACAACTCCTAATTATTTATCATTAAGAATGTGTTCCTAGGGTTGCTTCGTAAATTTACACCACCTTCATTATAATTTTGCAGCTAGAGCATGACTATTGATCTCAAACTACCTAAGACCAAGACCACCATTCTCTTTTGGCTTGCACACCAAATCCCAACTCACCAAAATCCATTTTTTATTATCAAGATTTCCTACCCATAGAAATTTTCTAGCAAGGGTATCAAAATCCCTAAGGAAGGGAGAGCTTGTAACATAGATGATAAAAGAGTCAACCTTCCTACAAAGGATAGCTATTTGAAGGTCCAATGTTTAAACTTTGACCACATTCTTTCTAGGATCTTCTACCAATGACTCTTCTTCAAGGTACCAATGCATAGGGGGATACCTAAATAATCTATAGGAAGTATTTCAATGAAAGTGAATAAAATTAGAAATTTTATTTTGGATTAAAAAATAAGAGTATTGAACAAAAATATTCTAGACTTTCCTTCATTAATCTATTGATCAAACATAACCAAGTATATATCAAGAGCTTTTTTGAAGTTAACCACCTCATCAATTCTAGTAAGACCCATAAGAGTAGTGCCATCCACTAAGAATCCAATCCCCAATTCCAACTCCAACCATGAATAAGGTTCATTTCCTTATATTGCCTCAACATCCTACCAAGACCCTCAGTCGGTAAGATAAACAAGTAAGGGGATAGGGGGTCTCCTTTCCCGATTCTTCGAGAAGCCAAAAAGGTAAGCGAGGGGGAACCATTAACCATAACAAAAAAAGAGGAAGAGGTAAAATAACTCATGACCCAAGATACCCACTCTAAATGGAAGCCAAAATCCAATAACATATGCTAGAGGAAGGACCACCTGACCCTAACATAAGATTTAAGTAGATAATATATTGTCTGAAAAGATTCTTCCTACTCTTGAGAAGTTGATGAAGGTGCGTGTGCAGTATGTGCAATGGGAAAAAGGAAATGTAGATCTCGAACAACAGGTACCAGAAAATATGTAATGAAAAATAAATATGCTCTAAAAACACTTGAAAAGAAGCAAACCAAAGTGAATGAAATAGATAATGTATTGACTAAAGAGATTCTTCCTACCCTTGAGAAGTTGAAGAAGGAGCATGTGTAGTATGTGAAATGGGCAAGTGACAATAAAAAAATGGAGGCAATAGGTACTAGAATCTATGAAATGGAAAAGGAATCTACTCTAAAAAACTTGAAAAGAAGCATACCAAAGTGAATGATTGAAACAACAGGAATACAATGCTTTATCTTTATTAGAGATAGAACACTAGGGTTAAGAGCTATTCCACTTAGTTTCACTCAAGGAAACCCTAGAGGTCCCAATCCAAATGTAGAAAGGGGGAAAGAGATCTTGCAATAGGGTGTCCTAGGGTATGATTAATGATTAAGGATGTGTTCACCACCAAGCTAGGGCTCAGAAAGACATGAGATGAATGAATCATGTAAATTACCATGCAATACCTAACTAGATGACCTCATAAATGAAATTGAAATGCAAAATATCGAACTAGAAATGAACAAAGGTGCACCTAAAAGAATGATGAGATCAAAACAAGCTCCAAAACCCTAAAAACTTGTTGTTTGATGCCCACTGGGAATCATAATCCAGTTTGGGCGATTTAGTCCCAAACTAGGGTTTTTGTGCCAAAACTAGAATCTGACAACTGTGTATGATTTGAAACAACTAAAATCTAGAAAATATGTTATACTGGGACTCATACACTGCAAGTGGTGTATCAATGCCATTCTGCTTTTTTGGAGGGTTAAGACCTAAATTTTCTCTCCTATTTTTGCTCTTCCTTCCATAATTTGTTTTTGGATCTAAAAACCCGATTCACAACCTGTAGGTGACTTTCTGTGAAGATACTAACCTTGTGACAACTTGATGAATTTCTTCAACCTTGCAACCTAATATTCAAAGGATCTTCAAGCTCCAAGACATTTAGATCTGCAATCACACATGTAGAGAGAGAAAAACTTGTTGATTGTTAGGGAATAGGGGTTTACCTTGGTCAAACGTCGTTTAGGTAATTAAACCAAATGATGAAACAATGAAATAAGAATATGAAACATGAAACATGAAATGATGATACCTTGAATGATGTCTTGTGAATCAAAAATCTAACATGAAGTGGCAATGTGGAGTGTAGATCTTGATCTTGCACTTTGATATGAAACAATGCTTTTAAATGGAGCTTGCTACATCACAACACTAGCTCAACAACATGTTTGATGTCTTATAATATTTGAGATGATGGTGGATATTCAATTACTCCAAGAAATTATGAAGAATTTTTCCCTTGAATGCCATAGAAGTGCTCTTGTAGACTCTCTTGACGCTCTTGTAAATTCTTGGAATGCTTAACTCTTGATGGATTATGTTGATATCATGAAGGCTTAGGTGAAATAATGATTTGAGACCTTTTTTGCATAGGCAATCCATCTAATCTCTTGTTTATTAGATCCTAGAGGCCAACATTCATGAAATTTGAACTTAAAACCTTGATTTCTCGTGCTCAAAACCCTAAAAAATAGGCCAAATGGGACTCATATGCCACTTGTGGCATATAGGCCCCATATGGATGGGACTCATATTCCCAAGGTGGCGTATGGGTCCCATCAAGCCTTTTGAGATAGAGAAAATCTCGGGGAGTTAATAAATTAAGTATATTTGATGTCTATGTCAGGATTTCGGCTGAAATATGCATCAAGATGCATTATATGTGGTCTTAGGGGCCTAGTAATGATTATATAAATGTCATAAATGAAAGAGAGCCCAAAAATCAATGTGAAAGTGTAAATAAATATACTTTACAACATTAAATTTAGGCAAAATTAGGTCTATTTAGCTTAAAAGGTCCCTAAATCCATTGTGAATCTATAAAACACATTACAACACTAGATCAAGGTGACATTAAGTCCATCTTAATTTTAATTATTCCCAAATTAAGAATGAAAATGTAGAGGGATACTTTTTCGTTGCCACATTTAGCCCCCACTTTAGTGAGAGGATGAACTTGCTTCAAAATCACACTAAAGTAGACATTCAAGAGGGGTCCAAGTGTACCAATGTGGATGGTCAAGAATAACAAGGATCACAGGAGGTAGTCAAGCACCTAGGATCAAAGATCCTATGTCAAACCAATATAAGAACAAAAGGACACGCACAAGGTGTATGATATGCAGCATCAAGACAAGATACACAAACATGCAATGCCAATGACTAAAAGGAAGAAAAATAGAAACAAGAAAAAGAAAAAAGAGGTGGATCAATCCTTGAACAATTTTCCAACACGATGTGGATTAGATCTAAGTTGTTTGTCCAAAATGCACACTCACTCTAAGGCAACGAACTTTAGGCTATCTTCTAGGTGAGTATCCAAAAAGGGTGGCTTAGTGATAAATTCATACCTCTATATCGGCTTCTCACTATATAATGAGAAATTCATGTTTATGTTTAGGCTTCTCATCATACATTAACCATACCAAAGCTATACCTCCTAATAAATTTGACAAGGAACCACATAATAATGAACTTCAAGCTTCAAGAGGAAAGCAAAGCTTTGTATGCTTGATACTCATGAACAAACAAGATGGCTCCACAAGCAAGAAAAGTGTGTTATGCAAGGTGGCCATATAATCATTATTGTAAATGTAAAGTAGTGTAAGGTTCATTCAAATGGATTTTTCTTTAGTTCTTGTAAGGTCTCTTCTTAGGGAACATTGTGCCTAATGTCTCCAAGAGAGGAGAAGTCAAAGAAGAATTAGTCTCTCAGAGGATATCAAACCCAATGATACCACCAAGAAAAGGATGCATGTCAAGAAAAAAAAGAAAATCACACATTGAAACATGAGTTTTGATGCATGCCCCCACTTTAAAGAAGTTGCTAACACCATTACTGTGAACAATTGCTTTAAAGTAGAAGAAGACATGAGAGCTTATTCGGAAATCCCTATGCCAAGTCATCTGTTTCCAATAAGCTACGTCTTGAATAAGTATGTCACATGTGAGCCAAATTAAGCCATGTCATCCACATCCCCAGCTTGCTCTTATATTCATAAAAGGTGGTCAACTAGCCAAAAGAGACAATGACATTTGACATACGAGGAAAAGGCTACCTAACCCCTTTCCCCCACTTAGTACAGTTCAAGGATGAGCCATGATGATTGATGAGAGGTATGCTAGAGTGAAAATAAGTATAAATTAGAGGAATTAGGTGTCCCCATATAAGGAAGAGCACCATACTCCTTAAGATGTTGAATTTGGTTACTTAAAGCCTTACATTTATTAGTAGAATGACCATGAACTCTATACTTGTAGGTGAATTAGGTTTAGCATCAACTTGTATAGGTTCAACTTTTGATTTTGGAATGTTATGATCATATGATTTATAGCTTTGTTCATCTATTTCAACCATGTATATTTTGTTGTTGTATTCAAATTTCTTCACACGGTGAAGAGTAGATGGGACTCCTTTCATAGCATGAATCCATGGTCTCCCTAAGAGAAGGTTGTATGAAAGAGGTTTTGGCATGATATGGATAGGAGTAGGAAACACTACAGGTCTGACCTAAATAGGTAATGTGATCATTC
This sequence comes from Sequoia sempervirens, assembly GCA_007258455.2. Lineage (NCBI taxonomy): Eukaryota > Viridiplantae > Streptophyta > Pinopsida > Cupressales > Cupressaceae > Sequoia > Sequoia sempervirens. The sequence continues at coordinate 331,076,915 of VDFB02281492.1, forward strand.
CTAGTGATTTCCTATTAACATTGTCAAAGCCATAAATATTAACATCATTAAGTTGAATAAGGCTCTTGTTCATGCCAATTTTATCTAGGAGTTCAATGCTATAAACATTAATACCTGCTCCATTTTCTATGAGAGTGCGCCTAACTACAGTTTCATTAATGATCACCTTTATCATCAAGGCTTCATTTTTGTTTTCAATCTCAAGTGAGGGTAATTCATGTTTAGGGAATAAGATTTCTGACTATGTGACATGCACATGATCCAAGGAGGATGTTATATTATTCAATTTCATAGAAGCTTGGATCTTCTCATACTTCATTTGCAACAGTTCTTGAAATATCAACTTGTATGCAGGTGGCTTCAGAATAGTGGTTTACAAATTATGAGGAAGGAAATTTCATTTTTTTCCTTTTCCCCAAACTCAAGGGGTTCGGTCGAACCCAATGGTTCGACCGAACGTCATTATGGGCTCCATTGAACACATATGTTCGGTCGAACCATTGGTTTGACCAAACCCACAAAGCCTAAATAAAAAAAATCATATTTAAATGGGTTCAACCGAACCCCCTTAAATATGACAAAAAACAAAAACATTCTCATTTCGACTGTCATTTTCACTTTCTAAATTTACCAGTTGCTTTCCCTAGTGCATGCAGTGAACTTAGACCATGACAGCGAGCAAATTGACTTCTTCTTTCTGGCGAACACAACCTCAACTCCGTCTCTCCAAACTTCATCAACCTGACTTGCATATTGAGCACCAAGTATTTGAAATTTGAATTTTTTAGAGTTCAAAATGCATTTATTTGTTAAATTTTGAAACCCTAGATGCAATTTTTTTCAAATTTGTTGAATTCAAATTGGATTTTTTTGGAAGTTTTTAAAGCGTTTTCAAATTTGATGAATTCAAATTGGATTTGCTTCCCCATTTTGCATACATTTTTATGTCCTATGTGTAAATGAAATATGCCTTCCCATTTCAGCAATCAAAGCTATGGATAGCCTGCTCCTAAATGGAAAGACCAAGTGAAACATATATAAGAACTTAATAGCATATGGAAACAAACAATATAAAGTTATGAAGTTCAAATAGAACCACAAATTGTATCATTTGTAACATTAAAAATGTCCATCTCTACACATTTTTGGTGGTAGGTAGGTATTGCACAATAAGATAGAGGATGTAAACTGATTAAGACTTGGATAGTATTTTAAAAGGAATTTGAGGTGTGGAAACACTTCCCATATTAACCTATCAAGAGATAAATATGCAAAATAGATTTAATTTTAGTTACAAGAAAAATGTATAAATTATAAATTTATAACATAATTATGTACATGGGAAAATCCTCTTGGAAGAAAAATCCCACAACCAAAAACATGAACCAATTATATTATTTGATAATAATATCATTTACAATAAAATATTCATGTGCATACCCTTATAGTAGTATCATCAACATGTGATTCATATGGAGTAATTTCTAGTAGCATGATGATACCTATAAAATCATTATGCTTTCTCCATCTCAAGTACCCATAAATAGGAAAAATTTAAACCATAAACCAAGTGTGGTTTACCAAAGCCATGATCCAAAATAATGACCTAAAAATGGCAGAAAATTTGGCACAAATTCCAACACCATATTCCTTGACTTGGTTTATAGGATGTATTTATTAAATGCTTTACATCTTGTCAAAAAAATTCAAATCCTTCTCCTCATAACCGACACTCCATTTTTGACATATTCAAACCCATTATTTAAGATGATCTTGATGGTTTTCATAATTCTAATCAATATTCTAGTGTAACCCCCATTTTTTATTCTCTTATGTGTCATATAACATTTCATAAGTAATTCCCATCTTACAATTTCATACAATGCTCTTACAACTTAAATATATAAAATGGACAACCCTAGTTCAATTAGGATTATTTAATTATTATCACCTACATCCATTCATTACATGTTATTAGTTTTTAGTTGCACACATTATTAGGAAATATGCATTTCTAAGCAATTGGGGTATATTGCATGTTTGAGAGTGTTTTCCTTGATCTTTTATCTAGTTAAATTAATATACTTTAAAATCTTGTTTTATGGAGTTTTCATCTTAACAATAATATGGCTAGCAAATAAAATGACGATTGAATCATTTTTTGATATAATAGCTAATGACAACCATATAAAGAGCCACATTAAAGAAGATGAAAAATAATGATCAAGACTATGATTTAGATACATATGTTGCTAAATAAGATATTTTCCTAAATTGATAATTACGTATTGATGCACCTCTCCACCCTAAATATCCTCACTCATTGGCTAGTAATTTATATAATGTATTAGGTGGCTATCCTTAGGGAATTAATGCTATTCATAATATTACCACTCTAATGGATTTTAATAATGTTGTACCCTCTATGCATCCATCTACCCTTCATCCTCTTATAATGATTCCTCCTATCATACTATAGTTACCACTTCCATGGGATCCACCACCCATGTCCTACCGCCTTTCTCTCCACTAGTATTTTTCTTATCTCCCATCCTTCTATATATTTTCACACCATTGTTACTACTAGCACTATCCTATACAAATATGTTCTTCATACCATTCCTCCTTATCCTATGAAAATCTAACCTTATAGTGTAACTTCTCCTTCCATTACCATGCCATTACCTTTCTAGACCTTCCCCTCTTTATACATTCTTCTTTTTATCCTACACTAAGTGTACTCCTACCACTAATATATCCCTATACCTTGGATATACTATTGAAGAAATTTAACTAACTTTCAATATCACAAAAATTAGACCCATATTTTTAAACGTAAAATGTGTATAATAAAGCACAATCCATGCTTCCTAATTCAACTTCACTAATATCTATTGAATTAACTTAGGTTCATTACAATAAGATAATCATATAGCCATACTTAGTTGTCAAGATAATGGTAAAGTTTTCAATAGCCATATTTATCCTTCCACATGCCACCATTAGACATACACATAAGATTCATGAACATCCATACCTATGAGCATCCAAATACAAGAAATATAACTGTATATCATGTGTTGTGCAGTTTTGCACACACACCCCACTGAAAGTGGGGACCCTCTTTTTGCTCTAGCTTTTGGTGTCTTTTGGCCCCTTAATTTTATTGATTTCATTGCCTTTGGAGGTCCTTATATGTTCATCTTGCTTGTCCAAGTCCTTTCCCCGAGTTGTGCTTCGAAAAAACTAAGTTCTGAACAAAATCTAGGATAATCATGTCTGGCTGGAATTTCCCATAATCCTGTCTGGCTGGAATTTCCCATAATCCTGACTGGCTGGAATTTCCCATAATCCTGTCTGGCTAGAATTTTCCATAATCCTGTCTAGCTGGAATTTCCTGAATTCCCGTCTGCCTGGAATTTTCTGGATTCCTGTCTGCCTGGAATTTCTCGGATTCCTGTTAGCCTGGATTTTCCCGGATTCTTGTCCGCTTGGATTTTCCCGGATTTTGGTCTGGAGTCCGCCTGGCCTTGATTTTTCCAGATTTTCCCCTTGGTCTGATTTCCCCGGAAGGGCCCAAATCCCGAAATTTTCCAAAATGGAAATTTTTCCGAAAATAATTATTTATTTATTTATTTATTTATTCCAAAAATGGTTTTTTAAATATTCGAAAATGAAAATTTCTTGAAAAAGATGTTGAAAATAAAATTTCCAAAAATGGGAAAAAATCGAAAATAGAAAAGTTTCCTTATAAAAATGTAAGTTTTTCTTAAAGGTCGAAATTTTATTCAAATTTAATTTGAACATGTGAGCTATTAATGATGATATCTGTTTTTCAAGACTAAGCAAATATTAGAAGGGGAACTTGCATATGGATTCGTGCCAAAAGAGGGGGGAATCTGGAAAAGTTCAATTAAAATTTTAAAAGTGGGACCTACCTAAGAATCCGTGCCAAAACTGTCTACAGCTGGAGGACTTTCTGGAAACCACGTGAATCTGATCTTGCTGGAGATCGTTGGCCGACATGGATAATATTCATGCATTTAATGCAAGTCTTGTCCTATTTTGAAACTCTCCTGGCCGACCTGTTTTGGGGCCAGTTATTATTGTAAAATCTAATTAGGCCGACCTGTTTTGAGGCCAGTTATTATTGTAAAATCTAATTAGGCCGACATGTTTGGGGTTCTCTATAAATGGCATTTGTACCTCATTTGTAACGGGGGAGATTTTTAGGAGTTTGACTAGGCTAGAATTGGCAAGTAGTTTTCAGAATTAGTTGTAGGAGATGAGAGACTTGAAATTATTATGTAATGCTGGAGAAGTAATGCAATTGGATTGTTGATTTGACAAACTTTGTATTTATTTTCAATAGTTTTTATGGTTTCTTATTCTTGATTCTCAGATGTTAGATGTTAGATATTAGACTGCAGCTCTTTTACAATGGTGGTGAAATGTTGATAATGCTGATTGATTTCTGGTCCATACTTTTAGCAATTTGCTGATTGTAGATTGCTGTGTAAAGTTAGTCTGGGCCTCACTTCTGTGCTAAGTTCAACTGTGAATGCTAGTTTACATTGCGCCAGCAGTTGGGTATGTGAATGAATGTTCAAAGTCTGAAAATCTTTAGATTTCCCCAGAAGATCGCACCATTTCTGTGTAGTTGCAGGTTTGTCCTTGATCAAGCAGAGATCAGTTTTATTGGGGATCTGTCCATTTGCAGCTTTCATCATTATTGTGATTGATCTTAGGAGTTAGAATCGAATAGAATCTCTCTAAACCCTTATCTCTTTTGCTATTTATTTTGAATCTGGGTTAGTTTTAGGATTGAAAGCATCACCATATTGTTGCATCTGATGAAAATTCACTTCCAACATTGTTCATTTGTAAGGCCCCTTGTGATTACCAGCATTTTCACATATTATCTGATTGTTTATGCATTGTTATGACCTACACCCGAGAGACCTTGGGGTGATTTTCAGTGATTTATTGTTGAAAATAACCTTTCAAGAGAGATAGAATATTGCATTCTGTCTGAGTTGTTGCTGTGCAGAAAACACCATCAACAGATTGGCGCTAGAAGGAGGGCCCAGACAAGGTGACATAACCAGAAGATTGAATGAGCCTCTATGTTGAAAATCTGAGATATGGCAGATCTCAAAATCTAAAAATTCAAGTTCTGAGTTAAGATGGAAAATCAGCATTATGTTCTTCATAATGGAAACAGTCTTCAGATTGACTTTTTTCAAATCTGTAAGTCCCTGAATGGGAGGGTAAATCAATGGAATGGCAAGGGTTTACATCATTGTGCATTTTTAGACAAGTGTAGGCTTCATAATACCTGTAGACACAATGAGTTTGAATGCTTGGCCTTTCTAGACAACATTGAGATGGTCTTGCAAAGGAACATTTTCGTGCAAAACCTGTCTGAACCATTAGCCTCCTCAGATTTAGGGTTTATTGATGTTGCAGTTGAGGCATTTACACAGATAGTTGAAGATCAGCTTGTTGGTGGTAAGCGTTTGTAGGATTTCCTTTCATCAAAATGGTGTAGAGTTCATAATGCAGCCCATTCAGAGTTCATATACCATTCGTGTGGGGACATTATCTTTAAAGTTGGAGAATACCTAGAGTGGAAAGGTGAGTTAAGCAAAGAGTGCACTGCAGAAGGGTTGACTAATTCCGAATCCAGGGATGGCATTGCAACTGATGCTGACATGACTTTGGAAGGAACTGGGTGTCATGAAAATGAATCTGAGGCACCAGAGATAACAGAGGAATATTTAAGTGAAGAATCGCCTATGGAGATCAAGGAGGATGTTCTTGTTGAGGCTAGTCAAGTTCCTGAAAATATAGTGGAGGCTGAAAAAGAGGTTCATGTCCAAGACGAAGATGTGATACAGACCAGATACAAAGAGTTTGTTGCCAAAATTATAAGAGATTGGTCAAGCTTGGGTTTTGGAGTCTACCTAGAGGAGTTGTTGTTACCAGCTTGGCGCAGGATACATGAGGAAGAGCATTCAGAATTCACCTGTTTCCAGTGCCAGACAGTCATAAAGGAGGTGAAGGAGCAAGTACAGTTACTCTTACATGCAAATGATACACAGACAGATGCATCAGACAAGTCTCTGATTGAGGAATGCCAACCAGTTGCCGATGAATGTCTTGAAGAACATGAGGAAGCACTCAGTGAAGTGATCAACGTTCCTGATGACTGTGATCAAGAATCCGAGCTAGTACCAACAAAAGATGAATTCAGGGAGTCTTCTCATTTATCTAATTCTGTTTTTCCTCGGCTTATTAATGAACTGCACAATGAAAACTCACAGATTCTATGCATTATTGATGGGGTAGCTAATGTGGTTCATGTGCAGGAGAATATGAATGATGTTGAAAACATAAATGTTGCAGTTAGTATTGGTGAACATGCTCCAACTTCTCTAGGTGAGAATGTGCTGGAAGATCAATCTGTGATACCTTCGAATGAGCATCCCGCTGAGGAAATTGTTGTACAAGGTAATGCCCCTGCGTTTTCACTGTTGATCCCTCATGGAAATACTCAAACAGGTGAAAAGTTCCATGTTCATAGTTCTGAAAGTCTTCGATATGAATTTCACTCTGCATCACGTAATGATTCCTCTAATTCTATCTTGCCTGTTTCAAATGCAAGTGGAATATTGCATCATCAATGGAGACCCCCCGATGACACTATGATCAACTCTTCACAAGTGCAAGATGATGAACACAACACTCAGTCTGTAGAAATGCAAAATCAGGTTGTTTTTTTCTTTGCTGGAAATTCTGAATCTTGTCAATTTGATTATAGAGATTTAGGAAAGACAACTTGCATATGGGTTAATCATGGTCCTAATGAGTTACCTCAGTTACTAGTTATTCCTAATCTTGACATGGAGTTTGAATGCTACAACGCAGAGATTTATTTTTCTGAATATAAAGACAGGTTTGCATTTCTGAGGACTGTTACCTTCACCTTATTGCTTGCCCATGCATTGATTAATCATATGGGGATGAGTCTCAGTTCATCATGTCTGATCATGAGTCACTTTGAGTCTCTCTGTACATAGTGTTGATTTGAATAAATGCAGCTTGGTCTGCTTTTATTTTGCTTTTGTCTATTTTTTTTTTCCCTTTAGGATAGATTGCTTTAGTTTAGATTGCTTTTCCTTGCTTCTGTTCTAGCTAGTTTAGTTTACTTTGGGTTTCAATTTGGTTGTTTTGCTTCTCTGACTTGAGTTTTCTATTTTCTGGTTGGGGAGGTGTCCTTCCTGTGCAATAATTCTTTATTATCTGGGATTGTTCTAAGTGTTTTATTGATGGACTTTAGTCATGTGTCTTGAATTAATAGTCAAAGATCTTTTGTTGGTGCCAAGCAGTCTGAATGTCTGATTTAAAGAGAATGGGTCATTGGTCTGACTTGAATCTGAAGTATTCTGAAATCTTATATCCTTCATACATCTTAAGAATCTGAAGGTTGCAGTAGGGTCCTTGCAAGGTCTTGTTGGGTGAAAAATCATATTTCTGCTTCAGTACCACTGTGGTTCTCAGCCCTGAGTGTGGAATTCACTGTTCACAGGTTGAAATGAAAAGAGTAAAAATTTTAAAAAGAAAAAAAGAAAAAGAAAATATTGAAGTCGGGAAGAAAATTCAACTTATCGAGTGCTCACGAGAATATCTCTCTACGGGGCTATAGGCAGCACGGCTGGCAGTAGAGCTATGTTCAGGAGAACCACAGCGATAACCTCGTCGGGGCTATGGATGCCTAACTGGCAGCGAGGCTCTATCCAGGTTGCTTTTGGAGCTAGAATCTTTACGTAGCCCAACTTGACTGAGCTTGGTTTCTGCAGTAGCTTAAGGAGGGAAATGAATTCACTTGCACACACTTGAATTTTTAGTTTATGGAAGGTCCAGTCTATCCTCGGTTCTGACTCTTTAATCTTGCATTTTGATTTGTTTGCCTGATAGGGAGATTGGAACTAGAGATTCTGGGTTCATGATTCTTGTTCATCATCAAAATACTCTGGAGCATTTTCCCAGCGGAGTTGCCATTTGTTGTGCAGTTTTGCACACACACCCCACTGAAAGTAGGACCCTCTTTTTGCTCTGGCTTTTGGTGTCTTTTGGCCCCTTAATTTTATTAATTTCATTGCCTTTGGAGGTCCTTATATGTTCATCTTGCTTGTCCAAGTCCTTTCCCTGAGTTGTGCTTCGAAAAAACTAAGTTCTGAACAAAATCTGGGATAATCCTATCTGGCTGGAATTTCCCATAATCACAATAAAATTTGGAATTTCCTTAATCTGACTGGTTTGGAATTTCCCATAATCTGTCACGGCTTGATTTCCCAGTTCCCGTCACACTTTTAAGATTTTGGGATTCCTATGCTGCGGGGTTCCGGTTCTTGTCGACTGGATTTTTCCCGATTCACCATGCCTTGGATTTTCGGTTACCCCAGTCTAAGTCCGCAGTTACTACGTATTTTTCCCTTGGTCAGGATTTCCGGGAAGGGTAAAGATCGAAATTTCCCAAAATGGAAATTTTACGAAAATAATTATTTATTTATTTATTCCAAAAATTGTTTTTTTTTTAAATATTCCACGAAATGAAAATTTCTTGAAAAAGATGTTGAAAATAAAATTTCCAAAAATGGGAAAAAATCGAAAATGGAAAAGTTTCCTTATAAAAATGTAAGTTTTTCTTAAAGGTCAAAATTTTATTCAAATTTAATTTGAACATGTGGGCTATTAATGATGATATCTATTTTTCAGGACTAAGCAAATATTAGAAGGGGAACTTGCATATGGATTCATGCCAAAAGAGGGGGGAATCTGGAAATGTTCAATTAAAATTTTCAAAGTGGGACCTGCCTAAGAATCCATGCCAAAACTGTCTACAGCTGAAGGACTTTCTGGAAACCATGTGAATCTGATCTTGCTGGAGATCGTTGGCTGACATGGATAATATTCATGCATTTAATGCAAGTCTTGTCCTATTTTGAAACTCTCCTGGCCGACCTGTTTTGGGGCCAATTATTATTGTAAAATCTAATTAGGCCGACCTGTTTTGAGGCCAGTTATTATTGTAAAATCTAATTAGGCCGACATGTTTGGGGTTCTCTATAAATGGCATTTGTGCCTCATTTGTAAGGGGGGGATATTTTTAGGAGTTTGACTAGGCCAGAATTGGCAAGTAGTTTTCAGAATTAATTGTAGGAGATGAGAGACTTGAAATTGTTATGTAATGTTGTAGAAGTAATGCAATTGGATTGTTGATTTGACAAACTTTGTATTTATTTTCAACAGTTTTTATGGTTTCTTGTTCTTGATTCTCAGATGTTAGATGTTAGATATTAGACTGCAGCTCTTTTATAATGGTGGTGAAATGTTGATAATGTTGATTGATTTCCGGTCCATACTTTTAGCAATTTGCTGATTGTAGATTGTTGTGTAAAGTTAGTCTAGGCCTCACTTCTGTGCTAAGTTCAACTGTGAATGCTAGTTTACATTACGCTAGCAGTTGGGTATGTGAATGAATGTTCAAAGTCTGAAAATCTTCAGATTTCCCCAGAAGATCGCACCATTTCTGTGTAGTTGCAGGTTTGTCCTTGATCAAGCAGAGATCAGTTTTATTGGGGATCTATCCATTTGCAGCTTTCATCATTATTGTGATTGATCTTAGGAGTTAGAATCAAATAGAATCTCTCTAAACCCTTATCTCTTTTGCTGTTTATTTTGAATCTGGGTTCGTTTTAAGATTGAAAGCATCACCATATTGTTGCATCTGATGAAAATTCACTTCCAGCATTGTTCATTTGTAAGACCCCTTGTGATTACCAGCATTTTCACATATTATTTGAGTTGTTTATGCATTGTTATGACCTAACACCCGAGAGACCTTGGGGTGATTTTCAGTGATTTATTGTTGAAAATAACCTTTCAAGAGAGATAGAATATTGCATTCTGTCTGAGTTGTTGCTGTGCAGAAAACACCATCAACATCATGCACATCATCAACATACACATAAAATATCACACCCATCATCAATACAACTAATAGTTCCCATATCATATTATCTATGTTCTCATACAAATGTGTCTTCAAATACATCAAAGCACTCATGAGTAAATCCACTTTGTAGATCATACACACAACTAAAAAGGTGCCCCTAAGGTATTTGTCTCCTATATCTATACTCTTAGCCTATCCTTCTCTATGGATATGTTCCACTCATATTTACCACCCTGAGGTGATCCATGTCTCAATCCTTTTCAAGGTCACTCCTCCTCTCTACGTATATCCTTTCTCAATGAGCTAGATCTATCACTGCTACTCCCCAAAACACCTACATTTAAATATTAAAAAAATGTTTAATAAATCATACAACATTGATTAAAACTAACTAAACAATGAAACCATTTAATATTATAACACCTTATGAATTATATTGAATGTCCCCACCTTGAAATTTATAGCCATCGATGACAATCACTTATTCATACTATAGCTTTGTTCTCCAAAACACCTACATTTATATAAAAGTGAATTTTTAAGAAAAATAATATTTAACCTACTTTTAACTCAACAATAATGGATGTATTTCTATCATAAACTCTTCATACTCATAACAGAATCATGGCCTAGGTAGAGTATAAAAAATGTTGTTTCCAACCTCATATGTAAATCTAGAGTTAGAGTGCCAAAATTGTTGAATTTCATCCTTTGTGCTATTAATTAGCTTCTTATCGACTCATGGAAGCCTACTGCTAAAAGCCCAAGTATGATTTTCAATAGGACTTTCTAATCATGATCTTATTGATAGTACTTTTGATAATGTTTTACGATTTAGGCTTAATTCAAACAAGTTTACCTTAATAATTGAGCCTTTTTAATTTTTTAATTTCTTACTAATGATGTTATTACTCTATGAGCAACTCTTTTATCTTTTTCCTTACTATTATTTACAATAGAATTGAATGCATTAAAAAAAACTTTAACAACAATATTATTTCGATCAAACTTTTTGTTTACATGAATCTTTAAAATTTATTTAGTAAAGGTCTCATTTTGTACATCTTTAGTAATTGTATAAAAATTTGGAATTTTTTGGTTAATGTCTTATTGGAAAACCATTCATTGAAAATTTTTGAAGCCCACAACCGAATGGTTTGTGATGACCTCTTGCCTTCAAGAATTTCTATTATGCTCATCAATTTCAAACCATTTTGGGGTTCTTGAATGTTTTTAAATTTTAACAAACTCATTACAAAAAGATGGATTTTGAATTTCTTTTTCTTCTTCACAAAGGTTCTCTCTTCTTATGTAATTTGGAGACACATTGAGTTTCATTGGTTCATGTGAGCTATCAATTTAATCATTGTTATCAACAAGTCAATTATTGAGTGCAATTTCAATGTCATAGGGTTCATATCCACATTAGTCAAGAAATTGTTGATGTATTTCTTCTTCTTCTTCTTCTTCTTCTATGATGCTACTCTTATCAATAGGTGTTCCATCAAATTTTACAATATTTTCACATTCATGTTCAACATTTTTATTTTCAATATTATTGTCCCTTTCATTTTTTAAACATTTCATTATATTGAACATTAAAATATCCAATTTAAATGTCATTTAAGGGTAAATAAGGACCTTCATCTTCTTTCAATATATATTTATAACAAGTATATATATTTAAGGGTAAATATATATTTTTAACATATATAATATGTATGGTTGGATTAGTGAGATATTTATAACAAGTATGCAATGAAGTCAAACTTTATTAGATTTGATTCTTAATAAATTAGTTTTAACGATTCAATTTATAGCTTTATGCAATCTATAAGTTTAAATAGTTTGATGGTATCTAAACTTTATACATATAAAAATATGATAAATGTCTAATTATTTTTCTTTCCAATCTATAATTTTTGATGTTCTTGGCTATATAATTGAAGTTCATTTATGTTAACAACTATTAGATTAAATATTTTTATCCCCAATTATTTTCAAATAATTTTATACTAATCTTTGTATTCTTATTCTTTCTTTCATTGTTTCGTTTAAAATTTGAACCATTTAAGGATGCTTTATAGAAGTATAGATTATAGTTGTCTCCCAATTCTTTTAAATTGTTAATGGTATGAAAATATTATTGATGAGCAGATGGATTATTACAAGTTCTATTTTAGATTTGTATTCCTTTATCTAGATATATTATTTACCAAAGTCTCATTGCTTTTTTAGGTGTATTGTATATATATATATATATATATATAACATGGAAAATGCAGATCATGTTCCACTTGTGCCAAATTCTTTGTTTGCAAATACTAGTAATGAGATTAAAAAATTGAGAGATTCATTAGCACAGGGTGCAAACCCGGGGATATATAGTGAACCATGCATGTTAATATTGCATAGTCTAGAAAAACTAAAAGATGAACTTGAGAGGACTAGTGCATATTCCTCAGATAGAGTGATTGCTATTCTTTCCTGCATGTGGGAAGAAGTACATGGTGAGGTTCCCTTTAAACAAATACAAGATAGTGTCACCAAAGAAATGATAAAAGCTACTTGTTTTCCATTTTATCAAAATGTGCATAAGGTTAGGGGATACCAGGTCACTAGATGTGTCGATCATGCTATGGCCTCATTGATCTACCCACGATTTCTCACAGCACATGAATTTTATGCAAACAATGACCAGATTCCATTGTATTTTGTTCAGCAGTTGTATGCTGAGGTCCATTTGGGCCTCAAAGTTAACTACTTGGACATTCCACCATATGTTGGTCAGGGGCGTGGTAGGATTGCTGATAGGCCCACCTATCGTCGACTAGATAGACCACCCCCAATGTTTAGGGTATTGGTTGGTGACAGGTCTCCTGCTCTCACCCCGACTCTAGCCCCCATAGCAGATGAGGTTGT
>VDFB02281492.1:331089957-331119154 GCA_007258455.2 Sequoia sempervirens
AATTTTCCACCTTTAATTATGAAGGATAAAATTCTATTTTTTTAAAATTTAGATTTCTAACTACGATATCTAGCTCCTTCATTTGGTTTCATAGTGTTTTATTGAATTATTTTTTCTTAATTAAGTTTTGAAGTCAAACCAATTACAATTTAGACATAGGTTTATTGTATAACACATAATATTTTTATATGTATTGAAATTCAATAATTTTTTTATTGGATCAACGACATTCGTACCAAGAGCATAGATATTTTTCAATTTTTTTTTATAATCTACTATTTTTCCACATGTGCAGAATAGAGAGCTTGATTTTCAATGAAAAACCTACATTCACAAAAAAAAATAAAAAAAATATAATAATCAAATTAAATATATTTAAAATTATACTTTTTGGGAAGCTTATAATAAGGACTACATACTTACAAAACATAAAATTTAAATGAATTCATTTGATCCCCCAAAAGGTAAATCAAAAGTGGTTTTTAATCAGCATTTTGATAGGTGTGGAGGAGAATCCATTATAGGTATGGATTAAAACTATGGGGTTCTATCAAAGGGGGTTTGATCAAACCCTCTTCAATTAAAATCTTTTAAATGGAACCTTTCAAGGCTTGAATCATTACATTTTCTAAAAAGATGTGATTTCAGCAAAAAATCAAAATGTCCCAAAAAGTGTAACTCATTATTGTGGCAGCACCCAAATCCTAAATGAGATGCAAGACTAACTAATGCAAATCCTAGATCTAGGGTTTTAAAGACTTCCAAATTAGAACTGATGATGTGCAATGTCAAGTTCACCAAAATGAAACATAGAAAAATTGAAGGTAGTGGGTGTGTGTGATATGTGGAATGATCTAATGGTTTACACACACTTACACTTTCCCTTATTTCATTAGAAAAAGAGATATCCCAAGGATAAGATTTACTTTCAACCTTGAGGTGAGTCAACCTTATTAGGAAGGTCTACAATTTTCTTATGACAAAAATAATTGATTGAGACTTTTGGGAGATAATTTCAAATGCATTAACTAACTAAATTGCATGACCTAACACTTGAAATGCATAATATTATGATAACAAAAAGGGAAACAATAATTTGCAAGCATATCTGAGAAGGGAAAAATGGTATGCACTTGGCCTAAAAACTAGGTTTTGAGCTCTGAAGCAGGACTGGTTCGCCCTAGGGTGAATGGGTCCTAGTGTAGGGATCCAAATTTTGATTTTGAAGTCATCAGATCCTGAATCTAAGTTTTTGATTTCTCCATATTTGACTATCAAAAATTCAGAAATAAAATCTATAGGTGAGTTTTTGTAGCTTGACAACAGTGATGACAACTTTGACAACTTTGTAGAATTGCTTCTTTGATCAATCTTCAGTCCTTCTTCACCTGTAAATCTATACATGCAAAGAGAGGAGAAATGCTTATTTTTTGGTGAATGGGGATTTTCCTTAGTCAATGCCCATGTTGGTAATTAAACCTTGATATTGAAATGATGATAAATGGAAGGAATTGGCAAATGAACAAAACTATGTTACAACTCACCAAACCCTTAATGGCTGCCCTTAGAAGACTTAAGTCTAACACATCTCTCTAAGGCTTGAATCTTGCATGAATTGACTTGATTGCTTGCTTGATTTGATGCTTGAATGCTTGAAACCTACATCACAATGTTAGCTCCAAGACATGCAATGAACACACATGAACTTTGATATGATGATATGATCTTGATTGTTGTTGTAGATGACTGCTAAGTCTGCTCTCCAATGCTCTTGTGAAGGCTTGATAGTGTGTTTTAGATTTGAATTAATAAAATAACTATGTATTTATAGGTGTTTATCTAATTTTCTGAAAATTAGATTCCAAAAACCGACATTTAAAATTTGAATTTGAATCATTAAAATGTTGCCAAAATCATATCAAAAATTGAGTATTGACACTTAAAGGGGACTCAAGACAATTTCCAAGGTGTTCAAATTAATGTTGACAATTGTTTAATATAAATTTCTCTTTCGAAAAACGAAAATAATAAAAATTTGGAATGCATAATTTAAGTAATTATAAGAAGTTTAATTAAGTCTAATTAATTAAGGGGATGCAAACATAGTGTGAAATTGTAAAGATGTACAATTTTTTACACTACACATGAAACAAATTATCTTTCTTTGATAAGATGATTGACATATAACATTGTTTTAAAAGATTTATATCTTACCATATGAATTATATTTGACTCTTAATAACTAAAAATTTATTTGTCACATTTATTGTAGATCTTTTACATATCTTAACTAAAATAAATTTACATTATTTCAAATTTCTATACTTCAAAACTATACACTTTATATCATATCACTATGTAAAATGAACATATAAATTTTAATTATCTTTCTCTGATTTCAAGCACATGCACTCTATTTATTAAACATTTTAATTCTAGTGCCTTTTTATAATAAGAGAGTAAATGAACACAAATTATGTCATAAAGAACATTAAAGAAAAGCATTTCCAATGATAGGGGCCGAACATTGTCAATTTCACTGTTTATATTGTTTTGTGCTAATTAAAACAAGAAAAGTATAGCACAGTACTAGAAAATAACGACCCTTGTTGAGACATAGATCTTAATAATTCCATTTAATTTCTCCACAGGGAAAGCAACAGGGTGACTACCATTAATATATAAATAACGTCATACTTCGGACAGAGTTTAACATCAAAACATGGTACGAAATGGGAGACCTCATTCCCGACCTGGTCACATTTTAAGTTGGTTTACTTGACACAGACCCCATTCCAGACCTGGCTACTGTTACTTTAAACAGAAATACTTATATCGTTCTATGGTTTTGAATACTATCCAACTAGTTGAGTTCTGATATTTTCAGTCGCCTAATATGTCTATCTATATTAACATACTAGAAAAACAGAAATATTAGTATTTCAGTCCGGAGGTCTTTGAATTTATCCGTCTAAAGATAACGCCTTGCATAACAACTTCAATTCTTCCAATTTCTCTTCGAGTTCAACAACTTTCGCAGAGTCGCTGTCATCTAGCCATTTCTCAACATCACTGAACGTCCATATGAGATGATTTGACAGGGCAGCCTGCATTGAGCCTTCAGTCTTTGCCTTCATCGCCCTCTTTCTCATGTTGCAAACATAACATTCCAGGTCGTTTTTGGCAACATGCTTTTCCTTGGCTTCTTCGTCTTCCTTCCGAAAATTTTCTGCATCAGCTATCATTCTCTCAATCTCTTGACTGCTCAGTCTCGCACCTTCATTGGTTATAATAATCTCTTTGCTGACGCCACTTCCCTGGTCGTGGGCCGAAGCTTTCAGAATTCCGTCTGCGTCCACTTCAAAACAAACTTTAATGCTTGGAACTCCAAATGGGGCAGGGGGAATTCCTCTCAATACAAATTCCACGAGTAAATTGTTATCTGCAGCCAAAGGTCTTTCACCTTCGTGAACTGGAAAACTTGCAGCTGTCTGATCGTCATATACCGTAGTGACGAATGTCTCCTTCCGGTTGGGAAGCGGGGTATTTCGTGGAACAACTACATTCATCACACCATTTTTTATTGCAATTCCAAGACTCAAAGGCGTGACATCCACGAGGACAATGTGAACGTTGTCCTTGTTCAGCACAGCTGCTTCGAGGGCAGCACCATAGGCAACCGCTTCGTCAGGATTTACAGCTCGGTAGATCTCCTTCCCATGGAAGAAGTCTCCCACCAATTCCTGCACCTTTGGTATTCGTGAGGAACCCCCTACTAGTACAATATCATCGATCTGGCTCTTACTCAACTGGGCATCTTCGAGGCATTTCTTCATAAATTCTATACACTTCTCAAAAAGATCAATATTGAGCTCTTCGAACTTTGCTCTCCTTATACTCAAGAAAAAATCATGTCCTTCATAGAGACTGTCAATATCAATTACAGTCTCTACCACGGACGACAAACTTCTCTTTGACCTCTCGCATTCTGAACGGAGTCGCCGAAGGGCTTTGGCACTCGCGCATACATCTGTTTGGTATTTTTTGTTGAACTTTTGTGCACAGTAGCTGAGCATTCTGTTGTCAAAATCTTCACCTCCCAAATGCGCGTCTCCGGCAACGGCTTTCACCTCAAATTTACCTCTTCTAACTGCGACTACAGAAACATCGAAAGTACCTCCACCGAGATCAAACACCAAAATGTTTTTATTCTCTTCCTTGGCTGCACCGAAGCCGTAGGTTATGGCTGCAGCGGTCGGCTCATTGACGATCTGCATGACATTCAGACCTGCAATTTGACCGGCGTCTTTAGTCGTCTTCCTTTGCGAGTCACTGAAGTAGGCAGGCACAGTAATGACTGCATTTTTCACATCACATTTGAGGTACTGTTCAGCTACATTTTTCATTTTCATTAAAACCATGGACGAGATTTCCTCTGGCGCGAAGAGCTTCTTCTCACCCTTGTAAGTCACTTCGACCATTGGCTTGCCATTTTGCTGCGAAACGACAGTGAAAGGCCATAGTTTCACGTCGGCCTGCACAGAGGAATCTGTAAATCGCCTCCCAATAAGTCTTTTCACATCGAAGATGGTGTTATGAGGATTCGAAGAAATTTGAAACTTGGCAGCGTCTCCAACGAGTCGCTCGTTGGGTGTGAAAGCAACCATAGAAGGAGTAGTTCTGTTACCTTGATCATTAACAATGATTTCCACTCTGTCGTGCTGCCATACACCCACACAGCTATAAGTTGTTCCCAGATCAATGCCGATGGCTTTCTCTTTTCCTTTCCCTTCCATTTGCGTGCTCTATATCGCCTAACTGAATAACCTGTTAAAACTCCTCTGAAACAAATGGGGATCCAATCTTCGCTGAAAGTCCTGTGTATTTAAGCTAGATGGCAATATGTGGAATGCTGTTGGTAGATAATAAACCACTCGTCCCCATAAATGCAGTGGAAATGAGATAATAATGAAGTAGTAATAGTGTATAAAGTATGACACGAGTAAACTAAATCTATCTTGGAATTTTGTGATCTTCATCGATAATTGTGCACGCGTGGCACCATCTCTCCTATTGATACTTATTAAATGTCTTTATTAGTACAGTATATTTGAATGCTTAGATAATAATAAATAATTGGTTCATTTTTTGAGGAAAAATCTATTATAATATATAATTGTTAATCTACATTAGATTTTATATTTAAAATAATTTTATGACAATTTAGTTATTTGTAGGTATAATTCTCTCACAATTTATGAAGAATAGTATAAATGCTTCTGATTTTAAGTGTGTATGTCTCATTGAATCGACGTTCACACTCAATGACTCATCATCAGGAAGACGACAATGAGGAATAAAATTGCAGAATTGGCCTTAAGAAGAGTTGAGGTGTGGGAGGAAGAGGGTGGTGATTGAAAATCAACACAAGAGCTAAAGAGGTTGGGTTGAAAGAATAGCAAGATTAAGGGAGAAAGAATAGCAAGATTAAGGGAGAAACAATAAAATAGAGAGAATTAATAGGTTTCAGCCGTTTCTGTTGATGTTGTCTGGCATTGTTAGATGTTTTTGTGAGCTGTGTGCTTGCTATGTATAGCGTTTTCTCGCTCTTTCTTTTAGCAGTTCACCTCTAGGACTGCATTCTTTCTCTTATTGTATTTTTTTTCCAGCTTTATTCAATACAAAAAAAAAATAGTAGAGTATGAAAATAATTCAATTGTATACTAAAGATAAAAATACAAAATTGTGAAAAAAAATATTAAATTTTTAATATAATTTTTTATTAGTAAAATTATTTATAAACTACATATCAAATAGAAATAAACAGTTTGATTAACATAATATCTACATTAGAGATACACAAGTAATTGTTAAAGGGCAAGTAATAGTATATAATTGATGAAATGATAATATTTTCTAAATAACGAATGAAAAATAATGTCTATTAATCAAATTAAATCAAGATTTCATTAATATTATAAAAAGATAAAATAACTCATACACAACTTCAAAATTCATGTTAGTGATTGCATAATAGATAATATATCTGAAGGTGAATAATATTGTTGAAGTATCATTTTGGTTTAGCCATCTATTTTCTTCTATTTTTCTTTTCAAAAGCTAAACAAAAAGAAATTTGCCATTTGAATATATTTTCTATGACACACAATTTATTCAATTAGAATACAAAGACTTTTAAAAAATTAGAAAATTATTTTAGGTGAACTTCATGCCTTTAATGACATTTTTTTCTTTTTCTTTTTCGTGAAAATAACTCTAAATGTTGATAAAAGCAAGAAAGATAGCTAGCACTGATATAAATCATGTGCCGTCTCTATTCACTAGCCCATTCCTTCTTTGCACCTACAAATCTCTATCTCTATTCATGACAACAATTTTTATAGTAATAGGCGACGAGAAGATTAGAAATTCCTCACAGAAGGCCACAATATAAGTATGGAAGAGTTTCGCAAATAGATTGTAAGCATGATAACCAAATTCAAGAAAGTAGTGCTAAATAATGACAAAGAAAAACTCGGTTGATTATTTAAATCTATGGTATTCATTTTTTGAGAAATCACATGGTGAAACAAAATACTTTTATGGTTAGAACAAAGTCACCACCATTGAGCAAGGTGATAGCTTGAAAATTGAAGAGGAAATGGCTGATGTAGAAAAATGATTGCCACCCAAATAAAAAAAAATTTAAATGATTTTAAAAAGTTAATAATAAATGATGGTTTTTAAAAAATTTAATCTCTACTCTTTGCTCTTTTGAAAATATTATTTAGCTAAAAGTAATTTTAATGAAATGAAAATTTATATACTTATAATTTTGTTGTCTAATTTTATATGTAAATTTTATGTTTATAGAATAGTCAATCGGTGAGTCTAATTTTCACCTATAATACACCTAGAAATAAATATGACATGTAAATGAATTCATTGAGCACCATTTGTTAATCCAATGGTATGGTCTTATGTGAATAATTTTGATTTAAGCTTACTCATTCTACTCAATTGGCTTATTGATGGGAAGACTATCAAGCTAACAATATTTTGTTTAATTCATCAAGTTTGATAGATTATATAGTTGAACTTATTGATGAGAAATATAATTCTTCATATTTTTAGATATTAGTTGGAATGGTTTTTATATGTTGAGTGTTTATAGAATTTTTACCACTTTTCCTAATGTTTTTCTAGTCTATTTTTAAAATAGGAAATTTTTGTTAGAGTAAAAAATGGACTTAAACTCCCAAGATTACCTACATAACCAATTTTTTATTTTATTTTATTATAATGCATGATGAATTAGATCTATTGATCAAAGTTGAAAATGTGCATATATGCTATCTATATCACCTAGTTGAATGACTTGTTAAAACTCCTCTAAAATAAATTGGGATCCAATCTTTACTTAAAGTCCTGTGTATTCAAGCTTCAGAAATATAGAGCAATATGTGGAATGGGGTTGGTAATAAGCCACTTGTGGCCATAAATGAAGTACACATGAGATAATAATGAAGTAATAATACAAGTAAACTAAATCTATCTTGGAATTTTGTAATCTTCATCAATAGTTGTGCACGTGTGGCACCAACCACCTCTCCTATCAACACTTATTAAATGTGTCTAAATATTTGTATAGTATATTTGAATGCTTAGATAATAATAAATAATTGGTTGATTTTTTACTTGAGGAAAAATCTATTATATAATATATCATTGTTGTTAAATATAACCTAGATTAGATTAAATATATATATAATTTTTATGGTAATATAATTCAGAGATAGATTTGATGTTTGAGTAATTTTGGCTAAATAAACTATGAAGAAAAAGGTTAAATTGTTAATATGATTTTAATATGTTCCTCTTCATGATGATGGACCACTGAGTGTGATCTGAAATGTTGAAAGAAAAACATACACAATTTAATCCAAAATCTTACATTTTATAAACTACATATCTATAATGACATAAATTGTACTCCCTTCTTGGAGATAGTGTAATTTCTCATTTAATCTGGACCTATTTTAGTACCCCTGCATTAAATACCCTTTAATTCATCATTACTAGGCCCCTAAACATAAAAAATTCTAACAACCCACTTCGAAAAACTAGGGTGGGAATCATACGCCACTTCTGGAGTATGAGTCCCCCTAGGTGGGGACCCATATGCCAAGAGTAGCATATGAGTCCCCCTAGGTGGGACCCATACGCCAGGAGTGGTGTATGAGTCCCATTTGGGACCCTTTTAGGGTTTGAGCGAGAATTTCAAGTTTTTAAGTCAATTTTCTAGTTGATGCTGGCTTTTGAGATCTAAATAACGATAAATTAGGTGTATTTCCTATATAAGCAATCTTCTAAAGTCATTTTTCATCTAAGAAAAAACTTAGAAGAGCAATTTCAAGATCCAAGCATTCAAGAGCATTCAAGCATTCTTCACAAGAGCATTCAAGAGCAAGTAATAAGCAAAGTTGAAGTCTTAGAGTAGCATTAAAGTGTTTTTGCAGGTCTTCAAGCTCAGTTTCATTCAAGATCTAGTATTGCCAAGGGCTGATTGTGGTTTCCTATGGTGAATCATGATGGATTCTAGATTAGGGAGATGCAACTAGCCATAAATCCAAGCCTAATGACTTGTTTCCTAAGTGATTCCATCCTCCATTATTATTCTACATTTAGCCTAAGAAAGTTACATGTCTCATTGTGGCTTATTTGGGTGATTAGGGATCTCCCAAAGTGAGTCATTCATGTTCATGCTTCATTCTTGCATCTCATTCTCACACAATAGAATAGGGTTGCATTGCATTTCATATTTCCTAATCTTAGACACACTTAAGGTTAGGGTTTATGTTCACATTTGCATTCAAGATCCATTATTTCTATGAAGGTTTGATTACCAAACTAGGGGTTTGATTGAGGAAAACCCCCATAAGAAAATCAACTCTATATTTTGTTTTTGTAGGTCTTTTTACAAGTTTTGATAATTTAGAAATCACTTTAGGAGGGTAGAGCAAAGATTGGAGCATAGATCTAGACTTTGAATTCCTAAAAAAGCGGAATGAGGTTGATACACTAGAAGTGGCATATGAGTCCCACTATAGGAAAATTTCTAGATTTTTGAAGATTTTGAGTCTACACTGTCAAAAACCTATTCCAGTCCAAAACCCCTAGACTGGGACTGATATGCCAGAAGTGGCATATGATTCCTATTGTGCCCTAAAAGAAACATTTTTAGCATTTCAGAGTTGATTCCAAGCTCCTTCAAATTCCCCGGTGCACTTCTATGTTTTTCCAGTTTACTATTCAGATTAGTACTCTTTTCTAGGTCATTTAGTGAAGTTTTGCATTGCATTACGTTTAAACTATAGGTCTTGCATTTTATTAGTCTTTACAAGCCCTAGCTTGGTGGTGAACCCCTCTTTAGTTTCTAATCAAACCCTAGGACATCCCTATTGCAAATCTCTTTCCCCTTTACATCCTTTGATTGAGATCTCTAGGGTTTTTCTTAAATGATATTGGGAGAAACTTGGTGTTCTATATCGTAAACCATAGCTCGACATCCATTTTTCCACTAATCAATATCAAATACAAATAAAGAGTTTGATTAACATAAAGTCTATATTAAAAATACACAAATAATTATCAAAGAGCAAATAATAATATATAATTGTTAGAATGATAATGTGTTCTAAATAGCAACTGAAAAATAATCTTTATTCATATTAGTCGAATTTAATTGATTTCATTAATATTATAAATGTGAAAAATAAAATAAATAATACAAAATTTTAGTGATTCAATAATAAAATAATCAAAAGAAATGAAGATATCGTAAGGTGAATATTCTTGTTGAAGCATCATTTTGGTTCCATCTATTTCCTTCTATTTTCCTTTTCAAAAGCTATAAAAAAAAGAAATTTGACATTTGACTATTTTTTTTTTATGGCATGCAATATATTCAATTAGAATATAAATAATGGCAAGAGATTAGAAGATTGTCTTTCTCACCAAAAATAATGAGCTTCATGTCTTTAATGACATCTAAATTTTTGAATCAAGAAAACCAACTATAAATGTTGATAAAGCAAGAAAGATAGCTCGCACTAATTTCAACCATGTGTCATTGTGTCTATTCACTAGCTCATTCCTTCTTTGCACCTACAAAACCTCTATGCATGCCACAATAATTTTTATAGTAATAGATGACACGAAGATAGAAGTTCCTCACAAAAAAGTCACAACAAAACTATGGAAGAGCTTCACAAATAGATTGTAAGGAAATTCAAGAAAATAGTTCTCAATCATGACAAGGAAACGTTCATTGATTAAAGGACATTGTGTAGAGAGTGAATAAAGGTGTAGTATTCATTTTTTTCAAAAAGCACATGGCAAAGCAAAAAAAAACTTTTGTGGTCAAAATGAATTCACTACCATTGAGTAGGGTCCTAGCTTCAAAGTTAAAAGAGGAAATGGTTAAAGTAGAAAAGTGATTGTCACCCAAGTAAATATTTTAAAAAATATTTTAAAATACTACAAATATGGGATGAAATTTTTTATTCAATTAAAAGTAATTTTATGAAACAAAAGTCTAAAATTTGTATACGATTTTATACATGGGTATAATTTTGTTGTCTAGTCTTATATGTAAATTTTATGTTTATATAATGATTTACTAGGTGAAGTCCATTTTCACCCTAGGAAGAAAGATGAAAAATAAACAAATTTGTTGAGCAAAATTTACTAATCCAATGGCATAGACTTATGTGAATAGTTTTGATTTAAGCTTAGTCATTCTACCCAACTTGCGGGAAGACTACCAAGCTAACAATATTTTGTTTAATGTCATGAAGTTTGATAGATTATAGAGTTGAAGTTATTGAGTGAAAATATAATTCTCCATATTTGTAGATATTAGTTGCAATGATTTCTTTATGTTTTTTATTAGAAAATAAAGGTTTTGAAAGGGCCTTGACCCTTGTACAAGGAGAAAGATAGTGCAATAAGCACAACCCGACAACAAAGAACAACCAAGTAGAACAATGAAAAGACTACAGAAAAAAAAAGCATTACAAAGCAAGAGACACCACCCAAACTACAAAAAGCAAAGCATTACATAGC
Organism: Sequoia sempervirens; assembly: GCA_007258455.2. Lineage (NCBI taxonomy): Eukaryota > Viridiplantae > Streptophyta > Pinopsida > Cupressales > Cupressaceae > Sequoia > Sequoia sempervirens. Next base: position 331,101,085 of record VDFB02281492.1, read on the forward strand.
ATGAAACACCACCCAACCAAAACTAAGTCATGGTGGTTTAAAAAATTATTCCATGGATTTTTGTTGTATCTTAATATAAGGATTCTTATCCACAAAACTTTTCTTCTTCTTCTTTTTTAATACCGAGAAGACACTAGATCACTTACATAACCAACTTCCAACCTTGAAGTTACAACATAGAAGTCAAACATCGGTGAAGAGGAAATTCCATTAACTTCATTATGAAACTCCACAAAGGGAGTAGTGTAATCCTCCATAGTGTTTATTGATTCTTTTACCACTTTTCCTCATGTTTATTTACTCTATTTTTAAAATAGGTAATTTCACATGTTTACAATTGATTGTATTGATTTATGGTGTTGTGTGGTTATTTTTTCCTTAATAAAACCATTAATCTTGGGATGGAAAATAAAAAAATAGTGCTTTGACTACAATGTGGTTGCATAAACCTCACCATTTTTATGAGCATATGTACTAAATGCATGACACTTAGAATTGCATGTGTTAATTGATAACATAGGTGGACATTTATGTTTATTAGGGGAACTAGGTCTCTACATGCCCTATAGTTTTTTACCCCCTTAATATACATGTTTTATGTGGATGCATTTTATGTTTTATTGTGGATAGATTATTACTATTTGAAAATAGGAAGACATATTGTTGATATCAAACAAAAATACTAGATTGGAGTAATTAAATCAAGATAGATGATTATGAATAGTATAAGATGCATGGCCAATATGTTTCTGAGAGAGTAATACTAAAAATAATCTAGGTGTGATTTTGAATCATGTGGAGCTCACATTCTTCCTCTACTTTAGATAGGTTACAATAATAAAATTGCAATTTATATGACTAGTTGGTACATGAGATATTACTGCCTAGGTTTGATCATTATGTGAAATTTGAGGTTAATATATTTATAAAGAAATTCAAAGGTGAAGGGTTAATAAAATTTGAAAGAGGAGAAATAGGTTGGATATATAAGAATCAACAATCTTACTTTACACATGGAGAATACCATGGTAAGATGTGAAATTTCATAAAAATATTATCATGTTTTCTATCATGAGTATATCGAAAGAGTAAAATGAAATGGGCATTTGTGTATCAACCCACAAAAATGAGATCTATATATCTATTTATCTATTTAAAAAATTGAATCACCTCCATGGTTAGTTATATATTTTAATGTCAATGAAAATTAACATAATTTTAATATCTAAAACATAGAAAAAGAGCATAGGTTCACCAAAACATAGAAAAATGGGGGTTTATTGCCAATTTTCTATAAATAGAAAGGGGAAAAGTGGGGTACGATGAACCTGCCTTCTTTTATTTCATTCGAGAAATGGGATCCTCTAAGATAGAATTAACTTTCAGTGCTTCTAAAGGTGAGTCAATTCTATGGAAGATCTAGCAATTTCCTTTATGTGTGTGTGGACGAGGGTATTATCCTTAACAACACTTTTGGGAGATGAAAATAAAATAGCAGATTACCTCAAATCTATAACCTATGACCTAATTCATGTAGATCAAGCATAAATTAATAGAAACAAAAAAAATTGTGAAAATTGGATGAGTGGAACACTTAAAACTTGCCTTGAAGATTAGTTGCAGAGTGTTCAGAAATGTCGAATGGGCCCTGAGATAAATTTTTGAACTGAATTTTTGGGAGCCTCTGAAGACAGATCTAAGATGCAATTTTCCACTGATTTCACTTGAAAATGATGGAAAATGAGCTCACAAACTGATTTTTTGTGATCTTGACAAATTTTCTTGCAACCTTGACAACTTTTGCAACTTTTACACTTTAGAGATCTCCAATCTCCAATTTTCCTTCAACCTAATATCTGCAACACAAGCACAAGAGAGAAAAATTGTTTGTTTTTGGTGAATGAGGGTTTTCCTTGGTCAAACCCCATTTGGGTAATTAAACCTTGAATTGAAATAATGAAATATGAAAGGAATGACGAATGAACAATGCAATGTTGCAACTCAACAAACCCTTGAATAAACCTTTGAAGGACTAAAATCTTGATCTTGATCTTATATGAAATGGCTTCAGTGGATGTGGATCTTGATACTTGAATCTTGACTTGAATGTTAACTTGGATCTCAAAACCTACATCACAATGTTAGCTCCAAAAACATGCATTCAAGAGATAAATATGCTCTTCCATGATCTTGATACATGATGCTTGATAAATTTGACATGATGCTTGAGCTATTGAATGCTACAAAAAATGCTTGATAAATATGCCCTTCCATGCTCTTGACAATAATATTTTCTCTTAGGATTGATCTCTCAAAAATCTAATGTTGATTTGATAGAATAACCTTATCTTTATAGGTATCTATCCTTAATTTCTCAAAAATTAAACATTACAAGCTGGCATTGAAATTTGAATTTGGGACTATAAAAATACTGCCAAAAACATGTTTTAAAAATGGGTTCAAAGGCTTAGGGAGGATTCATTTTCCCATGGGTGAATGGGTCCCAGGTCCCTATTCCTAGAACACACATTGCTCAAGGTAAGGTATTATGTGTTGGCATTAATTATTGTTGGGTTTCCCCTTCAAAAAATGTAATTTATTAGGCTTGTAAATATAAAATAGGGCTTATTAAGGCCTAATTAACTCCAATTTAATCGAGGGGACCCAAACAAAGTGTGAAAATGTAAAGGAGTACATTTTTTTGCCCTACATTTAGCCCCCACTTTAGTGAGAGGATGAGTGCAAGCACAAACTCACACTAAAGTAAACAAATATGTGTCAAGAGGGGTCCAAGTGCACAAATTTTAATGAGATAGGATGACAAGGATCAAGAAGGTTGCACAAGTCCCCAAGATCTAAGATCCCATGGAAAACCAACATAAGCACAAAGGGACACACACAAGATGTATTATATGAGGAAGCAAGAAAAGATACTCACAAGCATAACAATGTGAAAATTAATGCAAAGAGGAAAGAAAGATGAACTAGCAAGTTGTATTATGCCACATCCATCAAATACACTCACACAGATGTAAAATCACTTATGAAACACGTGGCTCTACAAGAAAGAAAGTTGTGTTATGCTTGGTGACCATAAAAAATATGCTCACAAGGGCTAGTGCAGTCCAATATACACTAGGTAAGCCCCCAAAAAGTGACTAAAGGGGTGGATCAAGCCTCAACCATTTGTCCAACTCAATGTGGATCAAGCCTTAGCTATTTGTCCAAAAATGTTTACAAGTGAAACACGTTGTCCACTATGAAAACAACAATGCGCTCACATGGGCTAGTAAAATCCGGTGTCCACTAGGCGAGCCTAGAAAAAGTGGAAAATTAACAATTTATAACTCTTGATAACTTTGATAAGGCACCACAACATGATCAATATGTTCTTCTAATGCTACAAGAAATATCAAAATGTTAATGCCAAAATTAAATAATACCAATGCTAATGTAATGGTTGCACTTCCTAGGAGATGTATGCTATCATCACTAAGAAGGGAACATGCAAACAATGAACTGGGGACAATATTCCCCCCACTTAAAATGTCAACATATTTTCTATGTTGGTATTTTAAGTAGAAAGAGAGGAAGAGATGATCCTTGAAAAGAATGCACACCTTAAAACACTAGTTATCCTTTCCCCCCAATCATAGAGACAAATACAACCACCAAGAACTATCATGTTGTTGCACGATATGGTTGCACTGGAGATTGTACCACCATGAATGGCAATGAGCAAGACACATAAAGCTACTAATGCCACAGTGATGAGCAACGCGATAGGATGAAAATTATCAGTATCAATTAGAGGAAATAGGTGCATCAACACAAGGAAGAGCACCATAATTCTTAAGATGTTGAATTTTATTACTTAAAGTCTTACATTCATTAGTAGAATGACCATGTACTCAATTATATGCACAAAATAAAATTTTGTTGTAAAATTTCTTTCGTGTTATTGGAGGGAGAGATATCAAGTGATCTTGAAGAAGTCTCGACAAGATAGTCTCTGAATCAATTGTAGGGGACATTTCTTTCTCATCACAAGATGCCATAAACACAGTAGATGATAAGGCATTAGATGAAGATAAAGGTTGGAAACCTAAACCTTTCTTGGAAAAGTATGGTATAAGACTTCTCTTGATCACTATCATTTTGCTTCATGTTTTCATTATATCCATGTTTATAAAGGAGTTTATATCCAAGACCATAATATGCTTCCAACTCATATCAAGAGGTTTTATGCCTCTGAGAAGGGTTGGCTTCTTCACGAGCAAATAAATCCTTGTTAATTTTTGTAAAGTTATGTATCTTCCTCTCATGAGGGATGGGAGTTGAAGAGCCCCATCACCACCATGGGATGATTTTGTTGATGTAGAACCAAGTTGAGAAAATGAAACACAAGGTTGTTTTAGTTTAGATTGTGAGATTTTGTACTCTCCCATAAAGGAGGGTGTAAAATATAATGAACCCCAATCATCCCTAAAAGATGTGTTTGAAGATGAATCATTTGTATATGACTCTTTGGAAATTGAGGGTGATATTGTGGACTCTTCTTTGAAACAAGGTGTAAAATCTAATGACCCCCAATTGTCACCTAAGAGTTACATGTTGTAGGTGAAATAAAATTAGGATTACCATCAAATTGTATAGTTTCTACCTTTGAGGTTGAAATAAAATTATTAGGGGGTTTGGAAGTGTTATGATCATGTTGAACTTGTGAATTAAAGATTTATTCATTTGCTTCAACCATGTAGATCTTATTGTTGTATTAAAATTTCATTTCACGGTGAAGAGTAGATGGGACTCCTTTCATGTCATGAATCCATGGTCTCCCTAGGAGAAGGTTGTATGAAAGTGGTCCTAGAATGATATGGGTAGGGGTCAAAAAAACTACAGGTCCGACCTCAATGGTAATGTGATCATTCCTAATGGTTGCCTATTAATATTGTCAAAGCCATGAATATTAACATCATTGAGTTGGATAAGCTTTTTGTTCACACCAATTTTATCGAGGAGATCAATGCTATAAATTTTAAGACCTGCTCCATTGTCTATGAGGGTGTGCCTAACTGTAGTTTCATTAATGATCACCTTTATCATTAGAGCCTCATGTTTATAAATTGTATCTCAAGCTAGGGTAATTCATGTCGAGGGAATGTGATATATGACTTTGTCACTTGCATATAATCAAAGGAGGTTGGTACATCATTCAATTTCATAGAAAATTAAATATCATTCTTTTGTAAGACTTTTTGGAGCATCCTATTGTATGTATGTGATGTTTGAATAAGATCCCATAAGGATATCTTAGTGGGAGTATTTTAAAGCTGTTCAATAAGATCATACTCCTTTCCACCATGTAAAGGAAAACGAGGAGAACTAGGAAAAATAGGTTGAGGCAATGGTGATGAAGCGGGAGCAATTTGTGGTTGCCTATTGTTCCTTGTATTATATGTGTGAGAAAAGGTATTGTAACTCAGTTGTGAACAATGGGAAAAATGGGGATACTCTATAACCTAGGTCATAGGACACCATTATTCTCTAATTGTCATTCAAGGATGTCCTAGGATCCCAAATCAGATTGACTATCAACCCAAAAGGGTGAGTCAATTCTCAACAAGGATGACCTAGGAGGGATTATTTTAGGGTTTGAAGGGTTCACCAACAAGCAAAAGCTTGGAAAAGAAAAATGAAAATTCAACCCACAAAATCAAGCAATACAAGTGGAACAAAAGAAAATGTTGGAATGATGATGATGTATTCACACCCACTTTCAAAGAGGCTCTACTCAAGGATACCACTAGAGATCTCAATGCAAAGGAGATTGAAATCTTGCAATAGGGATATCCTAGAGATTGATTGGTAGTTGATGAGGGGTTCACCACCAAGTGTAAACTTGAAAAAGACAATGCATTGGAAAACACAGTGTGATATGCAAAGTTAGAAAGATGAACAAAATACAGTAAAAAGTTATGAGACTAGAAGTGTGTACCTGGAAGACTGACGAAGGTAGAATGGAGGTCTAGATCACTGAAAAATCTATGGTTGAAGTCGACTGGGACTCATTCGCCAAGCTAGGCAAATCAATCCAGTTTCTAGGAAAATGCACTAGAGCAAGTTTTAGCTAAAAGTGTATCCGGATCTGTAAAAATATTGACCAGGCCTGTACAGAGGGACTCATTCACCAATAGTGGCAAATTAGTCCACTTCTTTTTTTGAAAATTCTAGACTAGATTTTGTGCCTCTTGGTATACTTTGTTCTTTTTGACTAGTTTACGGATCTAGAACTACAAATTGCTACCTGTAGACCTTCTCCAAGCTTCTCCAAGGCTTGATGACAACTCTAGGGATTTTGAGAACTTGACAACCTTTCTCAAACTTTTCTTCTTGACAAATATGCAACCTAACCCTGCAAATCACACACAAGAAGAGGGAAAAATGTTGTGGGGGTTAGTGAATAGGGGTTTGCCTTGGTCAAACCCCTTGTTGGTAATTAAACCTTGGAATGAAAGCAAATATGAAAGGAGAATGATGAATGAACAAAAGATAATGTTTCAACTCACCAAACCCTTGCAATGAAGTGTTGCAATTATGCTTGAAATGGCCGCAATAGATGTGGTTCTTGATTCTAGCTTGAAGGAGATAGATCTTGAATGTAATGCTTGTTTGGATCATGAACTCTACATCGCAACTGTTAGCACAATAATAAACATGAAGAATGCAATATTTGACATGATGATTGGTACTTGAAGAAAGCTCTTGAATGCTTGATAATATTCCCTTGAAATTCCTTGAATGCTCTTATTAATGCTTAATGATCTTGAGAACTCTTGAATGCTTGTAAAGTTTGGTAGGTGTAAATATGAGTGAAAGAACCTTGTATTTCTAATTAATTATGCAAGAATTCCCAAAATTACAACACTACAAGCCGACATTAGATCTAGGAGAATAAAATTTCACCAAAAATTTGAATTAAATTGGAATTTTGGTCACACATGACTCATTCGCCCAAGGTGGCGAATGAGTCCCATCACACATAATGTATGGGACCAAAAATGAAAAATGCTTAGAAATGTGTAAAACTTGCATCAAGGCCAAAAAGACCTAGGTGGGACTCATTCGCCCAAGGTGGAGAATCAATCCCATACACTAAATCTAGGCAATGTACAAGGCAAGAACACTTGAATTATCATTGGTCAATGATTGATGTTGGGATTATCCTCGAAAAGATGCAATAAATGAGGCTTGTGGATGCAAAATAGGGCCAATTAAAGCATAAGAAAGCCCAATTATTAATGAAAATCCTAGAGGAATGTGAAAGTGTGTTAAAATTTTTTACAACACTCTAAATAAGGCAAGATTAATATTGATTATGATTAAAATTATGCTTATTATGCTTAGTTAATTGATAAAACCCTAGAAAAGTGTAAAAGTGTGTTACAACACTTCACAACACTTTTGCAAGGAACCATTAAATTCCATTAGTTCACAAGGGTCAAAGTCCTAATGTGAATGTGTCATCCACATTACAACACTAAATCATGGCAACATTAAGCCAAAATCACAAGGACAGCCCAAACAAGTCAGAAACTTAGTAGAAGGGTTACTTTTTCTATGACTCCACTTAGCCCCACTTTAGTGAGAGGATAACCCAATTCAAACTCACACTAAAGTAGAAAAACATGCATCAAGAGGGGTTCCATTGTACCAATGCTAGCAAGATGAGATGCCAACGATCAAGAGGGGTGATCAATCCCCTAGGATCAAGATCCTAAAACATACTAATGTGAGCATCATGGAACACACATGAGAATTCAATAGAAAGAGAAATGACAAGGCCAAGCATACACTGAAAAATATGAGAAAAAGAAAAGAGAGAGATAAAAATAATTAGATCAAGCTTTGATCATTTTTGCATCTCGATGTGGATGAGATCTAGGCTATTTGTTTGGAAAATGCGTACTCACTCTGAGGTGACAAAACTTCTGGTTGTCTATTGGGTGAGAAACATACACTCATGGTTGGTATGCACTCACACACATGCAAGTGGCTATGGGGAAAGTCATGCCTCGGATTGGGCTTCTTGCTCAAACATACCAAATTTATACCTCCTGATAACTTTAATAAGACGCCACACAAAAATGATTTTTGAGCTTCATGAGGCAAGCAAAACTTCGTATGCTTGGAGCTCATGAACAAACATGATGGCACTACAGGCATGCAAGTTGTGTTATGCAAGGTGGCCATATAATAATAAATGCATAATGTAAAATAGGAAAGGTTTAAAGGAGTCTTTCTTAGTTCATGCAAGGTCTTTAACTTAGGGAACATTGTGCCTAATGTCTCCAAGAGAGGACCAATTAGAGAATAGAGAATTTGCAACTTAGGGGATGCAGTGCGTCGTATCAAGCCACTAAGAGGAATGCAATATTCTAAGAGAGACCATGCTCCTGAAGGAAACTACACCCAATGTCATCCACAAAGCCACAAACACATTGTATGAAGTAAGAAGGCTGCACTAAGAACCAAGAAAAGGAAAAATGTGAAATAATAATGCCAATGTATGCCCCCACTTTAAAGAAATTTCTAAACACCATATTGTGATCAATTACTTTAAAGTAGAAAATGAAAAATAAAAAAAGAAAGAGGACATGAGAGACAACTTGGAAAGCCTTATGCCAAGTCATATGTTTCCAAGTAAAGCCACGTCATGTAAGAGAAAAATAAAAGAAAGGGTTTCCCCCAAAATGAAAACACCAAACACATAAGGGATTTATGGATTTTGGTTCAATATGTTCTTTGCTACATTTTTTTTAGAGATCTTGGAACTGTCATCATCCCCCAAATACACATAGAACTAGAAGAATGACACAGAAAGAAAAAACAAAGAAAAACCTTTTGGGTCAACATGGAAGAAACATGAATGTCTCGATGCCTTGCATCATCCCCAAAAGGAAAACAAAATACAAATGAAAACGATAAACGAAAAGGTGAAAGGAAAGAAAAATCCTTTTGGGTCAACATGGAAGAGACATAGGGTGTCTCGATGCTTTGCGTCATCCCCAAAAGGAAAACACAAGATGAATGAAAAAGATAAATGAAAAAGGTGAAAGGAAAGAAAAATCCTTTTTGGTCAACATGGAAGAAACATAGGGTGTCTCGATGCCTTGCATCATGCCCAAAAGGAAAACACAAGAAAAAGATAAAGATTAAATGAAATGGCAAAGGAAAAATAAATCCTTTTGGGTCAACATGAAGGAGACATGAATGTCTCTATGCCTTGCGTCATCCCCAAAAGGAAAACACGAGAAAAAGAAAAAAGATTAAAAAGAGAAAGCTATGCATGACATAGATAAGAATGAAGGTACAAATAGAGGAATGCACAAAAAGAGAGAGACCATCAAATAGAATGTCACAAGGGATCACATCACGCACATGCAATCACACAAAAAGAAGAAAAAGAGAGAAAAAAAGAAATAATGCAAAAAACTAGTAAGGCAAATGCAAGTCAACGTATGAGTAAGTCGTCTGCCTCCCAATCTTAGTTTGTATAAGCAGAAGGTGAACAATGAACCTAAGGGACAACAAAAAATTCAATACTAGGATAAGGATATCAATTGCTTTCCCCCACTAAGTGTGAGACAAGAATGAGTCGAGGTAGGTGATGGGAAAGGTCATGTAATGGTGAGAATAGAATATTCTACAACAATTACATGACAAGGGGGTGAAGTAATATTAAGCTAGGAAATCATGCAATGGCAATCATTGGCATCAAAGTGAAAGTTTTTCAATACTAACTGGAATGCATGACATTCATCGATACTATGTATGAGAACTTGATGATATGCACAATGTGGGACTTTTGCATCTTTGGGATATAGAACTAATCTATTCATAGGTGGTAATGTTATGAGTCCTTTGTTCAAAATAAATTGTAGTTTCCTTTCACTTTCGGGTGGTGGTCGAAGGGGTTGTAATTTTTGTAATTTGTAAGGCCTCCCATGTTTGCTAGATTCACCAACTTCTCTAGATGGGATTAGGGCAGGAGGTCCTGAGATGATTTTATCTTTATCCTTTTTTTATTCTTTTGATCTATTGGTTGTTCTTTAGGAAGTAGGACATTCATATTAGGAGGGGAACCCAAGCTCACCATGCCATCACCACGAAGCCTTAGATATTCTTTAGGATGCTTGTCGTTATGATGGGGATCTTGATATCCTAGTCCCTTTGTGTTTTCATCCGTTGGTATTTTCTCAAGGAGTTGATGAATTTCATGGCCAAATGGGAGCTTGTGCATGAATCTTGGATGCAGGAGCATGAATTAAATTTTGATGCTCTTGACATTTATGACATTTCTTAATGTATTCGAAGCAATATTTTTCCATATTTTTCCAATAATATCCTATGCGGATTAGCTTTTGACCTAATGATCTTCCTCCAAAATGCCCCCCACAAGCACCCGCATGATCTTCTTCAAGTGCTGTAGGGATTTTGGATTGTTTAAGAAACATAAGAAAAAGGCCATCAATGGACCTCTTATATAAGATTTCCACTAGGATGATTTATCTAGATGCAAATTTTTGAATATGAGAGGTTGTTTTTATTTGTTGGCTCAGGAAAGGTACCATCTTTCAAATAATTAAATATCAGTGCATACCATTTGCTAGAGTCTTATATATTAGTTAACAACACTTCTTTAACCTTTTCCTCTATTGCTGGTACTTTAATTATATGGACAATGAATGTGAAATCAGTTGAGGTTTCATCAGGAGATATAAGGGAAGCTATACTTGCCATTGCATCCACATGTTGATTATCTTTTCTTGGGATGTTATCAATGGTATATGACTCAAAATTCTCTAAATGAGTCATCATGAGATCATTATATTTTGATAACTTGTCATGCTTTGCTTGATATGTTCCCTTTATTTGCTTAATGATTAATTATGAGTCATGGGTAAATGCAAGAAGATGAGTCCACAAAACGTGGAAGTTTTTTTCTTAGGCAAAAAAATGAAATCGGCTTTCAAAAACTGAGATCCCGTTTTTTAATAAACAAGATATCATTTTTAAAAAGTGGGATCCCATTTAGCTTCGGGATCCCGAGCCTAAATTTAAAAATGGGGCCCCATTCTGAAAAATTTTCGTTTAAACAAAAATTTCCAAAAGCGGCAAGTTTTCAAGAGCGGGATCTGTTTGAAAACTTTCCATTTTGGAAACTTTCAAGTTTTAAAAATTCCCATTTTTGAAAGTTTTCAAAGCGGGATCCCGTTTTAAAGCTTTTGGAAGTTTTCAAAGCGGGATCGTTTTAAAACTTTTTGAAAATGGAAACTTTCCATTTTAGCAATTTTCAAAATGGGATCCCGTTTTCCGTTTCGTAGAACCATAATTTTTTATTTTTTTTAATGAAACAAGATCCCATTTTAAAACAAGATCCTGTTTTTTAAAATATGAATTTTTGGTCAGGTTTCTGCCTTGTATTTTGGTTTGGGAAAAGCATTGGGAATCTGAACCTAGGCCTTCAACCTAGTTTGACTTGCAAGTTGAAGGTCCTAACAATGTCAAAGAAAAATACCGTGTTTGGGCATATGGCTGACGACTTTTTTTGCAGAATTTTTTGATGAAATTTAAACCCATTTTAGATGAGACAATGCAAATTCCAAATACGTAGTTTTTTTTGCAATTGGATTTTTTTTCTATTTTTTAATTAATTTATGATGAAACTGGTCCATAAACTTTAAATATCAGGGTTTTTTACTATTTTAATAACTTTTGATCAACATAACATTTTGACGAATAGATTGCACGAGAACCAAATTTAGACAATTCTTTTCAATTTTAAAAAAAAATTAAAAAATGATAAAGTTTAGGTCATCTTATGCGTGTCGTACATGATTATTTTTCAAAACAACAAGTATGCCTAATAAAAATTTAACAAAAAAAAAAAATTCAATAAAAAATTACAAAAAAATATCGAAAACAAGCTTTAGTGAGTCACAAATATTTTCCCAAAAGGATTTAGAAAAATACGATAATTTAGGTCAAAATATGGATGTCGTACACATGCATGGTATGGTAAAAAAAAGTGACTTTTAAACAGTGGTTTTTAGAAACGCCTATTGAAACTCAATTTGTACAATCTGGGTATTGAAATAAATTACATATTTGGAAACTAGACTCCAAGTACTACATTTTATGATTAGTGATTTTTTAAAAGATTTCATCTCTAAGTTCTTCAAATTTTAAGGTCAAATGTGTCAAATTCTGAAAATTAGGGAAAACACTTCCACTTTTTGGCCAAAAAATGGACTCAACTTCTTGCCAGCACCCTCATCGAATATCTTAATATTTCAAGCTCCTAACGTGAGACGTGCATGTATGCTAGAAATTAAAGGCTCATACTCAGCTGTGTTATTTGTGCATAGGAAGTTTAATTGGTATGACAAAGGAATAGGATTTCCAGAACGCGGGATTAATATAACCCCTGTGCTAGAGCCCGTTCTACATTTTGAACCATCAAAGTATAATTCCCATGTCTCAATTTTGATTGTTAACACATTCTCATCAGGGAATGAGTCTTTGTTTTGCATTGATACTGGTGAAGGAGATTCAGATAAATGGTCGGTTAAGTCTTATCCTTTAATTACTTTTTGTGTGAAAATTTTAAGATCAAACTTAGTTAACATCATAACCCATTTTGCGAGGCGTCCTGATAAATTAGTTTTGTTAAAGAGTTTTTTTAAAGGATCAAACTTGATTACCACCTCCAGTTCGACATTAAGCAAGTAATATCTCAACTTACTAGTGGAAAACACAAGAGCTAAGCATTGTTTATATAAAGGAGTGTATCGAGTTTTGTAATCAATCAACGTTTGATTATTCTAGTAAACAAGATGCTCTTTATCATCATCAGCTTTCTGAGCCAACAAATTGTTGTGAAAGCAAGGGCCAATGCTGATATATAAAGAGTAAAAGGTTTACCTTGAATTGTTGGTTGTAATATTAGAGGATTAGAGAGGTATTCAATTAAGTCTTGAAATGCTTTTTGACATTCTTCATTCCACCTAATGTACACTTCCTTTTTAAGAAGTTGAGTGAAAGGTAAGGTCTGATCTGCCAATGATACAACAAAGCAGTGAATAGCGTGAATCTTTCCTTGTAAACTACGTAACTGTGATATATTTCTAGGAGGTGGAAATGCTTATGATAGGGCATGTGCAGGATCATGGTATGCCAAAAAGTGGCAATGGAGAAAAAAATATGTGTTTCTACGACTCAAAAACGCAAAAATGCCGAGTTGACTTTATGGGGCTCGGGTGACTACCGAGGCAAAGCAAAAACCTGGATTTGAAAATCGAATATCCGATCCAAATCGGATATCCGATCTAAATCGGATATCCGATTTTATTGACACACACACACACACACACACACACACACACACACACACACACACATATATATATATATATATCTATTTCGAGCCGACTAAAACTCATATTCATTCGACATTTGCTTAACCGCGGCGGGCGCACAGTGGAAAGTTGTTTCCGCAAATCAGATATCCAATTTGGTCAAATCCATCTGCAAAAGGTTAGATTCTTGATTTTTTATTTGCTCTAATCAAATTTTCAATTAGATTTGTTTAATTTTAGTTGATTTTTTTCAAAATAGGGTTTTTTGATAGATTTTTTATGAAAAATTTGAGTTTAGCATGGATTTTGATGAAAATTGAATGTTTGCAATGGATTCACTTAAAAATAGTGTTTTTTATGTATTTGGATTAAAAATTAGAGAATTTTATAGATTTTTGTTAAAAACTAGGGTTTTTGTTGGATTTTTAAAAAAAACTAGGGTATTTTTATACTATTTTCATTTATATTGTCTGATTTTAATTAGATTGATTTGTTTTTATATTTAATCAGGCATTATGGCTGCATGTATATAAAATTAAAATTTTGTGCATTTCTAAAAGTATTCCTATTGGCAGACCTAAACATCTTCAATTAGGATCCTCAGATACTATATCTCATTTTTAGATTTTAAATTTAACAAAAATCAACCTCATCAGTCTAGGGTGCCAATTCCCTGTCCAATCAGTTTTGACAAAGATTTGGATCATAGTTCTATCTCTATGATTCTTATGTTGTTTTGGGTTTTGTGTGTGCAAATTATTTTAGTTTTTGTGACTATTTTGTGTTTTCCCTTCATTGTATGAGCATTAAATTGTTTTGAATCTTGTAGAAAATTTATGCGCTTCATGACCTTGTGTCACTTCACTAATACCCACGTGAGATGTAGTTGTAGACTTATGGCTTCCTATGTTGCAATCATAGCCAATGTTGAGCTTGATTCTTATAACTCTTTCACTCAATGTATTATGTCTACCCAATCCATCTTATATTCCCTCCCTAGTCCAACATTACCCATGTCTTTTTTGTAACCTAACATTTATGTGGACTTGGCATATGTTATTTCTAAGGTCCCCAATGATAATCTAGAATAATTGGATAAAGACCTACAATGAATTCAACAATTCTTAAGCATTGAACCTTTGGATGGAGAAGCAATCCCTCTTTTGGATAGCATTGGGAAGTTGGTAAATGATTAGGAAGGGATAGAAGTGTTATGTAGCCTAGCTAATATAGTAGATTCTAATATTCCTTCGGTAGCTAGTTTCATGAAATCTTTGAATAATGCTCAAAATCCTTTTGGAAAATAAGTTTCCTCTCCCACAATAATGCCTTCTATTCCCAACTTTACACCTCCAGTCATAGCATCAATGATGGAATATAACAATGGTTTGAACTCAAGCTTAGGAATTTCTAGTGGAAATTATAATAGTTTTGTCCCTTCACCTATAACACCTCCATATTCATCACCCCTCCTAAACATGAAATATAATATCCCACCATTCCTCCATACTAGTTCACCATACTTGAAAAACTCGCACAACATGTGGCCCAATGATTTTGTGAAATCCCAACTTTTATTTAAAACGCGGCTTATTGTTTACAACAACAAATTTCAAACTTAAACCAAATCAAATATTAGTAAACATCCAAGTCACGCTTACATGGATTCATTAATTCACTATTTTAAATACACCTATACTACAAAACGATTTGAAATACCTTAAACTTTTGGAAAGTACAATGATGAAATCTTCCTAAACCATTTGTTTTACTACCTTATTATTAGAGACTTTATTTTTGAAGGTCACTCATAGTGAAACTCTTTTCTAGATCATCGAAGATATGGCCCTTGGATTGGTTTTGTTCATTGTCAAACAATCAATTATCTCCTTTACACAACTCATTAGTGATTTCCTCCAACACTTTCAAGTGAACATCAGTCCTCAAGTTACATTAACAAATTTAGTTCATTGTAATCAAGGACCTAAAGAGAAAATAAAAAACTTTATGAAATGATACTAATCCCTTTATTTGAAATTCTCCTATAGTCTTCAAGATGTTGACATTCAAAGGGTGTTTATAGGTAACTTACAGCCTAATATTCAAGATAAGAAATTGCTAATTAAATATCCATCCTTAACACATTTTTGTATAACCCTTCATGATTATCAAATATCGATTAGTTGGTATGAAGGTACCCCTTCATAGGATCCTATTGGTCAATCATGTAAGTCATGCCTCAAAACAACTATCAATCATTTAAAAAGAAAAACAAAAAATTCATTACTTGATAAACATTCATGTCAAACTGCTCATAATATTGAGATAGAAGTAACTACTGTAAACATAACTCTAGATATAAATTTAGGCCATGATAGGAAATTTTCATAGTTGTTTGATTTTCTCCATGTGATCATGTTGCAATTGTTAAACAAGAATATGATTCAACTTCCTCCAATTAGTCATATTCAAACAATTAAACCTTTACTTCACCAAACTTAATGCAAAAACATTTTTTCAATATCATCGCACCTCGACATGATATGGAAAGATGCAAGCATATTTATAACCAAGTGCAAGAGACCTCATTCTAATCAAATCCAGCTTGATGACCTATTAATGACAAAGGAAATAAATTGGTTTTTTCACCTAATCAATACTTACATAAATATTTATAAGCCCACGTTTACCCATTCAACAAACTTGTTCATCACAATGATAATGAAGAAGATGATAATGATTTTTCCATCTTTATAAAATTATTAATATTCAAAATAATAAAAGGAAAAACCAATATTTTGTTTGAAATTTCTTTTACATATATTTATTCTTCTATAACTACACTCGATGGTCTTCTTTATATCAAGTTTGCAGAAACCCGAAAAGGGGAATACTCATTGATCCCATGTACATAGTGAATATGATAAAAAAAGAGTTATTGTATGTACATGAACTTTATGTAGATGATTATGAACAATCAAAAGCATGATTAAAATCTCATGATGGTTATGGCTTCCCTATAATTGGTTTGATAACTCTCCTAGTAAAGGTTGGACCTAAATAGTTGGGTGGTTTTGATAGATTTTTTATGAAAAATTTGAGTTTAGCATGGATTTTGATGAAATTTGAATGTTTGCAATGGATTTTGACTTTAAAATAGTGTTTTTTATGTATTTGGATTAAAAATTAGAAAATTTTATAGATTTTTGTTATAAACTAGGGTATTTTTATAATATTTTCATTTATATTGTCTAATTTTAATTAGATTGATTTGTTTTTATATTGAATTAGGCATTATGGCTGCTGACAATGAAAATGCACCAATTCCACCACCTCCACCTCCCCCACGTACCATCAATTCAAGAATTAATTTCTAAAAATTGCAAACAATTAAGGGGTACTAAGTTTATATGAGAGAGTCCCTCGATTATCTTCGATGTCAAACACAATGAAAGAAATAATTAAAATATAGAAACCCTCTCCTCTAAACATAATGCCTTCATTCGTGGCTATGAAGACATGAGAGAATATTATGCATGTGGATTGTCCTATGATGATGTGAAAGATCTTGGAATAACCAAAGTCCAAATAGCCTCTTTATTTGTTAACCCCCGCACTGGTTTGCCAGTTAATGTTAATAAAACAAAACTTTCTATAAAATGGTGCACTCATAGAGACATTGTAGAAAAATTTTGGGATCGTTGGTGTATGGTTTTTTTGAAACCACCAAACAACAATTTGGATGTACCATTTTACTTTATAAAAAAATTATATGCTGAGTTTGTGTTAGGGCATCATGTCAATTACTTTGACATTAGACCCTTCCAGGGCATTGGTGGAGGTACATGCCCTAGATAGAGAAGCGCTAGAGTAATACCGCCACATGTTCCTCACCTTCTCCTCGCCACCTTCAAAGATACCATCCGCATATTATGCGATGCAACCACGATTATCCACGCCTATTCACTCTTTGAGTGGTCTTTGGTTTCAAGATGTTTCAGAGTAGCTCTACCCAATATCTCCGTGATGTTGGTGATGGCTCGAAAAGCCGCCGCGATCATCCTCATCAGGTCCACATATTTGTAACACATACTGCTCCATGTGCCGCCAAATATGCTTGGGTCCTCTTGTAGAGCCTGCCGAGCATCCCCTAGACACTTCCGATTATGACTTCCACGATGTGGATATTATAGATCAGACGCAGGGGAGTGGAGCACACCATATAGAGTCCTCTCCTGCTAGAGAGGGGGACATTGGAGGCGTGACACAGGTAAAATTTAAGTTGTGAATTTATAACTTGCATTTGTTTTTAAATGAATATTAATAAGAGATAGTATAATGTACTAATATTTATTTACATGGTCTATTTAACAGTTGATGTCCGAGGAGGAGCTGACAAATGTGATGGATAGCACCCTGAGGGCCATTTCATTTGGCTTGGACATGCACACAGTATATATTTTTGCACTCACTCATTTACATTTATTTATTATATACTTTCTTGTCCTTTGAATTGTCATTAAAATGAAATTATATAATAACTTATATGTTTATCTTATTTTCCTCTTGTAGGAAATACCTTATGCGAGTGAGGTGCAGCCTTGTCCAAATTATGGAAGTGTAATGTTGGATAAGGGCAAGGTAATTGA
>VDFB02281492.1:331119254-331308433 GCA_007258455.2 Sequoia sempervirens
TTAAATTTTCACCAAATAGATTTTGTTTTCAAAATAAACCTAGTAATTTAGAAACTACATTCAATTTCCCACAGTATCTATTCTTACATGTTTTTGAAATAATATAGATAACTTATTCAAATTTTTATGTCAAGTTGCCTAACTCTAATTGTTCTGAATTTTCATTGCCACTTAAGGGCTTGTTTGGCATAGCATGATCCTGCACATACCCGATAGCATCAATTTTCTTTCTTTGAACCTCAATTCCTCTATGTGAGACAATGAATTCTAGGAGTTTTCTACTCTCAACTCCAAAGACATATTTTTTTGGATTTAATCTCATATTGTACTTGCGAATGCGTTCAAATATTTGTCAAAGGATTTTAACAATGTCTTCACGAGTCATAGATTTCACTAAGATGTCATCAACATAGTCTTTCAAGATTTTATGAATGTAATCATGAAATATCAAATTCATAGCTTGTTGATATGTTGCACTAACATTATTTATTCCAAAAGGCATTACAACCCAAGAAAATGTTTCACAAGGTGTTATAAAGGTTTTCTTATATCGATCTTGAGGATTAATGAAAATATGATTATAGCCCAAAAAACCATCCATGAATGATAAGAGAGCGTGGCCTGTAGTGGATTCAACTATCATATCAATATTAGGAAGGGTAAATTCATCTTTTAAAGATGCTTTGTTCAAGTATCTAAAGTCCCTACACATCCTAGTACAATTATTAGGTTTAGCCACAATTACAATGTTTGAGATCCATGGTGAATAATCAATAGGTAATATAAAGCCAGCTTCAAGGAGTTTTTCAATCTCTACTTTAACCAACAAAGCTATCCTAGGTTCATCTTTCTTATTTTTTGTCTTATCTATTTAGCATTTTCTTCAAGAACTATGTTGTGTGTCACAATCTTAGGATCCATGCCAAGCATATCTAAATAAGTCCAAGCAAAGATTCCATGAAAAATCTTGTAATGGGTATGTGCAGGATCATGATGGGCCAAAAAGTGGCAATATGATGGGTATGTGGCTGATGACTATTTTTTACCCAAAATTGATGAAACAAAAAGGATTTTTAAAGGAGATTCTCAGCTTTCCATCAATATAAATTATGCTTCACTTTGAATTTAATAAGTAATTATTATTCATTTTCTATTCAATTATGACTAAAGTCCTGATTGATAGGTTGATTGAAAAACATCTATAGCTTTCAAACGGTATCACATTTTTTGAATCCAAAACATGCATCACATTCTATGATTCACATACTATAGGATTAAAAAAAGAAAAATTGAATTTCATGAAGTTATAACCAAGTTAAGGTGGTCAGACATATGAGTTTTGATATTTTTTAAAAAGTTGTAATAAAAAATTCATAATTAATTATTTACTTGGAAAAAATTACAGAAATATGCATCACATGGGGCATGAGTCCTCTACTTATATCTAAAATATTATAAAAAATATTATCATTTATTGTGGTTAGGGGTGGTGAAAAACACCTACTTCTTATTTTTCCCTAAAACTTAAGTACCACTACATTGAAATTTCAAATTTTCACCAAAATAGATTTTTTTTAAACAAACCTAGTAGTTTAGAAACTACATTGAATTTTCTAGAGATTCTATTCTTACATATTTTTAAAATAATATAGATAACTTATTCAAAATTTCATGTCAAGTTTCCTAACTCTGATTTTT
This sequence comes from Sequoia sempervirens, assembly GCA_007258455.2. Taxonomy (NCBI): domain Eukaryota; kingdom Viridiplantae; phylum Streptophyta; class Pinopsida; order Cupressales; family Cupressaceae; genus Sequoia; species Sequoia sempervirens. The sequence goes on from VDFB02281492.1 coordinate 331,120,953, forward strand.
TTGAATTTTTTGCCACTTAAGGGCCTGTTTTTTCCATGATGATCCTGCACATACCCTAACAACATTGCATGATTCTGTTGTTCTTCCTAATCAAGGCATTTCCCAATTACTTTATCCTCTTTAAATGTTTCCATTGGTACATTGATTGTGTCTCCAACAATCAATGCACTTCGATCATTTGATGGTTGTTCTTTTTATCCATTGTTACTTATCTCCTTATCAACAATGTCACAACCTTGTTGTGCACTGTTATCACCAAAGGCTCCTAGGAATTTCTCTATACTTTATCAATTAGAAAATGTTTTAGATTCAACTCATTTCTTGTTTTATCTATCAATTAAGGATGTTTCAATGTAAGAGTTGTTTTAGGAATGTGCTTCGAGATATGATTGATGCTAAGTGAAGGATTTTGTGATGCTTTTGATGGACAATATCCAAGACCTCTTGTGTAATCTTGTTGGTAGGGTTCTATAGGAACAAAAATTCCTTGTTCATTTGTGCCACATCATTTTCCACTATAGCCCAATTGTTTCATAAGCTCATAACCTTTTCCATAGAGCTTCTTCATCTCATTCAAATTTGGTGGTGGCTCATAATTATTTGTGTCAAAATTAGTTGTGTAATTGTTGCATGTTGAAGATTCACCTTCTGTATGCTCTTGTTGTGTTGACATTATTGTTTTCCCTTTTTGTTCTTAACTATTGTTGTTTATGTTGTATTCTCCCAAGAAAAAAGGTGTGAAATCCAATGAACCCCAATCATCTTCCAACAACTTCGATGTTGTTTCAATCTAGTGTTGTGTACTAGTTAGAGGTTATATCTTCGAGGTTGGAATTAATGTTTCTAGAGGAATTGGAATTCCTTTTTCTACTTGTAAGCAATTTTTAGGCTTGGGATCAAATTCCACTTTGTACACCTTATTAGTGTAAACATACTTCATTATTTGGCGAAGAGTTGAAGGCACATCATGAATCTCATGAATTCATGGTCTTCCTACAAGAATGTTATACAAAATATCATGAGGCATCACATGAATAGGAGTTTGCAAGGTATCCTTTCCAACTGTAATAGGTAATGTGATCACTCCAAGTGATTGCTTTCCTATGTTGTCAAATCCTCGAATTGATAAGGAATCAGGTTGAATTTGTAACTTGTCTATGCAAAGTTTATCCAAAAGAGTTACACTACACACATTAAGAGTTGATCCATTATAAACAAGGGTACGCTTAATCCCTTAATCCCTACCATCTTGTGGATAGCTATTATCATGAATGCTTCATTTTTCTTTCTCACTTCCAAGGGGGGTAACTCATTTTGGTGAAAGTTAATATGGATGTTAACTGCATTCATTCTCTGAATGAGAGCTGCTATGTCAATTGGATTTGCACTAGGGGGAACCACAACTTGCTGCAAAGAATGTTTGAAAGATGGTGTGGTGACTAGGTGAAGTTTGAATGAGATCCCATAAGAAAATCTTAGCAGGAGTATTCTTAAGTTGTTCAACAAGATCATATTCCTTGCCACTATGTGATGGTAAATGTGGAGCATTAGGCAATATAGGATTAGGAAATGGTAATGAAATGGGATTAGGTTGAGGTTTTCTATTATTCCTTGTGTTATATGTATGAGCAACAATATTATAACTCGATTGCTGCGACACATTTTTTCTAAGTGATTCAAGGATAAGGACAGGTTTGTTTGTAGATTGAGGTTTGTTTGAAGGTGGATAAAGGATAAGTTGAGGTTGAATGACATTCATTTCTCTTTGTTTAGGTTTTTTTGAACAAGCCTTAGTGGACAGTCCAAGTTGTGAGATGAAGTCCTCAAGAGCTTCATCTAACATATCAAAGCCATCACTACTAAAAGGATTGAGGGTTACACTAACATGGAAAAAGGGTTTTGACATACTAACCATAAATGTATGCTTGTCTAGAATTAATGTTTTTGGTTTTTTTGCTTTTATTTTCTAATGAATGTAAAATGAAGTCTACGTATAAAAAAATGAAAGTGCAATAATCTATCTTTATCAATAAATTGTAAACATGAATTATGGCAATGCATGAAACAGTAAATTGACAAAATGAAACAACAAAGGAGCTACATCAAACATAAGCACAAAAAATCACTGTTTAATCCTTAAAACTACAACCTCAAACTCCACAGGTACTAAGACACCATCAAGGGCATCTTGGTCCTATTGGTGAATTTTGGAGGTTCCAGAAACTGGAATAGAAAGTAACCAGCCCTGAGATGATTCTAAGGCAAACAACCCACAGAGGGACTAAGATTCCAGTAAGGGAGTTTTAGTCCCAGTAGAGGTTTTTTTCAAAAAAATAGAAAAAATTGGATTGATGACAGTGTTTCCAGGTTGCCTACTCAGGGACCAAATGTTTAGAAACAGGAAAGTGTGCAAATGAATGTAAGAAAAAGTGACTAATGACAAGAAATTGAACGCAAGGTTTGATGCAATTTTTTCAATTTTTAAATGCAACAACAATGTTCCTAAATGAAATTTGGATAATCAACAATGCACTTTTTTAGTTTTTCAATGAGATAAGATGATGCAAGAAAGAAAAAAATGCAACCTATATGCACTTTCACTAATGTAAATGTGAGAAACCCTAAATTCACTTTCACTTTAATGCAAGATGCAATGAAAGAATGAATGCAACCTAGATCTAGGACCTTAGTGAACTCCAAATCAGAAAATGAATGCTCAAAATGTTGGGTTCACCAAAATGAATCGTATGGGAAAAATGATGGAGAGGAAAAAAGACTCACCATACAAGAAAGGAATACCTAATCCTATATTTTCCCTTTTTATTGTTGGGGGATGGTTCATTCAAGGAAATCTAGGATCCCAAATTGGATTGACTATCAACACAAAGGTGAGTCAATCCTTAACAAGGGAGACCTAGGAATATTCCTTAGGCTTCGAAGGGTTCACCACCAAGCAAATGATTTTAAAATGCAAATTGATAAATTCAACTCACAAAACCTAGTAATGCAATCCAAATGATGATTACAAATGACAAAATTAAGTAACAAAAAGTTAGGATGTATGTACCTAGGAAGTCTAGAAATGTGACAAGGGTTCTAAAAATACAAAAATGCTACCAAAATATGCTAGGGAGGACTATGACGCCCTTACTATCTTCTTAGTCCCACTGCTATTTTTTGGGGCAAACACGAAATCTTCAAATTGTTGAAATAGAATCTAAAAGAATCTCTGCAAAATAACTCCAAGAGGACTAAGATGCCCTTATTTACTTGTTAGTCCCAATCTGAATTTTTGCAATTTCATAATCTGATCCTGAGGTCCAAGGTCTGCACTTCTTCTTCACCAAATCTTCGGATCTAAACCTATAAATAACCTGCAAACAAAAAGAAATTTGGTTGATTGTTTATGGGGGTTTTCCTTGGTCAAACCCCTTGTTTGGTAATTAAACCTTGATGGTGCAACGTAGAAAAATGTACCTTTGTCATTTTGATGGTCTTTTAGGTCTTGCTTTATGATGTTTGGTCTATTTTGCCTTGATTTTGTGGCTTGAACATGCATATTTAGGTACTAAAATTCAAATAATGACATCTTGTGAAGGTGTTGTGAAGTGTTGTAAGACATTTCTATACTCTTCCAGACTCTATTCATTACAATTCACCTAAAAAACACATTTTCAACACTAAACAAGTCCTATTTTGAAGTGTTATAAAGTCTTGTAACAAGATTTCATGCTTTTCTAGGCATAACCTCACTATTTACACCTTTCTTATGATTTATTTGACCCCTTTATGCCCTTATAAGCTTTAATTAAGTGCATTTTTGAATGTAAACCTCACAAACAACATTAAATTCAAGATAATTCCTGACACCCATTTTCAAGTCCTAGGTGGGACGCATTCACCATGGGTGGTGAATGAGTCCCTTTTGGCTCCAAATTCAAAATATTTTAAATTTTCTTTTGGGTTTTTATTTAAAACCACTTGGTGTCGGCCTGTGATGAGGTATTAACGGGTTACTAAGGCACAAGATTGTATAAATAAGTGTTTTTACATCCATTTTAACCCCCATTCATCAATTATTCAATCTCCTACATTCACTCAAGAATTCAAGCATCTTACAACATCAAATCAAGCATTCATCAAGCATTTTGAAGCATCCATTGACATTACTTTAGATTTGCATCAACAAGGGTTTGGTAAGTTGATAGCATTTGCATGTTATTTGTTTATCATTCTCTTCTATTTCATTATTTCATTAAGGGTTTGATTATTAAAGTGGGGTTTGACCAAGTGAAACCCCTATTTGCTAACCCTCAACCATTTTTCCCCTCTTGCATGTGTGTTTGTAGACCTTTGTATGCATATTTAACAAGCATTTAGGTGTTGAAGAGTGGTCAACAAGCCAACTAGGTGTTTCAAGTCAAGTTAATCATATTTCAAGCTTGGAGAAGGTATTATGTTCATTTCCTACAAAATTGACTTTGACAACTCGATAATCAAGACATCCTCATATCTGGTGTTGTAGAGTTGTCTCCTAATTTCTCAAAATTTAGGGAGAGGACTGATTTGTGACTAGTGGTGAATGAGTCCTGCCTTAAGGCTAGAAATCTAAGTTTTGTTAGATTCTAGATCCTGACACTTAGAAACCTGTTCCCAATAGTTTTCATCAGAGTAGGACTAATTCTCCACCCTGGGCGAATGAGTCCCACTGGTGAATTTCTATGATTTCTGACAACATTCCAAAGATTCTAGATTCTTCATCAGACCTCCAAGTGCACACTATTTTAGCTCATTTCTTTGTGAACATTCTACATTTGTTCATTATTAGGTCGTTATTTGCATATCACATTGTGTTTTTCAACATTACATAAATCTTTAGTTTGGCATTCAAATTTAGTCATATAGATCACTTAGTTACATTTATTTCATTTCATTTAGCTTAAACAATATCATACATTACATAATTTGAATGAACCCTTTAGCATTTTTGGCCCTACTTTCTCCTCTTAAGTGAAAAACCCTAGAAGAGTTAGAAAGGTGCAAGGTGCCAAAAATCTACGGTTCAAATGGAAATGCATAGATCTAAAAATGTGAATGTGTGTGAGCCCTAGTATTAAGTGTGTCTAAGATTATGCAAGCTAGAACATGGAGAAACCCTATTCAAATGTGTTAGAATAGAATCCCTAATATGCAGATGAAAATGACCTACAAAGGAGATCTCAATTCACCCTAATAAGCCATACACATGAAATGTACCTTCTTTAGGTAGAAAGTAGAACAACAATGGAAGATGGAATCACTCGAGAAACAAGTCCTTAGGCTTGGAAACTATGGATAGTTGCATCTCCCAACCTAGAATCTCCCATGATCCTCCATAGGAATCCATCATTAATATTTGGAAATGCTAGATCTTGACTTGAAAATAGATTTGAAAAACCTAAAAAAACACTAGAAGGATGCTCCAAGACTTCAATTCCTTGCTTCTTGAAACTCTCCTTCTTGTATTAACCTTCTTCTTGTGAAAAAATTCTTAGATCTTCAAAACTTAGGTGAAAATGGGTGTGAATCTTATGTTTATAGACATTCCTATCTAATAACCTGATTATTAGATCCTAAAAGCTGACAAAATGCCAAATTAAATAAATATTTTCATTTCCTGCACTTAATTCCTAAAACTAAAGCCCTCGGGACTAAGATGCCCTAGATGGCATCTTGGTCCCACTGAGGGGGAGTAAGATGCCACCAAGGGAATCTTGGTCCCACAAGGCTTATTTTTCCATTTTAAAAGGTGGGTTGCCAAGATTAAAGGTTGTTTTATGGATTTGGTTGGGTTTATAGTTGAAATATACCTAGAAATTCAAAAAAAGGTGTCTTAGGGGCCCATAATAAGTGGCCTAAAGGGAGTTTAATGCTAGGGATGCTAAAATGGGTCCAAATTAAGTGTGAAAATGCAAAGGCATGCATTTTCTACACTACAGTACAAACCATACCAAAGCTATCCCTTTGATAACTTCAATAAGGTGCCACAAAATGAAACAAAGGGGTGGAAAATGAGAGAATCATATTAGCCTCCCATGCCGTATCACATCTGTCCTCCTGAAAACTTCACTAAGGCACCATAATGATAGGAAAGGCTCCATAGGCAAGCAAGATTTGTTATGATAGGTGGCCTTGAATTATTGTTTTGAGCTTCACAAGGTCAACAATCTATATTATGTCAAACACTTATGAACATTGTACATAAGTTTTTGTTGAAGGGGAATTTGATTTGTTCTTATAAGGTCTTCTTCTTAGGGATCATCATGCCTAATGTCTCCAAGACAGAACAAATCAAGAGTAAGAGATTCACAACTTGGGGAATGTAGTGTGTCACATCAGCACTAAGAGGAAAGTCGTACGCTTAGAAATATCGTAATCTTGGAGGACATCAAATCCAATGATATCACCAAGAAAAGGATACATCACAAGAAAAGAGAAAATCACACCATGAAACATGCAAAATGTTGAAAGATATCATTGATGTATGCCCCCACTTTAAAGTGGTTGCTAACAACATTGTTGTGAGCAATTTCCTTAAAGTATCCAATGTTTACTCCTAAGACATGAGAGCTTCCTCAGAAAGACCTATGCCAAGTCATAAGTTTTCGAAATAAAGCCATGTCATGAAAAAGGAGGGAGGGGTTGCCCCCAAAAATCATAAGGGATCTATGGACTCGGGGTTAGTATATATTTGTTAAAATGTTGTTATAGAGCTTAGAAACATCATCATTCCCCAAATACTCATGAATAGAACTAGAAGAATGACACATAGAGATTGAAAAAAAAGAAAATCCTTTTGGGTCAACATGAAAGATACCTAAATGTCTCGATGCCTTGCATCATCCCCAAGAGGAAAACATAAGACAAGTGAGAAAGATAAAATGTTTATGACATATAGAAGAATGTAGATACTGAAATGATGAAAATGAAGAGTGTGATGGCTACAATATTTTTTGGGAATACAAAACACAAGGATACCTTATTTCCTTCACGTTTCACTCAAGGAAATCCTAGATATCTCAAACCAATGATGGAATGAAGGAAAGAGATTTGCTGAACGTTTTCCTAGGGTATGTTTAGAGGCTAAGAAGGGGTTCACCACAAAGCTAGGGCTTGGAAAGACTAGTAACATGCAAGATATAATTATGAAACTTAATGATATGCAAGATTACACTAAATGACCTAGAAATGAATGGAAAATAGTACAATAAACTGAGAAATCAGAGAGTTACACCTAAAAACTTGTAGCAGCTCAAAATCAACTGTGAAATGTTGAAAATGTAGAATTTAGGGCACACTGGAACTCATACATTAGACTGGGTGTATTAGTCCTAGACTAGGGTTTCTGGGCTGAAACAAGAATCTGGTAATGACAAGTCTAGATCTTTAGAAATCTAGAAAATTCACTATATTGGGACTTGTGACATAGATTTTGGGACCCAAGATGCTTGCTCTTACACTTCTAGGGTATTTCACCTAAAAGGAGAGAGATCTAGGCCCAAAATGATTATGTAACACTCAAATTAGGATGTATGCTATATGATATGATGTAAATGATATTGACTAAATGCAATTAATTGATTGAAAAGAACTAAAATGAATGCAAAGTTAAGATTTATGTCTTTTTTGAAAACACAACGTGGTATGCAAAAAGATTGAAAATAATGAAAGAATGCAATTTTTCACTAAACAAAATGTTATTTCGTAGAATGTGTGCACCTGGAAGACTGTAGAGGATTGAATGACAATCTGAAAAGATGATGAAATTAGAATTTAGGCTGATTGGGACTCATTTTCCACCTTGCACGAATTAGTTCTAGATCAGGACTTTTCTACTCAGAATATGTTTTCTGATAGTCAGGGATCTAAAATAGCATCTGACTCAATTTTTCACCTTAGGTGGGACTCATTCGCAAAGCATGGTGAATCGGTCCTCTTTCTGATTTCTGCAAACTTAAAACTCAAATCTATACTTTGACACCTACAGAACAAATTTGATGGAGACCTGATTCCAGATCTTAGAAAATTCCTGCAAAATAGCTTAAAAGAGTTGATCTAATGGGGATTTTTCCTTAGTCAAACCCCTAGGTAGGTAATTAAACCTTGAATAGAGAAAAAACTACATAAACCCTAGGCTTAGATGTATTAAAGACTAGGAAAAGTTGAATCATGACAAAAGCCCTATTCTATTATTCTAGAATAAAATATGTAAGAATGATTGAAAAGGATGCAAGATCTCTATCCTAGAAACCTTACAACACATGAAACATGGATAAGAAATGGCATGCAAATGCTAAGTAAACATAATGCAAACCTTAGTCTAAAGATAGAGTAACAATGGAAGATGGAATCAATAGGAAACCAAGTCCTTAGGCATGATTTGGTGGCTAGTTGCACCTCTTCACCCTATATTTTTTCATGATTCACCATAGGCATCCATCATCAACCCTTTGCAATGTTGGATCTTGACAAGATTAGTGAGCTTCAAGACCTGAAAAAACCATCGTTTGCTGTCCTAAAACTGTAACTTTTGCTTATGAAACTTGTTGTAGAATGCTTTTTTCTCTTGAGATGATAAAAAGTGATCAAAACGTTGTGTAAAATAGCTGACATTTACCAAAAATAATAGTTAAATTGATTAAATTCCCACTTAAATTTGAACTTTCCCTCAAAGGGGACTCATTTGCCACCCTTGGCGAATGGGTCCCACCAGAGGGGACTCATTCGACCAAGGTGGTGAATGGGTCCCCCTACTACTGTTTGAGAGTGGGTTGTTGGGGTATGATGCTATTAAATGTTTGTTAGGTTTTATGTGATTTCACATGTGAAATGGGCTTCTAGATCAAAATTAATAGGTCTAAGAGGCCTATAAATGTTATTTTGAAGGGGTCAAAAAGTGGGTCTAATTATGTGTGAAATTGTCTCTTTTCTCAAGAGGGTCCAATTTTCTATGGCACATTTAGCCCCCACTTTAGCGCCCATATGACTCTATGTGAATATGTGAGCTAAAGGACTCTAAACGATGCACCTTACTATATGAAAGGATACTCATTCAAAAGATGGGAGAATGAAGGCCGCAATGTAGTTATCTATAAATCACAACATTAGGAACCATATCCTACAACACACATTCATTAATTGTCTGAAAATCCTTTTATCTAACTCTTAGGAATCCAATTCGAGGGTAGATGTATGCCCCTCCTTGATTATGCTTGGTTTACAGAGGTGGAATCAAGGTAGCAATCTAGCCACATCGAAGAAGAAACACCATACCATAGGGAATTTCCAAGTACCATGCCATATAACGATAGGTAAATGATGATGTCAGGTGTAGAATTATGATTCCAATGCATCAAATGACATCGAAAAAGAATTACCCTAGTGCCTATTATGTTAAGTTGAAGAAAAGTGGAAAAAGATGACAACATTAGGTTAAATGTGAGAGTAAAAAGAGATGAAAAGTAAGTAAAGGAAATGGAAGAAAGTAATTTGTCACTTACTATTCATTTTACCTTCATTTTAGCTTGAGAGTGACAACTTAGGAGAAGAAGATGTCGAGCAGACAAGATTACACACCTTCGCGGCTGGACAATCTTCATGAGCATGTAGCATGTGGCGAGTGGTATCGTGAGGTGAGTCAATTCTGCAACTTTCACCATGCGCTTTGATGATATCGTAATGATATTTATGCAAGAATAGGTTAATTTAGGGTTCTTGGAAAAAAGTTCACAAAGTGTCCCCTTTTTTTGCAGTGTCCTGTTTTTTCGCAAAGTGTCCCATTTGTTCGCAAAGTGTCCCTTTTGTTCACAAAGTGTCCCATTTCTTCGCGAAGTGTCCTATTTCTTCGTGAAGTGTCCCTGTTTCTTTGCAAAATGGTCAAAAAGGGTTCTAAAGTGTCTAGGGCCATGAGAAAAGAACACTAGATTGAATTTAGCACACTTGCTTGATGAGTAACTAGAAAATTAAAGATATTCGATGAAATTTAGAGCATTTTATGATGATTTTGATAGGTTCCCACCTGGTCGCGATAACGAGGGGGAAGACAACTGTTATTTTTGAGAGATTTATCACCAACACTATTAGCAACAGAGATAAAGCATCTACAATTAGTGGGTATCTATTGGGAATACATGATGCCACCTATGAGATACCATGATGCCATCCTCATGGCTTTGTGCGAGCATTGGGACACAAATACTTGTACCTTTCATCTTCCTACCAAGGAAATGATGATCACACTTGAGGACGTACATTAGATTCTTCGAGTTCCTATTTGGGGAGCGCAAGTGTATTTCTGGGGGGATCGTTCATCTCGTGAGAAGAAGAGATATATGTAGTACTTCCTAGGAGGGCTGGCACATGAGGAGAGGGTTAGAGCACATATCAAGCTACCTACACTCATGTACTCATGAACTATTATTTTTTGTCATGCTTTCCTAATCTTTCATTGTATCTTGGGCTTATTTAATAATAACTATGTATTGAAAAATATCTTTTACATTAAATAGTAACTATGTGTTGCAACGGTGCATGGTAGTGAGGCAATGCATGGCGGTGAAAAACTGATCGATAAGCATCACTTCCCAACATACTCCCCTTTGATGCTGAGACTCATAATATATTATCTTGAAGTTTTGTAAACTGAACCTAAGCAACTTAGTGTGCAAGATCTTGTTAATGTTTATTGGCATTGTTTTATTGTTTCTTATTGATTAGTTGAAAAATGGATGCTTTATGGTTTAAGACATAGAACATCACTTTTCTCCAACTAACGTTCAAGGATGCCCTAGAGATCTCACCCCAAGAGTGGAATAGAGGCAAGAGATCTGACAATAGGTTATCCTAGGGTATGAATTCAGATTATAAGAGGGGTTCATCACCAAGTAAGAACTTGAAAAAACTATTGGAATGCAAGATGCAACTCTAACCCTAGTTTGATTCAAACTTGATGTAAATGACCTAGAAATTGAAATGAAATAAAATAGAAAGCTATAGAACAGAATGTGTGCACCTGGAAACTTGTAGAGACTTTAATGGAGACTAGAAATACTGGAAATTCTAATATTTTGAACTTCATTCACCATTCTAGGAAAATAATTCCCACCTGGATGAGACTCATTCACCCAAAGTAGCGAATGGGTCCAATAGGGGCTATTTTGCCAGCTAGGATGTCAGGGAGTGAAGAAATTAAGTTTATATGTTGATCTTGTCAGGTTTTTGATCAAAATATTCCTTGGAATACACAACATGGGGTCATAGGGGCCTATTAATGATGATATATTAAGGTTATAAATGCCATAGGGCCCAAAATACAATGTGAAAGTGTAAATAAATACACAAGTTACAACACTAAATTAAGGAAAAATTGGGTCTATTTAGCTTAGAAGGGCCCTAAATCCCATGTGAATATGTAAAGCACATTAGAATACTAGATTAGGTGGACACTTTAGTTTACAAGCCCCTTAAATTTGATGTGAATGTATAAATAAATACATTTTACAACATTAAATTAAGGAAGACTTAACTTAATTTAGCTTAAAAAGGGCCCAAGACCTAATGTGGATGTGTAAAACACCTCACAACACTAGATCAAGGTGATATCAGGTCTAATTTATTATTAATTATTCCTTAATTAAGCAAGTGATACATTTTTCTACACTACATATTCATTTTTTGAGTTTTAGAAATTTATGAAAGATCTGATTTATATTGATTTTCTAATAAATTGAAAGTACATTGAACAAACAATGGAGATATGATGTAAAGAAAAAAGATCAAATTTATATTGATTTTATAATAAATTGAAAGTACAACTCTATTTTGATATAGCATAATTCGATTTACAACACTGTTGTGGACTCCAAAATAGCAAATTATTGATACTTAAAATTAGATTGAAATTATATTTATACAAAATGAATAAGGATCAACACATTTAGATGTTTGAAACTTGTCTTACATTCTTTACAATTATGAAAATTAGTTACCAAACAAAATACAAATTAAAACAATGTTAAAAAATTATTGCAACAAAAATTCTTTTTCTTAATTTCAAGTGAGCATTAATAACTTCAAGTATTGGAGACCAAAAAATCCCCTTCCCTTTTAAAGATTAGATTTTAACAAACCTTTCTAGTAGTCTGTTAATCTCTTCTATGTGTTAATGCAACCTTTATTCCATGCTGACTACAAATTTACCAATTACAGTAGTTTTGATCTCTATTATGTTCCTTTTTATGGTCTTCAAGTGACATGAGTCTTTATTGCTTCATTTAGCTATTTTATCAAACTCACTTCCAAAATAATAAATGACTATTTATCACTTGAATAATTTCTCTTTTAACTCCTAAATATTTCTTTTGATTTCTATAAGATCAAAATGCTACAAGAGAAAGAGGTTTACTCCATGCCTTTATGTAAAACTTCTTATATTTTCTCTTTGATAGATTGATGTTAGAAACTAATCAACTTTAGAATTCTCACTTTTATTTTGTAAGCTTTCTCTCCCTTTTAAAGGTCCATATGTGTGACAACAACTACTTGTGAGAGCACCTATTTTTCCATATTGTCTAATCCTTCTACATGCATCTAACTTGTATTATCTAATTAAATCCATTTCATAAAATCCCAAAACTGAATGCATAGAGCTATAAGAATAAAAAAAATAAGAAAAAAAATTACATACAACTTCACTTTTGAGTTGATGCAATTTTTTACCTTAGTTTTCAAATAATACAAAACTTAACCAATTTTTAGAAATAATTTTTAACACATTTTTTGTCCTTATTCACATTAGCTTCATACCTTTCATCTAATATAACCTTAAAAATTCTTTGTAAAATTTCTAACCATTATTTCTAACAATACAATCTTGTCTATTTGATGGCTAAACAAAATTAGATCTATATTATCAATTAAAAGAGGGTCAACAAATAAAGAGATTAACCCTTTAAACTCTTCTTTCCAAACTAGAAAAGCTTTATTAATTTCATTAAGAGTTTCTATGGCAAGCAAGTGAGAATCAACTAAATATTGAAACTTTTCCTTTTTCTCTTTTACTTTGCTACCAAATTTATCAATAAAGGTAGTAATATCATACAAAAGGTCACAGGAATTATGAATGATTGACATTTTAGAAATTCTACTAGGTATATATACTTAGTATTCACATGAATTCTTCTCATATGGTGTAGCCACGATATCCATTTATTCTCGATCTACATTAACTTTTTTCTCAATATGATTCATCTAGCGTGATGCTTCATTTATGTCAAAGAAGCACTTTTGTAATCCATCACCCAATATCATTAGGTTTTACATCCTTGCATTGAAAATTACTTTTATAATTTATTTTACATTTTATTTATAAATTTGTCATTTTCTAAAGCCTCTTTTTATCCTTCCAAAGCCTTCTTCAATGTATATTTTAACTCATTTATTGTCTACTCTAAATCAATACTCCCTTTTGAAGTTATTATTTGAGTAGGAGGTGGGTAAACCTTCAATAGTGAGTCCCAAACTTGGGATATTTTTTGTATTAATAATAGTATAAAAATGGATATACATTACAATTTTTATTTGTCGACACCCCTATACATCATGTCTTTATTACATAGCTACTGTTGCACATAAAAAATTACTTTTGCATATACAAAAAATTTGGTCCTTCTACTGATCACACATCTACATACAAAATTATTTATCCTATACAAAATTACTACTAGTTTACTTGTAATTTTTCCTACTAATACTAGATATAATTATACAAAAAGGAGAGCATATCGTATTAGAAATTATTGTTTTGTCCACACTCCTCTAGATCATCCCATCTTGATTCCATTTTAGAGAGCTCTTTGTTGGACCAGACTTCTTCTATAATAGGGTTGTCACCTTTGTTCACATGAAGTTTAGTACCATGTAGTTCCATGGCCTTCTTTGGTTTTCCAACTACCACCTCCTTGAAAGTTTTGTTTTCCAACAACCACCTCCTTGAAAGTCTTTGGAATTCTCTTAGGGCCTTCAGAAAGGTTGTACAATCACCATGGTTATAATTCCAAGTGTGTGCATATTTTATTTCTTCTTTATTTACCCGAACTATCTCATCTCCCAACAACTTCATAAACTTGAACATTTATATATGCATGATTACACCTACCTACATAGCAACACTAAAAAATGTGAGCCTTTTTGAAGACTCGATAAGTGTCCTCCTAGACCCATTAAAGTTATCCTCATTTCTTTCCTTCCAAATATGCCAAAGAATTTTAGTTGAAAAACACCACCAAAATGAACTTTGTTCTTTGTCTAGTTTTTTTCATTCCCAATTAGAATATCTTTCCAATTAACATTTCCATTAGCCTCATATTAACTACCCATTACAAAATAACTTCTAGATTTCCTTATCATAGAGGTATTAAAAAAAATATGCTTAATAGATTCAAGAATTTTAAAAATACTACAAATATCAATATCAATATGATTTAGCTTATAGGGAACCCCTGGTAACAAAACTAACCATCTAAAATACGCTTTCTTGGGATCCATCACATTAGACTAGATAAATTTGAATATTTTTTGTCACTCTTTATTATCCAGGTTTACCTCCCATATTTTGTTAAGATGTTCATTAAGATAATTTGAATTGATTAGAGCTTTATAAATTAGCTTGTTTTCAAATCAAATAAAGAGGTGTTGTCTTGCCATTTAAAGTCTTTGTGTTGTTCAAAATTTGGCTTATAGTTTGTGGGAAGTTGAATGCCTTTATAGGCTTCTTTTAGAATTGAATAAGTTCTCATATTTGATTGAGGTGGACCAAATTCCTCTCTTAGGGGATCCCATTCCTTCAAGTTCCCATTTTTCATGACATCCTCAAAGGTTTGGATTCCTGTTTGGGCCCATATTTTGGCAAAGAAACCCCAAAGAGCAAAGGGTTTTCCTTTCTATTCCAAATTCTACCAAATGGACCTATTGATTTGTACTAGATTTTTCAATTAGGATGGGAGTGAAAAGTAAGAAGCACCTTTATTCAAATTTTTTTACAAAAAATAAATTCAAAAAAACATTTTCTTTTTCCAAGTCAATTATTTTATTGGTTTTTAAATAGTAAAATAATACCTTTGAATGAATGATCATATTTTTTTTAAATATTTTGGGCAGCCAAAAGAATCTTTGAATGAAGGAATCTACAAATGAAGGTCCCACCTTTGTTCGAAGGACCTTTGAAAAATGGGTCTTGGATGGCATTTCACACTGTATGTCTCAAAATTTTCTTATAAATTTTAGTTTCGAAGCTGCAATTGGACCTTCAAATGAAATTGACCTAACAAGATAATTTTTAATATCATAGAACAAACTGAGTTTTCCAACAAGTATAATTTTCAATATCTTAAATATTATTTTCATATTTATTTTTTATTTTTATAGTGAACATAGGATTTTATTACAACCCTCAAGGTCTTTATTACACACATAAATACAAATAATAAAATAGATAAAAATAATTCTAAAAATATCTATGCATTAGGTATTTATGTCCTTTTTTTATTGGGAAAAGGGATCTAGATCCTAAATCACACTTCTTTCAATTAGGAACATTTAAATAAGGATTAAAAATGGTCTCAATACCCACTTGGGTACAAAACTCAATGGTAGAGTTAGAATGGTGGATCAATATTTTAATTTTTGTGGTTTTGTGTGTGGATGTTTTGATTAATTGAATTTTTATTGATTGAATTTTATGATGCAATGTTGTTCCTAGGTTACTTATGAAAATGCTACAAACTATTGAGATTTTAGGAAAAAACAAAGTAGATAGACAAAAAAAGATTCTATAGAAGTAGAGGGTAGACACAAAGGAATGTGAAATATAAATTTGGGCTTGAAATATTTGGACATGGGCGCTAGCCACCCTAGACTGGCTAACAACTATTAAAGACATGATTTCAAACTCCAATTGCTCCTAATCTGCAAGCTCTTCTCTTTTGGGATCACTATTAGATCTTCGTCTGTCACTGATAAAATCCACTTTCCTTGATTTGACAACTTGTATGGTTTGAATGCATGAATGAAAAATTAGTATTCAATCTTCCTACAATTTTCTTCAAATCTATAAAATTGCACACTTGAAAGAGGGGGAAGGTTTATGCTGTATAGGGGCTTGCCCAAGTCAAACATTATTTTGGTATTTCTACCTCCACAATGGCTATAATGATGTAGAAAAAGAGTTTACCCTTGGTTGAGAAGAGGCTAAATGATAAACAAGTGATAAATTGAGAAGATGCTACAACTCACCACTCAAATTTGTATTCCTTGATGGACTAAAATCATGCACTCATCACCTTCAAGGAGAAATTGATGCTCGATTTGAGGTCATGCAAGTGATAGTACTCAGAGAATAAATAAACATGAAATATGAATAAAATTACATAAAAACATGATGGATGGTGAGCATGATGCTTGATTGAAATAAATGTTGCTAAAACTCTACTAATTTTTCTCTTGAATTGCCTTGATTAGTTTTAGGATGCTCAAATTGCTCAATGAAAAATACTAGGATTTATTGGGGATTAAAATGGTGAAATGATTTGTATTTATAAGTAATTCTTCTAATTTCCAGAAAATCAAATACCAATACCTGGCAAATTAATTCAAATTTTCAACTAATACAATATTGGAAAAACATATTTAATTTTGAGCCAAAAAAGGCTCGATAAAGGTGTTGGGTGCCCTAGTCCAAACCCATCCCTGTTAGGGCCTTGAACATCAATATGAAATATTAAATTTTTATTTTCAATCCCATCTTTTAATTTTTTGAAGATATTCCCGTAAACGGGTAATCCAATGCATAATTGGGTCCAAGCACATATGGGGGAGCTAAACCTACTATAAAATTGTCAAGGGTAACAATTATTGACATTATAGTTTCAACAAAAAAAGGTTAATTTGGATACATACATAAAAAAATAAGTTGTATGGTATAAACCTATGTCTAAATTATAATTAATCTCACTTCAAAAATAAAAAAATGCAATAAAAGAATTATTAAAAAAATTTGTGCTCTAGATATTGGTGTTATGAATATGTAGTTTAATAGTTTAAAATTTTATCTTTTCTATAATTTTTTTTTTATGTTGTATGGTATAAGCACCACTATTTTAAAATATTGTTAAGTATAAAAACAAGTTATTAAAAGTTTACATACAAAAATCATAAATTATTACTTAAATTTTTTAATAGCACATTTAAAATTCACACCCAAAATCACAAAAATCACTCTTTCACATTATCTTCAAATTGTTAATAATTTAGTTGCTATATGCATTAAAAAGTAAAAATTTAATTACAAATGTTGATTTCAATGTCCCACTTTGGCCAAAATGTGAGACACATTATTGTGGGATCATATAGGTATTGGTGTTCTTTTCTCAACTACTTGAACTTTTGCATGTGGCTTGTTTACAAGTGCTTTTAATCACTCCAAGGCTTCTTTCAATTTTAATTTTTCTTCTTAAACTTTAGGGTATGTGTAGGATCATCATGGAAAAAAAAGGCCCATAAGTGGCGAAAAATTCAGAAAAATCACAGTTAGGCAACTTGATGTAAAAATTTGAATAAGTTATCTATATTATTTCAAAAATATGTAAGAATAGAATCTATAGAAAATTGAATGTAGTTTCTAAACTACTAGGTTTATTTAAAAAAACAATCTATTTGGTGAAAATTTGAAATTTCTTGATGTAGTAGCACTTAAATTTTAGGGAAAAAATAAGAAGTAGGTGTCTGTCTGACCACCCTAACCACAATAAAATGATAATATTTTTTATAAGATTTTAAATTTAAGTAGAGGACTCATGTCCCAATGTGATGCATATTTTTTGTAATTTTTTCCAAGTAAATAATTAATTATGAATTTTTTATTACAACTTTTAAAAACACAAAAAATCGTATGTTTGACCACCTTAACTTGGTCAAAACTTCATGAATGTTTTTTTTTTTTTAAATCCTATAGTATGCAAAGCATAGAATGTGACACATGTTTTGGATTCAAAAAATGTGATACCGTTTGAAAGCTATAGATGTTTTTCAATCAACCTATCAATCAACACTTTAGTGGTAATTCAAATAGAAAATGAATAATAATTATTTATTAAATTCAAAGTAAAACATAATTTATATTGGTGAAAATTTTAGAATCTCCTTTAAAAACCCTTTTCGTTTCATCAATTTTGGGTTAAAAAAAAGTCGTCAACCACATAACCTACACATACTCGTCATATCAGGCCACTTTTTGGCCCATCATGATCTTGCACATACCCTTTACTATAATCCTTATGTGATTTTTTTATTTGCTTCACTAAATTATACAATGTCTACTACCAATGTCGCTACATCTAGAATGAATACATTTATTACTCTCTTTCAATAGAATGTGGCCTAAATGGTTTTGAAAAATATAATCAATTTGAGGTTTATTTTATATGGGGGATAATGCTCAAATTAGTGATGTTCACAAGTTAGGGTTAAATTTAGTTCTTGAAAAACCCTACTTGTTTTATCTTAATTGTGAAGCATTTTTTCTTTTCGTTAGTCTTTTTGATCTTCGACTTCTTTTGTTTTTTGGCTTTGGAGATGTCTAGGTTTATGCAAGGCTGGTTGGAAAGATGGGAAATGCACCACATGGGGGTTGCACGACTTTCTTTTATTGTTTTCCTTTTGGAGGAGGGCCCGAGACATGCAATTGCTTGGAAATTCTTTTCTCCAAAACATTTTTTGGAAAGCATAAGATCCTTTCCCGCGTGACTCATCATCTCTTCGCTGCAAGAGGATTGTGCCTCTTATGAGACGATATATTTTGGGAGTTTGTCAGAGCTTGTTGGCCTTTCTTTCTCTTGTTTTTCGTGATGGGAGCTTTGAGTCGATGCCTTTGGGTGATGTGAATGGTCATCAGGACCCCTTTTGCCAGATTATTTTTAGGATTTGATCACTTACTAGCCTCCATCTTTGCTAAATATCTAAAGGGTATTAATGCAACAACTGAGAATTAATGAGCAAAGATCATTGTGACCTAACCAACGATCTACGATCAAATTGCAAGCTATCAAGCATCGACATCTGGCAGCAATTACTTCTATGCTGAGGTGGTGTTTTCTTCTTTTGATAGCTATATAAGGAGGGAAACGACACAATGAGGGACTGGATTCCAAATTATAATTTCTTTTGTTTAAAAGAAAAGTTTCTTTAGCTTTCTTAGGGTTTTAGAATTATTTTCAGAAGCAAGTTATAGAACTATTTTTCTTGGCACGTTATATCTATTAAGGTTTAAACTATTGTCCAATTAGTGTTGGATCTTTGTTTCAAATTTCATTTGATATTTAAAAGCACAAACTATTAAGGAGAAATTGTTGAGACTATGCATGTATGGCCTTTTTCAATCTTTCTTTCTTTATATTATCTTTCTAAATGGAACATTGTGTCTTGCAAGCTAAATCTAGATAGTTTAAATAGTGGATTTTCATGTTGTATGCTTGTATGGTAGAGTAGTAGCTTAAGAAAAATGGAATATGCCATTGGACTTCTCTATTTTTCTGAAAGTTGTTTTGTCATGCTATGTTGTATTAGGAGGAAGAGTTCATGTGATTTCTAAAATATTCTTTTGTTACTCATAAGAAATCTTTATGTTTGATTGGACCTTAATGAACACTTCCTGCAAAAATATTTGAAAGTCTATATTGTGCTTGAAGTTAGCCTTTATTGTTTGTTCTCTTTCCAACAATGAAGGGTTGTGGCATTCTATGTCTAATTATATCATTCATAGGAATGATTTGGGTTTGAAATGTTATAAAAGCTTTGGTGCATCACCTTTTATGTTTTATGTTTACATTTCCTTCTCCCCTTATCTCCAAACCCCAAAGAAGATCCGGATTTCTATAAAAATCCTAGAGGCATTCAGTGAGACACAATTTTTCCCCCACTCAGTCAATTTCCCATAAGACTGTTAAAGAGGCACAAGCTTTGATGATCAACAGTTCTTTTTCTGGCACACCTGGTGGGACAATAAGTTTTCCAAATTCCTGATTAGAAGTTAGAAATATTTCTTGAATCATGCTAAGGAAGGAAAGTGGAAGTTTCATGCCTAGAGTCCAAGCATGCACATCTTCAAGAGGTAACTTCCAGTACTCTGAGTTACCTGCTTCAACACTTAGAAGGATAAGACTTACAAGTTTTGTATCACCTATAAAGAGTAGTAGAGTAAGAAATAAGAGCCCAATATCTAGAGCTTTATCTACCCCATCGGGAGGCTTAAACTTCCAAATAAGATTACCCATATATCATATCCATAGGAATATTTTCTATATGGCTCATGTACCTCCCCCTACTCCTACAAATTTCATAACATGGGTTAGTGGTAGTCTGCTAAAACCACCCACACCCCTAGATGTGTGGCCTACCATACCCGCTAACGTCCTCAAGGTCATTCCAAGATTCTCCAAAGAAGACTTAAAAACCCCTTCCAAACACCTTCAAGATATAGCAAAGGTGTGTAGGGTACATAATATATAGGAGGAGAACATCGCTTTGAGGCTATTAGCTACCTCTTTCAAGGGGAAGGACCAATATTGGTATCAATATTTAGCCTCAGGCTCTATCATCACTTGGGATCAACTTGGAGAGCATATTTTCAAATGTTTCTCAGAGAAAGGAGACTGCTCTTCATTGCTGCAACATCTAATTACTATCAAGAGAGCTCCACAGGAAGCCATGAACCAATTTAACACTAGATTTCACAAGACCTGGAAAAGGATCCTTGTGACCGCTCAACCCCAAACTACGATGGTGTTCATGTTCTATTTGAAGGTTTTCAATATGGACATAGCAATTATGATAACTTCCATGGGAGGAGACATCTTGCTCAATGCATATGAGGTGGTGGTGCATGCGAAAAATAGTCTAATCGATGTTGGGAAGCTCCCACCACAACCCCCTATGCCTATGTTCATGGAAATCTCTAGAACATCTCAAGAAGAATCTTCTCCAAGTACTTCTTTCACACAATTAACATCGGGCATGCTGCTATCCATGTATGTGTATCTCACCACACAAAGCAGCACATCGAGATCTAACTCAGTCATGATAGATATTAACAACATGAAGAGTCTCATGCAAAAAATTTCTAATGAACTAGTTATCATCAAATGACAACAGGAAATTCCTCCAAAATCAAAGACTCAAACCTATGGCAAAAGTAGGCCATCCTACCAATAGAACACATACCAGGGAATTTCCTAAGGAGGAGGTCAACAGACGATATCTACAAACCAAATAGTTTTGGTAACCATGCTACTTCAGATGGTAAAAGACAGCTAGAGCAGAGAAATGATCCCAAGCTAGACCAATTTGGTAGAAGAAGAGAACATATGGTGTTTCGCATGCAACGATAGTCATCTTCCCCAAAATTTCCATAGGGGAAATATCCATAGCAAAAAATAGTGGAACAAAGAACTAAAGGTGTGCCCCTGAGTGTAGACCTATGCGAGTCTTCCCAAATGGAGAATGCTCATTTTAGAGAAAAAATGCAAGGGATGTCCCTGGAGCAAGAGCTAGATATTGCACTCGATCAGGTGTTGTTCTCATGGATGGAGGAAGAAGATGCAATATTCATAAATGAAGCTCCAATGACTAGCACTCTGCAAGTACAGTCAAATTACAACAAAAGGTCTAAAAGAAGGCTCACTGGAGAATACGTGCAACAACCTTTGCCATGACCTTATCTGCATTAACCGTTGCCACAAGAGAAGTAGTTTCCATCACCTATCATCTGGCCTATCTCATAGCCACATAATCTACCGTCGCCCGAGAAAGGGATGAGTGAAACAACAAACTTAGTCACCGAGGTATGTTTTCTTCTGAAAATGAGGGAAATACCATCGTTTAAGCCCAAGGCCCAAACAGTTGGGATGCTTAATGTGGTGGAGCAATTAAAGAAGGTGCCCGCCAATGTATCATTGTGGGACATCATATCTAATCCTGAACAAAAGACTCTGCTTTGGAAAGCATTGAAGAAAGAAGAGAAAATTCCTCAGATGGAAGTAGCTCTAATATGCAATCAAAGGAAAGACAAGGTACCCACGTTGGAACCTCAAGTGCAAAAAGTTGCAACATATGCAAACAACATGGACAATGCAAAGGAGAAAGAGGTAAGCAGGCCAAATCCCACACCTTTCTTTTTAACGTGCTTATTATGGGAGATAAGCTTTTGCATAATAATATGATCGATTCAGGAACCAGTACAACTGTCATGCCAAAACAAGTGGCAGATTCTTTGAAGCTTAAGTATGAGCCCCTTGAAAAAGGAATCATGAAATTGGACGGGAAGAAAGTTCCAATCGTTGGTCAGATAAAAGATCTGTCTCTGATCCCTTTTTCCCAGCCAAGCCAAAAAGTCAGGCATGAAGTAGTAGTGATAGATATTCCTCCCATTTTTAGAATGTGTCTTTCAAGAGATTTCACTGCAAAGCTTGGTGGATACTTGGCACTTGACTAGTCCCACCTGATACTGAGAACTAAGTAGGGGGTGAAGATGAAGATTCTTTTTGAATCTTTGCATCCCGAACACATCATGGACAATGCAGTCCTATGCTTTGAAGTTGCACATACTTCCATCTCTCAACAAGAGAGGTATTGCATAGAAATGCTGGAAGATGAAGAGGATACAAGCAAGTGGACTCGGGAGGAAGAGGTGTTGCTCAACAAATTCATTGATTCTGATCCATTTGACAACTTCCATGCAACAGGGCTAGGAACCTATGTAATTTTGTATGGTGATCAAGTTTTTACGAAACTAATGAAGGATCGGGAGAAATTTGATGACCCATTTGATAATCGTTTATGGACCCTTTATTTTGACGTTGCCAAGTGTAAAGCCTGCTCCAGAGCAGGTGTTCGATTACTATCTCTGATGGGATCTAAAACTCTCATAGCTTACCATTTTCTATTCTCATGCTCGAATAATGATGTTGAATATGAGGCCTTGGTCCATGGTATAATCCTTGCACAAAGAATGGGTATAAAAAGGGTGCAAGATTTCAGAGATTCAAAGTTGGTGGTGAGCCAAGTTCGTAGTCAGGAAACTACAAAGAACACCCAAATGAAGTCATACAGACATTAGATTTGGGACTTGATCAAGGGTTTCAAAGCCTTCAACATACAAGTTATTCTGGGGTGATCTTAGAACAGTGTCGCTAATCATATAGCATCCGTTGGGTCACAATTTGAACTAGTTTCTGACTCAACCAAGAAAAATACAGTGCAAGTCGTCATCCGACCCTCAATCCCCGAAAATGACAAAAAATTGCAAGTTTTTCATGATGACACTTAGATTGCTACCTTCATACAAAAAGGAGGAATGGTTCCCAACTGCTCACCTCAAGGAGTAGAATTTCCTGAAGGGTAGGTCATCCAATTGAAAGGGAACAAGCTTCCCAAATGTTTTATTTCCCTTGAGAACCTTTTTGATTATGAAGATGCGAGGAATGGAAAGTGAAGGTTAACTGCAGATGAAAGAGATTATGAAGAGCTTGATGTTGCAAGTGGTAGAAAGTTGAAAATCTAAAAGGAAGTTTTGCGGAAAGATAAAGAAATATTAAGGGATCTATGCTATGAGAATGATGGAGTTATGGCCTCGACCTATGATGATCTTAGAGGTTATGACTCGGGTATAATTTAGCATACCATTGACTTTAAGGAAGGGTCGGAAGGGTCCAAGCCCGTCTGACAAAAGGAAATACTCATCAACTCGAAGGTTGAAGCCTTGATGGCATAGGAGCTCACCAAGTTGGTCGAGTCAAGAATCATATATTTGATCAAACAGTCCACCTGGGTGTCAAATCTGGTACTCGTCCGGAAGAAGAATGGTGACATCAGACTTTCTGTCGATTTCTAAGACTTGAACAAGGCATCACTAAAGGACCATTTGCCCCTTACTGTCAATGGAGAAAATTTTGCAGATGGTAGCTAGATCTTAAATTTTCTCATTACTTGATGGTTTTTCAGGATATAACCAAGTATACATAAAGGAGAGCGATCAACACAAGACGATGTTTACCACTAAGCTAGGAACGTTCACATATGCCAAGATGTTGTTCAACCTGTCAAATTTTGGTGCAACTATTCAACGAGTGATGGATATTGCTTTCAAAGGTTTAATCAACTTGATTATTTAAATATATCAGGATGATCTAATGGTATTTTTAAAATCAATGGATTACCATTTCGATTATCTAGAAAAGGTTTTCCAAAAATGCCAACAGTTTGGGATTTCTTTAAATCCCAAAAAATGTGTCTTTGGAGTGTCTCAAGGTAAGCTACTTGGTTTTGTAGTGTCTAAAGAGGAAATAGCAATAGATCCCGAAAGGGTTAGATCTATAATGGAATTACCCTTTCCAATAAACCAGAAAGGACTCCAGTCATTTTTTGGGGAAAATCAATTCCATCAGCAGGTTCATTTCAGAAGTTTCACTGGTATTGTGAGGCCTATCACACTAATGCTTAAAAATAATTTGTTGTTCAAGTGGACCCCTGAAGGAAAAGAAGCTTTTGAGAAAATAAAGATAGCGATTTTCACTTCTCTGGTCTTAGCTAATCCAGATATTTCTAAATATTTCTTACTTTATGTATATAGTGGTCAGGATAGTATAGTTTTAGTGCTTACTCAGAAAGGTATCAGAATGAAGGAGATCTTGTTGCATTCCATTCAAGAACCTTGAAAGGTTATGATGTTAGGTATAAATTTTTAGAAAAGAAAGCTTTTTCCATAGTTAAAAGTTCAAAAAAGTTCTGACACTTGGTGTCAGCCAACAAGATCACTATCCTTGTAGCACATCTTAGTGTGCAAGAATACATCACAAAAGGTGAGATCACTGGAAAATAGAGAAAATTGGATCACTAAGATCCTAGAATATGATGTGTACATTAGACCAACCAAGTTGGTTAATAGGTCTATGTGAATACATCGCATAGGAAACAAGTCTTGAAGCTGAAAGGAAGAATGATAAATTCTACTCGAACCAATTCAAATATGAAGAATCTTGGGTGGCTAATTGGATGCAGTATATGCACAAAGGGTACTACCCGACTAATCTTCCACTTCGAAAAAGGAGATACTACCAATTGCAAGGTGCTAGGTATGTATTGATTGAGGGTGTACTATTTAAGAGAAATTATGATGGTGTGCTGCTTCGATGTCTTGACAACCTACAGGTTGAAAGATTTCTTAAAGAATTTAATCACAGTCCACCTACCACTCTAAAGATAATGCGAGTAGGATAATATTGGCCCTGTATGTTTGCTGAAGCACATCATTTGGTATAGAAGTGTACACAGTGCCAATATTTTGTTGCAAAAAGGAAGAATGTTGCCCTACCCCTGAGTCTGATTGTAACCAAAAAACCCTTTGTCCAATGGGGTTTGGATTTTATCGGCATGATAAATCCTATTTCCGATGCAGAAAATAAGTGGATCCTCACAATAACTGATTACTTTACAAGGTGGATAGAGGTCATAGCCCTTAAGAATGCAACAGAAGGGGAAGTTGTTAATTTCCTCGAAGAAATAGTGGCCAGATTTGGTCTACCCAAGGCCATCATTTCTGCCAATGCCCAAGATTTTTTTGGGTTAGGGATGTTATATTTTCTATTAGACATGGGATTTTCCTCAAAACTTCATCAAATTACTACCCACAAGGGAATGGGTTAGTAGAGTCCAACAAAAACCTAATTAGGTTAATCAAATGCATCGGGTCAAAACGACAAAGAGATTAGCACAAGCATTTATGAGGTACTCTGTGGGTAGACTGAATTACCCCTAAGTAGACTTTGAAGACCTCTCCTTATGAGATAGTGTACGGAGAAGAGGTAGTGATACCTATTTCCATAAAAATTCCTTCTTTACAACTACTAAAAGCCCTGGAGATTGAAGAAAATGGTGGAATGGAAGTATGGTTGGAAGAACTCCTCAAGCTGGAGGAAGATAGAGAAAAAGCTCATGGAGCCATGATTGATCGCCACCAGATAGCCAAGCGATGGTTTGACAAAAAGACTTCTAACCTAGATTTTAAAGAAGGGAGATTGGTGCTAAAGTATGATGAACGTACTGCAAAACTAGGGCAACACACAAAATTTGAAACACTATCTTGAAGATATGGAAGGAAACAATTTAGATATACCAGTGAATGGTATTTATCTAGAGATTTTCCATTAAAATGCATAGTTCTTTAAAAAATTAACATCTATGTACCATGATATGTAAAAAAATTGTAAATATTTCAAAATTTGGAGAATAAAACAACCTAAGAATAACATAGAAGAGGTAAAAGCTTGTATTATATTATATTTATCAAAAATTTAACATGTAATGCAAACCCGAGGCTAGATTTAAACATAGGGCTCTCTCAAGAAAACCCAAAAGGAGTTATGGAGCCAAAAGATCAAAAAGGGAGGCAACATGCAAAAAAATCAAAAAAGGCCTCCAACCGTCGCCTAGGAAGTTGTAAAGGCTCGTTATTAGGTTTTCCTTGTTCTTCCTATTATTTTCTTCTTCTTCTTCTTCTTCTTCTTCTTCTCCTTGTCCGTCAGGTTGCAAAAGGGGGGTTCAAAACACAGTGGACGTGAACTCCTTGACACAGGCTCAAGGCCTACTCATTGTGACTCTGCACCAGGAAGTCAAAGTGCTTCCTCTAGGACAATTTCGGAACCCACTCCATGTTGTACTCCCACAACAGAAAAATAGCCATTGGCTGAGAAGAGTAGTGGTGCATCTCAACATCCATGGTGCAAAAGTTAGATAGGAAGGGCAACAAGGTACATCTATTCCAAATTCCATGTGCTTGCGGAGGTCCATGGTGCTCAGGATACCAACACTAGGGATGGAAACTTGCACTATCTCACCAAGACCTTCCATCAGTGAGGTGTTGAACATCTCGTTACATAGTTCAATTATCATAGGCTTGGACACATTCAAGTCTAGCAGAGAGCCCACAAAGTGGGAAAGCACGTTGCAGTTGCTCCAAAGCTGTTTCTCGTCAGTAATGAAGTCTGTGCTGACTACCAACTTAAACATAGTCATGATGAGGCAGTCACATTTCTTCACCAAGCACTTGTCTGGTCACCAGTGACCTGTCCTACGAAGCAGTGTTGCGGTCTTCGTGGAAGGAGTCGAATAGGGGTGCCTAAGCTAGTAGACATTTTGATAAATCAATGAATTGTGGCAAAATGGGAATAAGTGGAAGGCAAGCTAACTTATGAGACTATATGCTTGAATTAATGTTGTGAAAGGTTTCGTAGCTATATATAGAAAAGGGGAGCCGACAAACTCAACCAATGAGATGTTTATTTTTGGCTGGAAGGTAATGGAAAGTTTTAAGAGAGAACAAAGTAAGGTAGATAAATCATATGGAGGATTTGATGGAATGCCTTGAGAGATAAATTTTGGCATTGGGAGTAAATGCTCTCATATGATGATTGTTGACATGTGTCCTTCACCATCATCAATGCCAGCCAACTTACTAATGAGAAAAGACGTGGGTTAATGCGCTAAAACTTTGACAAATTAATGGTCATGTCTTTTCAAGAAGTACCTTGTATCACCTCAACACATTTTGTATGATGAAAAGCATGCTTTTTGAGGTAATGAGTTCATTTGATTAAGAGATGGTAGAATTAATGTACTAATTTCATCCTCATGGCATTTTTGGCATTCCCGAGGGATACGAATCTCTAATCTACACATATCACTTCGGTGGAAGCATTTAATGGTCCAATAGTAATACATAGTCTTAAATGCATCTACAAGCAAGACAATTAATTGCACTCAAAAGTAGGTTTTCCTTTCCAAGCAAAAGGCAAGTGGTCGTTATCCCTAAGGAATTCTCTGCAACTTCTTGATATAGTCATGGCAGAACCCTCAACCTCTGGAAGACGTGCCACAACTTCAAGTCAATGACCTGGCTATGCCAATGTTTTTGGGTGGAAGTCATTTTCCAATGCCTCGACAGTGGAGGAGAGACCTTTCAAATTCTGCAAGAAGGTGTCGATTGATAAGCCCGTGAAAAGAGAGGCAGTGCAAGATATTGTTGATAATGTTTTTTGACCCCAAGTTGTTGGTTAACCCTAAAAGTCTCAGAGAAGGTGTGTTTTAGAGAAAGGGAATGTACAAGTCAATCGAGGGTTTTACGCTTCATCTCTGAGATTGTGGTTTACCATAGTTCATGTTTCCCATTGTGCATCAATGCTCATAATTAGTTGATGCATGTGCTAGGAAATTCAATGAAGTAATGGGGGTCATTCAGAATGACAAGATTAGGGTTACTATTTTTGCTGAAGCCATATGGGACATGTTGTGCATCCCTACGGCCTGGGATGCAGAGCTTTTTGATGAAGAAAAGATGAATTTCTTTGAGGAAGAAATGACCAGAAGGACATTTTTTATGAATACAAAACAAAGGAATGACTAGACATAGGTCATCTTCCCTTTCCTCTAT
This sequence comes from Sequoia sempervirens, assembly GCA_007258455.2. Taxonomy (NCBI): domain Eukaryota; kingdom Viridiplantae; phylum Streptophyta; class Pinopsida; order Cupressales; family Cupressaceae; genus Sequoia; species Sequoia sempervirens. Next base: position 331,149,523 of record VDFB02281492.1, read on the forward strand.
CATATGAGAAATTCAAGAGGGACACACAATTGGTGTTCTCAATGTTGACCTAGATTTTTGGTCTTGACAACGATGCTTCGGTTTTTCCTTTTTAGTTCAGCTTAGCCTTTGTGCTAAAAAGAGAGAAGAATGAGAGGCACTATGATTTTTCCAAAGTAATAGTTGGAAACATGTTGAACTAGATGAAGAATTATAGAACCAATTCCAAATTCAGGTATTCTTCTTTCTTGGTTCATTTGGTTTTGCATCAGAATCATGAATGGCTAGGGAGAAATGTACCAGTATCTAGGCTAGATGAAAGAGGTTGTCTTCAACCAATTTCTGTGTGGACCCATGTGCTTTCTAGAGTAGGAGAATATTATTGGTTTGTAGATTACTTTCTGAGGCCAGTGCTTCAAGTATTGTTGCCTCCTATTGGCCGCTTCTCTCCTGAGGTCCTACAATGGATGAGAATCTTACCGAACCCAATGGATTATTTCCTGGGTGTGGACTTCACATTTGTTAGATTCCACAGCTTTCCCAATGATTCTTTCTGACTCCCCAGATTTATGATAGACATAGTCTTTGCATTGGAGGCATGCTGCTAGGTGACCATTATTCAAAAGATCTATGGCACTGGAAGAAACAAGATGAAGTTATATTCGCTTCCCCTCAATATTGCTAACAATCGAGTATCGCTGAAAAATCAATTTTTTGAGGATGAGCTTAGGGATCTATTGGAAGCCTTAGGCCTGGTCCAAATTTGCGATAAGTGGAACTATAACCCACAGGGAATTTACAACATGAAACATGCTAAGTAGGAATACTTCGAAAGAAGGAAGAATACGACTCAATAAATTCTAGAGGTGTACATTGATTTGAAAAATATTCCTTTCAGATGACCGAAATGATTGAGCTTCTACACACCAAAGGTACAATATGAAAGGAACCTTCTGATAAAAAAATCTATTAATGTACAACTAAAAAAAAAAGGCTGGTCATAAAGAAAAAAAGGCAGACTTTTAGAGGTTCTAACAGCAGCTGCGGTGCCTCATCCTTCCTGTCAAAAAATTCCCATGGGATGATGAGTTCAAAAATATTTATGATAAGGAGGTTGACACTAATAACAACAATCTAGAGACCAGCCATGAAATTGAAGAGGAACAGGCTCTGCCTTGGGCTTCCCAACCTCAAGAATCCAATAGTCAGAGGGATTCAAAGCAAAGGGATTCACGAGCTTCGTCATCCTCTAGTGCCAAAAGTAAAGGAAAGAGACCCCGACGGTCTCCAAGATTGTCATCCGTTGTGGTCATGAAGGGCCATGTTTCAGAGGCATTGGTGGCCAGGAGATCAGAACATGTTAGTTCTAGTCATAAGAAGAGAAGGCGGGTCCAAGATCTAGGCGTATTCGACATATCGTCCCAAGGAGAAGAAGTAGAGTCTTTCATGCAAGATGTGTCGACTACTGCGGTTCAGCTAAGTTTTGCTACCTCTCTTCTTCCTATTTCTACATCTTTGGTTTCCAACTTGCTTCCTCAAATCGAAAGGAGCTCTCCATCCTAAGGCCCTGACTTGATAATCTTGAGTACACCCCCCGCTATTCATAATGAACCTCCCAAAATTACCCTGCATGCCGAGAGAGTAGCATCCGCTTTGACTGTTGTTGACTCTTTGATTGCCCTATCAAGGGCCCTTGTAGAAAGAGCTTAAACATCTATGCTGACCCCCACTCCCGATCCATCATATTCCAAGCACACACCTTTTTTCTCAACTTTATCTCTCTTCACCCCTACTGGAAAATCTCCCATTCAGTCTCAGCTTGGTGTGCCACCCTTTTCCATGACACCAATCCCTTTTGCTTTGTTGCATGCTCATACATCTAAGGTCTACCCTTCCATTACCCTTTTTGGTTTTCCTCTCGTTGCCCCTATTATAGCATAGAATTTTGATGTTCCTCAAACCCTCCAGGATCATTTCAATCCAACTAAGCTGGCTTGACAAAATGCTAAATAGAGACGGTTGTTGAAAATGCTAAGTTGCGAGCTACCAATAAAATCAAGGCTTGTTATAATGAGGAGTGGAATTCTCTCCTGATTAGCACCATGACGTCACTTGTGGCTACACATGAGTGGAAAATGCAGATGGAGGATTATGACATCTAGATGATAGGCCTGGATCTGAATGAAACTCGTCCATGTGACAAGGTGGTCTTAGCTAAGACCACTCAGGAAGTAGTATATGAAGACTATGAAAGGCTGTGCAAAAAGGTGAAGTGTGATCCTCGACTGAGTTGGTTAATGTGAGGGAAACAATGGGTAGTGTTGATGGTCCAAGTGGCATAGAAGCGGTTACATAGAATATTACTATCCTACTCTCCTGAAAGAGAAAGATGATCACATGGATATCTTAGCTCCCAAGGTCTTTGTAATCGGTTCTCGACTGTGGTGACTTCACTCAGTGATTGATGTGAACTATAATGTTCAAGGGGCCTGTTGGTGTTGAGCTTCTGGATTGTTCTAAGATCAAGCATAAATTCAAACCTATTTTAACTAGGGTTTTAAAGAAACAGAAAAGGTAGATCAAAGCTTGGAACTGAAAAGAATAATAATTCATCCAACTTAACCAAACTTGTTACCTTTCAAGGAATTGCTAACTAAAACTGGAGAACCAAATCAACTTGTGATTTACACAAAACTTCATTCATCCATAGTGCTAATTTTAACAACAGATTGTAAATCACTATTTAAACAAAACATAAAAAGAAACTTCTTTCCTTGAAAGCTTTTCAAATCAAATGATTAACCCAAGATGAACACCATTCTAGAACACAATGTGAAAGAGATTAAATCTAGTTGCTTCTACTGTTAGTGCAACAGGTAAGCAACATTAACAAATCTGGCACAATCACCAGTGTACAGAAAAACTATGATTTCAGATTGTTTCCATCTATACTAAGAAAACCAGAAGTATACATTACTGTCTATGCTGAATCTAACTCCTAACTAAGAGGACAAGAGAAACTCCAATCACAAAGAATCAGGATGTAGCTCTGTCTCCTCTATCCTTCAGAAAATTCCTACTCTTGAAATTCTATCTCTAGAATTGCCTACTCTATTATCTTTTTCTAACTGTCTCTATTTCTTCCAACTCCTTTTTTTTTACAAAGAGGCCAAATGCCATATATACAGAATGTACCAAGAAAGAATGCATTGGCCCCCTGTTTTAGGGTTTACAAAATATCTGCTGATTGCAGGAGGGTCGGCCCTCAGATCTTTTAGATAAAGTTGATTCTACAATAAATGTGTATCCCTGCTATCCATGTTGGTGAAGGCTTGCTCCGGGGGTGATCTCAGATCTTTTGTAGCTACAACATTAACTTCATGCCTTCGTGTCCATCTTTTGACTCCCTTGCATAGCTGCCTTGAATGCCCCAAAGTATCACCATTAATAGCGATCTGCCTTTTTTCTGCCAGTAAACTCCAGCTATTCCTAAGACTTGTGGTTGTTTCTTTCCTTTGGATTCCTTCCTGCTCTAGACCCTTCTACATGTTGACCATCTCTGGAAGTAGCATTAGGCCTCCCTTTAGATCTGAACACCATCATTCCCAAGTCGATCCATCGCCTTTGATCTTAGAATGAGTCCATGTTGTTTGCATTCTATTGATCTTCTTCACAGGGGTAGTCAGTTAGTCAAAGGACCAATGGGCCACTCCTTTAGCTTCGTCTGATTGGTGGGACATAGGCCATGTAATATTCTCAGGTGGTCAAAGGTCATTCGAATGGAATCACATGTTGGTGAGACAGCAATCATGTCTCCCTGATGCAATTATACCTCATAGCAGCCATCAATGTAGGATAAGACAGTCGGCAAGACCTCCCATCAAGCTGCGCAAGTCATATCGATACCACAAAACCTATCTACAAGACAACATTCCCTCGGCAAGACCTATCAATGAGCCTTTCTTTCTTTGGCGAGCACAGCCATGTTGGGGAGACCTTTTCATGTCGCGAAGACCTCACCCTGAACTCATGCCCTGTCGCTGAGACATCTCTGGGTCGGCGAGACCTTTCATCGAGTGCATTTCATTACACCAAAGGGAGAAAACATGTCGACGAGACCATCACTAGTTGGCATGACCCTATTTCGAACCCTTCCATTCTCCCCAAGCTCATTCTGTATCGACAAGACCCTATCAGGTCAGTAGGACCTTCTGATGACATCTCCATTTCGATGAGACTTCGATGGATCGGCGAGACCTTACGCTGATATATCTCATGCCAGCGAGACTTCCTTCTTTCATCGAGAGCTCATGTTACTTCGGGGAGACCTTGCTTGGTTGGCGAGACTTCATGTCGATACCACCCCCACCTTTGTCATTGAGACATTGCACCGATCAGTGAGAGACATAGAAACTCATAGTGACCAAGATGTCTCAGCGACCCTCTGGATTTCAAATGAACAGAACCAAACTTCCAGTCGGCCAGACAACAGGAGGGTCTCAATGACTCTTTCCTTGAGGAGTTTTATGCTACATGGGATTGAGGCATGCTTTACAGCCGACTTTCTTGAGAGATATCATCATGTGCAGAATTTAATCCTACATTCAACAAAGAAAACCATAGTAAAGATCACATAAACAGAGGTTAGTTAATCAAAATCATCACTAAAATGAATCTTGGGTAAGCAAGGTGCCATTAAATCTTCAAATAAAATGATTATACAAATAGTTTGGGTTTCAGGTCCACCCGCAGAATCCAAGCAAGGGAGGAGTTTCAGAGAATTTCGAGCCAGGCGGATTCCAGTGGAATAAACATGAAAACTCCCACTAGAAACTTAATCTGATCATTATCAATCAAGGAACAACATGTGAGATCTCAAAATAGCATAAATTAATCATAAAATGCATCATTATTTTTTAACCAATCTTACTACTCCATATTTCTTCACATTCTATCATATTCCAGGGAAATCTGCACGGGACAGATTTTTGCAAAGGAGGAGACATTCCTGCAAGCTTGGAAAAACAGGGAACAAAGGATTTTAGAAAAATTTGGAGGAGAAAGAAAATCGAGAAAATCTGGTCCACGCAGAATTCTACGAAGACCAAAAATCCCCGAACCCAGTGCTTAGTCAGAGTTTGAGCGAGATCTGGGAAAATCCAGAGGAGGAAGAAAATCAGGAAAATTCAGTCCACGTGGAATCCAAAAAAACCAAAAATCCCCGAACTTAGGAGAAAAGCCGAATTCCAACACCACAAAACTAAATTTAGATAAAACAAAGTACAGACCCAGGAGGAAAACGAAAGGAAATTTTTCCAAGACCAAAGCCAATAAACAAAGGCAACGAAAGCAAAAAGAGAAAGGGGACCCATTTTGTTCTAGAATAAAATGGGTTGGTTATGCAAGGCATAACAAATGGCGACTCGACTAGGAAAATGGTTTAACCATTTTCAAGAAACTGAAGGATTCAGCTACCTAGAACTCCTGGTTTACGAACATCACAACTCCAGTTGGTTCAGTTTTAACAACCAAAGTTGAGCTAGAATCTCAAATGTAAATCAACAATGGCTACCCCCGAATCCATGTGTGTGCTTGATTGTGCATCACTCTTTTATAAAGTTTTCTTCATCTTTTGGACAACAATGTGCAAGATTTGAGCTACATGAGTTGATTCCCTTTAGCTGTCGTGCAATGAGGTCCTGGGCATTGCTCCGCTACCAATCAGGCATCCATAGCCCTGATGGAGATACCTCTATTTTTCTCACGGCATTGCTCTACTACTAGCCAAGCATCTATAGCCCCGGTAGAGATACTGGAATCACCCATTCATATTGAGTCTTCTTTTCTCTTCAAATAGTTCTCTTTTTTTTCTTTTTTTTTCTCATAGAGTTTCAGATATTTCATTCAATTTTTTTCTCAATATGTTAGATGTTTAATATCTATTTTGGGTTGAAAACTACCATGGACCTCATAACAACACTTGGGAGATCAGATTTTTCACTCAAATCTCACAACACTATCATTCTAGGACAAATATACCATTACAAGAGGAGATGATCTTGACGATTTGTGACAGATTCAGAGGGAGCCAATGAAGGTTATTTACTTTGTACCTTGTTTTCAAGAATTTCCACAACTCTTATTGACAATGGGCATATAAAGCAAAAGTTTAGGACAAAATCACCCAATCAGCAAACCTAAAAATACCTAAACCACTTCCGTCCCAATAACCAAAGCATACTTTAGATAACTACCCACTACTCAAAGATGGAAAGAACAGAGGAAACCCCAAAGAACAACAAGACAAAGAGAAAACAACAAAGGAAATGAAAGGACAGAAAGAAAGAACCAACAAACAACAACAGAACTATTTACAAACAAAAAAAAGCACATTACTTACAAACAGGAAACAAAACAAATTATTTACATAAAGAACAAACTATTTACATGCAGAACAAAATTAACAAGCTTTATGACTCAAAATAATGCTTAAGAAACTACCCATTGACAGGCAAGGGAACATGTTCTCCAGTTAAACTACTCATTCTGAAAGCATTTTCTCCTAGGATCTCCGCAATCTGATAGGGACCCAACTAGAGCTTATTGAATTTCTGGTGACTACCCTTCTTTTCACTAGCTTTATCCCATAACAACACAAGGTTTGATATCTTGAAAGCCTTGATTTTGGCTCTTTTGTCAAACCAACGTTTGACAATAGCCTGATGTCTAAAGAATTGTTGCAAGGCGGCATCTCTCTGCTCTTCTAATTTCAACAAGGCAGCTAATCTTACCTCTATCCTATATCATCACTAGAGTAGAATTTCTGCATGAACTCAAGGATAGGTATTTGCAAATCTATAGGGAACACAAGCTCCTACCCATACAACAACTTAACTGGTGAAGTCTTTAAAGCAGCCTTAATCCTAGCCCTATCTGCCCATAATGCAAATCTTAGCTGGGTATGACAGTCCCTAGGGTTGTTCTCTAACATTTTTTTAATTACCCCTAAGAGATTCTCATTGGTTGATTCTACAAATCCATTGCCTTGTGGGTAATAGTTTAAAGAATATTTCAAGACAATTTTGTGATCATAAGCCTAGGAAATAAACTCAGCAGAAGAGAAGGAAGAGCCATTGTCACATACCAAAGAGAAGGGTACCCCAAACCTAGTTGTGATGCATTCGGTGAGGAACTTGATCACAACATCTGTTGTGTTGTTCTTGCAAGGTATAGCCTTTTTCCATCTTATGTAGTAATCAGTAGTAGTCAAAATAAACTTGTATCCTGCAGAAGAATTTGGGTTAATGACCCCGATATAGTCTAGTACCCATTGGGAACATGGTCTTACCTCGTAGACAGGCTGCAAGGGCATGGCTGAATGGCATTCTTTTGATGCAGAGATTTGACATATGTGACATGTTCTTGTATGCTGATGGGAATCTTTGAACACACATGACTAGTAATAATCGGATCTAAGGATCTGGTGTGCCAATGAGTCCGTAGAACCATGACCTGTGCCGTGTTTCCCATGAAATTCAGTGATCACATGTTTGGCCTCATGTTGATCAAGGCATCGTAGGTACACTCCCTCAAAATTCTTCCTATATAGTAATCCTCCTTTGAGCATATAATGAGAGCTCTTCATTCTTAGTGCTCTCCTTTGAGTGGTGTTCATTCCCTCTAGACATCGATTGTTGAGGATGAAACTGATGATATCAGCATACCAAGAGTCATTGGAAAATGACCGAATAGTGTATTGCTGGCAAATAATGTTCTCACTAGCATTTGCCATGGATTTAGACAAGCCTGTGCCTCTGACAAGTTTCATAGGGCATATCTCTAGATCAAACTCTTGCAAGATGGCCATCCATTTCCCTCTTTTTTCTCCCAGCTTGCTCTGCATAAGTAGAGAATTCACAGTAGCGTCAGGAACTACAACAATGATTTGGCTTCGGAGAATGTAGTGCCTGAACTTTTTGACAGCTCTAACTAGCGCAAAAATTTATTTTTCAGGAGGCGGGTATTTGATCTCAGCATTCTTAAATGGGGAGCTCATGAAGGCGATTGGCCTCTCCTCTCCCTCTTCTCTTCATTGAGTTAAAACAGCTGCACAGGAATGCTCAGAGGAAAAAGAGTAAATATAGAACAGCCTCAAGTAGTCAGGGCTGGTGAGGCCTGGAGCTTCCAAAATGGATCACTTGACTTGTGAAAACACAACCTTTGCCTCATCACTCCACTCTATCTTGGCATCTTTCTTCATCATTTCATTTAGTGGTTTTATGATTTCTGCAAAGCCCGTGATAAACTTTCTCACAAAGTTGATCTTTCCAAAGAAAGACCTCATTTCTTTCTTGCTTCCTGGCCTGGTGATCTTCAGAATGGACTCAACCCGGTCTGGATCGATTGATATTCCTCTTTCAGAGATTACGTGTCCCAAAAGCTTCCCTTTAGAAACCTCGAACACACACTTTTTAGGATTCAAGGAGACTCCATACTGGATACATCTTTGAAGAACTTTGGCTAAGTCTGCTATGTGGTTCAATCTATCCTTGGAGAACACTGTTAGGTCATCCATGTAAACAATAATGCATTTACTGATTAAGTCTTTTGCTACATCCATGGTGCGCTGAAAAGTTGCTCTAGTGTTTATTAGACCGAATGGCATCCTTTGGTATGCAAATGTTCCCCACTTTGTATTGAATGTTGTCTTCATTCTGTCTTCACAGTTAACCATTACCTGATTGTATCTAGAGTAACCATCCAGGAATGATATCATCTAAGATCCATTGATAGTTTGCAAGACTTCATCCAGAGAAGGGAGTAGGTAATTGTCCTTTTCTAATGCTCTATTCATATTTCTGAAGTCTACACATAGCCTAATCTCTCCATTTTTCTTACAGACTGGGACCAAGTTAGCCACCCATGTTGAATGTCGCACAGGGAAGATTATCCTTGCATAAATCAATTTCTGAACTTATTTAAGGATCAGTGGTTCAATCAGGGCGTTGATAGGGTGGTGCTTTTGTCAGAAGGGTTTAGCTTCAGGCTTAAAAGGGATAGTATGAGTCATTACAAAAGCATCGAATGTCTTTAGATCTTCATATCCCTAGGCTATCACATCAATATCTTTCTTCAGTGCCCTCAATATATCTTTTCTAATTGGTTCAGGGCAAGCCTTCCCTACATAAAAACTTCTTTTAGGGCTAGAATCAACTAGGTTAATAGTTTCATATTCACCTCCTTTATCTTCAACTGATATCTTCCCTTGAGCCCTCAAGTCTGAATCAAAAATTCTTTCCAAGGCCACCATTCCCTTGGGAATGGTATTGCTTTTTAAATCGAGGACCCTTCTGTATCACAATCTTCAGGGTTCCAATCTCCTTGATCCCTGTTGAACTCATCAATGATATGTCCTTCAAAAACATCTGAGCTTGCTAGGAAAGCAAGAATATGTCGATCATCATCAAAGACCTGAAAGTTCCTGACATTATCAGGAACTACAGGGGTGGAAATTAATTCCACTAAGAATCTCTTGAGCTTGTAGCCTTGCATAGGTTCCAGGGTGCTTGTAGCAACAACTAATGAATCAGCTATCTGATTCTCCTATCTTGGGATTAAACTAATCCCAAAAGCATCAAAGTCTTCAATCAAGTTCCATACCCAATTTCTATAAGCTAGTGGCCTTCTATTGTGACATGTGTATTGGTTGTGCACCTGCTTGATAACAATTTTTGAATCTCCTTTGACCATCAAGGCTGTGACTTTCTTCTTTTGTGCGAACATCAGCCCCCGAGTTAGAGATTCATATTCTACTACGTTGTTAGTGCATTCAAACTGCAACCTGTGAGAAGCAAATTTTTTTTCCCTTTCGCGCTAGTTAATTCAATTCCAACACCACAACCTGTTTTGGATTTGGATCCATTAAACTTAAGGGTCCACAGCTGATCATGAGTTGGAGTTGATCCCTTGGAGGTTATTGTGGGCATTTGGATAGGATTAGCCAGAGGTGGGGCTCCTTGATCTTTTGCATTAGATAGAGGGAATAGATGCTCAATAGGTTCTTCAGGTATACTTTCCAATTCCTACTCAATTATATCATATAATCTGTGGCTATCCTTCTGATAGTCACTTGTACCTTTGGTTAACCCCTTTGGTTTTGGTATACTCGTGAGTACAGGGGTGTTGAACAAACCTTGGGGTTGCTCCTCATTTATATGCTGATTTAGAAATGTGCCTGGGGTAGGTTCATTTTGAGAAGGAACTTCCTTTGAAGGTATCTTATCCCTAGTTAACATTATTGCTTCCTTGACTTCAAATGAGAAGTGATCTACAATGGTCTCAGGGTGACTTAAGCTAGCTTCCTCAGCTTGGGAAACATGATTTAAGATGTCAATGCAGGGTTGGCAAGTCAATTCAGAATGATTTTGGTAATGCACCCTGCATGAATTAGGGAGTAGAAGACTCTGCAGATTGGTATCTTCCCCTAAGACTAGCTGATCCTGTTGTAACTTCTTGATCAATGCTTGCTAGTTTTCATTAATCATAGAATCAAGAAATTTTGGTATTGGCAGTTCTTTAGGATCAAGAACAGAAAAGGTTAACATTTCATCCCTTTTATAAACCCCTATCCCGGTTTCAAAGTAAGCTACCTCATTGGGGCAATCATACTCAGTGATGACATGCTTGAGGCAAGGCTCACTTTCAACCCTAATCTGCATAGGTACTCCCCTCCATGGTAGCCACATATGTGAAAATTCAAGGGAGAGATACCCCCCTATACCTTTCATCAAATCTTTGCTCAGCAGCATACCATAAGTCTCAGGAATGTCTGCCACTTGAACATCTATATTGGTTTGAATCCTAGGGTCTGACCCTACTTGTACATGTATGTTTCTCAACTCTCCCACTACATTAACCTCTATCTTGTCAAGTTGGATGACCTTCTTATTTGTTTGGACAGAGTTTAATCCCAATTTCTTGCATATAGAAAATGGCATAACATTTCTAGAAGCCCCTGAATCCAACAGATAATTATATAGGTTCTTCCCACAAATTCTTAAACTTAAAAGAAATGGTGGAGTACCTACCTTTCTTCTATACAAGGTTGCGTTCATGTCTGCAATAGGTTCCACCTTGTTCTTTTCTTTGATTTATCAGCTTGCTCCAAAGCTTTCAGCACTATCTCCCATTGGGCAGGGAACCACTTTAGGATGTCAAAATATGACAGAGGTTTTATGTTTCTCCATCTCAGAAACAATATCAAATTCTGTATTATAACTTGTATTACTTTTGACAACTCCAAGTGAATTACCCCTATTATGGAAGTCAAGTGGGCCTTTTGGTGGAGGAGGATTGTTATTAGCACTTTGATTCGGAGGCACCATGTGATTAGGTGGTGCTGATGTGGTAAACGAACCCTTATTCTGATTTCTTAGGAAGTGCCCTCCCTTTGTTTGAAAATCTTGGGCTTCATAAATATCTTCCTCTGGTTCATTCTCATCTTGCCTTGGGAATGAGGGTTCTTCCTTGAAGAGGTCATAAGTCATTGTTGTATCTACTGAGTCACCTCCTTTGTTTGAATTCCCTTGGAATGTTTGGGAATCTGCCTGTGCCATCTTGACCATCTTTTCCATTTTAGGGCAGTTTACCTTAGAATGGGTTGCAGTATCATGCAGCCTACACCAGTTAGTCATAAAATTGAGGTTAGCCAAATTTGCAGTATGTGGCCTCTCCTCATTAGCTTGATAATTATGGAAAAATCCACCATTTTTGGTCCTATATTCCATTGTCGGTTGTTATTTGGCCTCTAGTTATATCCCCTATTTTGATTTTGATAACCTTGGTTAAGGGAGTTTTTGCCCTGATAACCCCTCTGGCTATGATTGTTGTTATTCTGATAAGTACCCTGATTGTTACTGTTTTGATTAGGGTAGTTACCTTGGTTTTGGGAGGGGTTCAATCGAAGCTGAGCCATGTCATTTGTGACTTGGGACAACGTTTTCTTTAAGGTCTCTACCTCATTCGTGAGTTGGACTGTCTTTTCACTTTCCACACTCTTAGCAACAGGTGACTGACCACCATGATTTGGTGTTCCAATTTGGTTATGATGGCTATGGGAACTTTGAGGAACCTGTGGTTGTTGGAAGAAGTCAGGAGTTCCATTAGAAAAGAATGGAATAGGTGGTTGAGTTTGCAATTCAAACATAGGCCTATAATGGGAAGAAGACATCCCTAGGACAATATTGAATAAAGGAGTTGGGCTATGCATCTAATACCCTATTGAAGGAAAACCGCCTCCCAAACTTCCTTGTTGAGAACTAATTTGTTGTTGTAGCTTGATAGCTAGATGATAGACTTTAGAAAGGGAATCAATGTATGCAGGTTGATAACTCCTTTGTAGGAACAAGCCAAGTAAAGGGTCTATAACCCTAAAGTATGCTTGAATGGCACTATTTTAAGAAACTAGATAGGGATCTTGTAGTCTCCTATACATTCGTTGGAACCTGGTATTGAATAAAGGCAAGGATTCACCTGGTTCCTTCCTGATGGTAGTGAATTGGTGGTACAAAAGGGCTAGATCCACATAAACCCTGAACTGATTGATGAAAGTGTTCTCCAAGTGAGTCCAGGTCAGAATGGAACCTTGTGGAAGATTAAGATACTAGTTATACGCCATGTATCCTAAGGAATAAGGCAACAACTTACAAACTACATCATGGTGAGTTATCTGAGCTCTGGTACAAGCATCCTTAAAAGCTTGTATGTGCTCTTCAACACTCCTTGATTCGCCATGAATGTATTTGGGATAGAATTTCTTGGGATTCTTAGGCATATCGTGAAAACCTCCCAGAATGGTCCCTAATGGAGAGGGATTATTCTGAAAAAATGCCATTGGTATCGGTGGTAGTGGTTGAGCCAGCTGTTGGATGGGTCGAACCAACTGTGGTGGCACTTGAGATGGATTGGGTGGTGGATTAATGGGTACCCGATGGGGTATAGGTGAAAAGCCTGGTGGAGTGAGTGGGGCTAACAAGGGTGGTATAATCGTTGAGCCAGTCTTATGACTATTTTTTCTTATTGGGGTCTTAAGTTCTATCAAAGGTGGTGGATTTTCACTTGATCGAAGAACTCTATAGGACCTTTCTGGTGAGAAAAACCTAGTATTATCCAGTTTGCCCTTCTAGGCCCTCCTTCTAGTGCCAGTTCCTCTGTTGATGGTCCAAGTGGCACATTAGCAGTTAAACAGAATATTACTATTCTACTCTTCTGAAAGAGAAAGATGATCACATGGATATCTTAGCTCCCAAGGTCTTTGTAATCGGTTCTCAACTGTGCTAACTTCACTCAGTGATTGATGTGAACTATAATGTTCAGGGGGCCTACTGGTGTTGAGCTTCTGGATTGTTCTAAGATCAAGCATAAATTCAAACCTATTTTAACTGGGGTTTTAAAGAAACATAAAAAGATAGATCAAAGCTTGGAACTGAAAAGAATAATAATTCATCCAACTTAACTAGACTTGTTACCTTTCAAGGAATTGCTAACTAAAATTGGAGAGCCAAATCAACTTGTGATTGACACACAACTTCATTCATCCATAGTGCTAATTTTAACAACAGATTGTAAATCACTATTTAAACAAAACATAAAACAAAACTTCTTTCCTTGAAAGCTTTTCAAATCAAATGATTAACCCAAGATGAATACCATTCTGGAACACAATGTGAAAGAGATTAAATCTGGTTGCTTCTACTATTAATGCAACAAGTAAGCAACATTTACAAAATTGGCATAATCACCTGTGTACAAAAAACCTATGATTTTAGATTGTTTCCATCTATACTAAGAAAACCAGAAGTAAACATTACTGTCTATGCTGAATCTAACTCCTAACTAAGAGAACAAGAGAAACTCCCATCACAAAGAATCAGGATGTAGCTCTGTCTCCTCTATCCTTCAGAAAAATCCTACTCTTGAAATTCTATCTCTAGAACTGCCTACTCTATTATCTTTTTCTAACTGTCTCTATTTCTTCCAACTCCTTTCTTTTTACAAAGAGGCCAAATGCCATATATACAGAATGTACCAAGAAAGAATGCGCTAGCCCCCTACTTTAGGGTTTATAAAATATCTGCTAATTGCAGGAGGGTCGACCCTCAGATCTTTTAGATAAAGCTGATTCTATAATAAATGCGTATCCCTGTTGTCCATGTTGGTGAAGGCTTGCTCTGGGGGTGATCTCAGATTATTTGCAGCTACAACATTAACTTCATGCCTCTATGTCCATCTTTTGACTCCCTTGCATAGCTGCCTTGAATGCCCCAAAGTATCACCATTAATAGCGATCTACCTTTTTTTCTGCCAGTAAACTCCAACTGTTCCTAAGACTTGTGGTTGTTTCTTTCCTTCAGCTTCCTTCCTGCTCTAGACCCTTCTGCACGTTGACCATCTCTGGAAGAAGCATCAGGCCTCCCTTTAGATCCAAACACCATCGTTCCTGAGTCGATCCATCGCCTTTGATCTCAGAATGAGTCCATGTCGTTTGCATTCCATTGATCTTCTTCACAGGGGTAGTTAGTTAGTCAAAGGACCAATGGGCCACTCCTTTGCTTCTTCTGATTGGTGGGACATAGGCCATGTAAGATTCTCGCGAGGTCAAAGGTCATTCAAATGGAATCGCATGTTGGTGAGACACTAATCATGTCTCCCCGATGTGATTATACCTCATAGCAACCATCGGTGTAGCATAAGATGGTCGGTAAGACCTCCTATCGAGCTGCGCAAGTCATATCGATATCACAAAACCTATCTGCAAGACAACATTCCCTTGGCAAGAACTCTTAGCGAGCCTTTCTTTCTTTGGTGAGCACACCCATGTCGGGGAGACCTTTTCATGTCGGGAAGACCTCACCCCAAACTCACACCTTGTCACCGACACATCTCTGGGTCAGCGAGACCTTTCATTGAGCATATTCCATTACACTGAAGGGAGAAAACATGTCAGCAAGACCATCGCTAGTTGGCATGACCCTTTTTCAACCCTTCCATTCTCCTCGAGCTCATTCTATATCAGAAAGACCCTATGGGGTCGGCAAGACCTCATAGCGAAGCCGACCCATTTCGGCAATAAACTCATTTCAATTGGGAAGACCTTGATTGGTCAACGAGACCTTTCGCCGAAACCACAACTCCTTCGGCGACACCATGGCAAGTCGGCAAAACATTTCGCCAAGCCCTAAACATTTCGGCAAGCTCATCTCACCTCAGTGAGATTCCATCCTATTGGCAAGACTCTCCGTGATCGAGGAAACCTTATGCCGAATCTACCCCGTTGTCGCAGAGACTTCCGTTTATCAAGGAGACCTCTCCCTGAACTGAAATCCTTTCACCAAGACCATCAACCATCAGCGAGACCTTTCACCGAAAACATTTCGTTTCACCGAGACACCTCGCAGTCGCCTAGACATTACGCTGAAGGGAGAACCTTTTGGCGAGACCTTTACCATTCGGCCAAACTTCATGGCGCATACATATTTCTCCTTGATGCCATTTCATTTCGGCAAGAGTTCACCCTGTCAGTGAGACATCTTGCTGAAGCCATCTCTCTCTTGGCGAGATCCTTCCGATGACATCTCCATTTCGCTGAGACTCTGATGGATGGGTGAGACCTTACGCTGAGATATCTCATGTCGGCGAGACTTCTTTCTTTCACCAGGACATTATAATGAAGTCTCCTCTTTTTTTGAGAGCTCATGTTACTTCAGGGAGACTTTGCTCGGTCGACAAGACTTCATGCTGATACCACCCCCACCTTTGTCGTTGAGACATCACACCGATCGGTGAGAGACATAGAAACTCATAGCAACTGAGATGTCTAGGTGACCCTCCAAATTTGGAATGAACAAAACCAAATTGCCAATCGGCTAGACAACAGGAGGGTCTCAGCGACTCTTTCCTTGAAGAGTTTTATGCTACATGGGACTGAGACATGCATTACAACTGACTTTCATGAGAGATATCATCATGTGCAGAATTTAATCCTACATTCAACAAAGAAAACCATAGTAAAGATCACATAAAAAGAGCTTAGTTAATCAAAATCATCACTAAAATGAATTATGGGTAAGCAAGGTGCCATTAAATCTTCAAATAAAATGATCATACAAATAGTTCAGGTTTCAGGTCCACCCGTGAAATCCAAGCCAGGGAGGAGGTTCAGAGAATTTTGAGCCAAGTGGATTCCAGCAGAATACACATGAAAACACCCACTAGAAACTTAATCCGATCATTATCAATCAAGGAACAGCATGTGAGATCTCAAAATAGCATAAATTAATCATAAAATGCATCATCATTTGTTAACCAGTCTTACTACTCCATATTTCTTCACATTCTATCAGATTCTGGGGAAATCTGCATGGGACAGACTTCCGCAAAGGAGGAGACATTCCTGCAAGCTCAAAAAAAATAGGGAACAAAGGATTTCAGGAAAATCCAGAGGAGAAAGAAAATCGGGAAAATCCGGTCCACGCGGAATTCCGCGAAGACCAAAAATCCCCGAACCCAGCGCTTAGCCAGAGTTTGAGCAAGATCTAGGAAAATCCAGAGGAGGAAGAAAATCGAAAAAATTCAGTCCGTGCGGAATCCACGAATACCAAAAATCCCCGAACTCAGGAGTAAACCCGAATTCCAACACCATAGAACCAAATTTAGATAAAACAAAGTACAGACCCAGGAGGAAAATGAAAGGAAAATTTTCCAAGACCAAAGGCAATAAACATAGGCAACGAAAACAAAAAGAGAAGGGGGACCCAATTTGTTCCAGAATAAAATGGGGTGGTTATGCAAGGAATAATAGGTAGATTGTAGACTGAAACCAAGGCCAAGGATGTTGAGATGGCCTACATAATGCAGATTCAAGGTAGGAAAGGGGAAAAATCTAGGTTGCTTGAAGAGGCACAAAGTGAAAAAGTTCGACCACATGCCAAAATTGAGAAATTAAAAGCTAACCTCGCCACCCAACATCAGACCAACATGGAGTATGGAAGTACTCATGAAAACCTAGAGAAAGTGTTGGACAGTTTTCGATCTCAAGCTTCTGATAGTGTCGGGAAGGCATAGGAAGAGGTAGAAAGATTGAAGCTAGAGAAATAAGAGACTATGTCCACTTTGCAGACCCGTGACCAAGAAATTGGAAAGATGGGATTTGAAATGGTGAACACTCTCAAGGAGAGAGATTGAGTAGAAGAGAATGCATTAGCCAAAGAGATTCAGCTCAGTCAGGAGTTGGTTGTTGCTCAGAAGGCTGGATCCCTCCCACTACTAAAAAGATTGATGCCTTCACATTGGGAGCAGATTGCAACTATAGTTTCTATTCTTAGGCTCGTCTTGCAATTCTTGAGGGATTTCCAAAAAATAAATGGGAAGATTGGCTCAATTTTTTATCACATTTTGTAGACATGTGACTCTCGAGTGGCAGAATCACAAAGTTTCATTTCAAGACTTTATGTGGCTTCCGAAAAAATCTTGAAAGATGTCATTGTTCCTGATCAAAGAATCGCTTCCATCAAAGCAAGTGAGATTTTCAACTCCCACAAGGTCACCAAAAGGTGTGAATATTTTGAGATGGTGTTGGCACAGAGAGTTGAAGAGGTAAAAAAGGATTTCAATGTATTGATCAATTATGGGCTACCTCCTCGTTTCTCCCTAGATGAGGATGTGTATAAAGTCAAACAGATTATGGAAGCTATCAAACAAAAGGATCGAACTTCTACAGAACTCCCAATTTCAAGTACAACGCACACAGTCGATGAGATCAAGCACAAAATTTTTTGCCTTTCACATCGTTATCATTCTCTTGGAGTGGTGACTGCAAGGTGGGGAGTTGTGTCTTTTGGGGAAGTTTTCCAGCTTGACCAAGCATACAGGCTCATCTACAGTTTTCCCTTACCAACCAAAGTAGAATGGGAGGTGCAACACTCCTCTTTCCTTAAACTCCAGGAATTTCCAGAGAGCTGGGTTCATACGTCCACAAGCGAAGGCCCCTGTGAGTCACCAAAACTATGAAGTGTTTTTTTTTCCTTAGTCTTTTTGATCTATGACTTCTCTTATTTTTTGGCTTTGGAGATGTTCAAGTTTATGCAAGGCTGGTTGGAAAGATGGGAAATGCACCATGTGGTGGATGCACAACTTTATTTTATCATTTTCCTTTCAGAGGAGGGCCCGAGACACACGTCCACTTGGCAGAAGTTTTCTCCAAAACATTTTTCAAAAAGCATAAGATCCCCGCCCGTGTGACTTGTCATCTCTTTGTTGTAGGAGGATTGCACCTCTTATGAGATGATATCTTTTGGGAGTCTCTCAGAGCTTGTTGGCCTTTCTTTCTCTTGTTTTTCTAGATGAGAGCTTTGAGTCAGTACCTTTGGGTGATGTGATTGGTCAATAGGACCCATTTTTCTAGATTATTTTTAGGATTTGATCATTTACGAGCCTATATATTTGCTAAATATCTAAAGGGTATTAATGTAGCAGATGAGAATTAATGATAAAATATCATTGCAACCTAACCAATGATGTATGATCAAATTGCAAGCTATCAAGCATCAACATCTGATAGCAATTACTTTTGTACTGAGGCAGTGTTTTCTTCTTTTGATGACTATATAGGGAGGGAAAAGACATAATGAGGGGTTTGATTCCAAGTTACAATTTCTTTTGTTTAAAAGAAAATTTTCTTTAGCTTTCTTAGAGTTTTAGAATTATTTTTAGAAGCAGGGTATGTGCAGGATCATGGAAAAAATAGGCCCTTAAGTGGCAAAAAATCTAGAAAAATCAGAGTTAGAAAACTTGATGTAAAAATTTGAATAAGTTATCTATATTATTTCAAAAATATCTAAGAATAGAATTTGTAGCAAATTGAATGTAGTTTCTAAACTACTAGGTTTATTTTTTTTTAAAAGAATCTATTTGGTGAAAATTTGAAATTTCAATGCAGTAGTACTTAAATTTCAGGGAAAAGATAAGAAGTAGGTGTCTGTCTGACCACCCTAACCACAATAAAATGATAATATTTTGTTATAAGATTTTACACATAAGTAGAGGACTCATTTTCAGATGTGATGCATATTTTTTGTAATTTTTTTCAAAGTAAATAATTAATTATGAATTTTTTATTACAAATTTTAGAAAATATAAAAACTTGTATGCCTAACCACCTTAACTTAGTCAAAAATTCATGAAATTCAATTTTTCTTTTTTTAATCCTATAGTATGTGAAGCATAGAATGTGATCCATGTTTTGGATTCAAAAAATGTGATACCATTTGAAAGCTATAGATGTTTTTCAATTAGACTATCAATCAGAATGTTAGTCATAATTCAAATAGAAAATGAATAATAATTATTTATTAAATTCAAAGTAAAGCATAATTTACATTGGTGGAAAGTTGAGAATATCCTTTAAAAACCCTTTTCATTTCATCAATTTTGGGTAAAAAAAAAGTCATCAGCCACATACCCTACAAATACCCATCATATCGCGACTTTTTGGCCCATCATGATCCTACACATACCCAGCAAGTTACAAAACTATTTTTCTTGGAATGTTATATCTATTAAGGTTTAAACTATTGTTAGATTGGTTTCCGACCTCTAAAGTTCATTTGATATTTAAAAGCACAAACTATTGAGGAGAAATTGTTGAGACTGTCCATGTATGGCCATTTTCAAGCTTTCTTTCTTTATATTATTGTTTTGAATGGAACATTGTGTCTTGCAAGCTAAATCTGGATAGTTTAAATAGTGGATTTCCATGATGTATGCTCATATGGTAGAGTAGTAGCTTAAGAAAAATGGACTATGTCATTGGACTTCTTTGTTTTTCTAAAAGTTGTTTTGTTGTGCTATGTTGTATTAGGAGGAAGAGTTCATGTGATTTCTAAAATATTGTTTTTTTACTCATAAGAAATCTTTATGTTTGATCAGACCTTAATGAACACTACCTGTGGAAAGATTTGAAAGTCTACATTGTGCTTGAAGTTAGCCTTTGTTGTTCATTCTCTTTCCAATAACGAAGGGTTGTGGCGTTCTATGTCTAATTATATCATTCATAGGAATGATTTGGGTTTGAAATGTTGTAAAATCTTTGGATGCTCACCTTTTATGTTTTATGTTTACATTTCCTTCCCCCCTTGTATCCAAACCTCAAAGAAGAGTCAGCTTTCTATAAAAATCTTGGAGGTATTAAGTGAGATGTAATTTGTCCCCCACTCGCTGAATTGCCCATAAGACTGTCGGAGAGGTGTAAGCTTTGATGATCAACATTAATGAATGAAAAGATATCTATTATCCTCTATCCTATTGATCATATCAAAGGCGATGGCCTTAAAAATGCTCCACCCAAATAATAAAATATATCCACTCGCTTACCTCTTATATCCCTTTCTTAGGGGATATTTTGTCACCATTATCATTAAAGAAACATGAGTTGTGTGGCAACAGGAGTCCCTACCCAAAGAAAATATTTGTGGTTTTTGCGTATGTAGTGATTCTTATTATTATATTGGTATTATGTTCCTATGTTATTAAGGCCATTGTAGCAAGGTTTTGAACTCAAAGAAATAATGAGGGTTAAACAAAAAAGCCCAACTAGCAGTAGTTGTAGATGATTATTAATCCAATCATAAGCCTTAGAGTTTAAAGTTTCATTGTGATTTTAAAATAGTTACAAACTACCAATGCCAAATATACTAGACTTCTTTCAAGTTCATATCATCAAATAGAGAGAAGAAAATATATATAAATAGTTACCCCAGACATAACCCTTCTATTATCCCTTTTACAATAAAAAGAGAAGCAATGACCTAAAATTAGAACTATAGATGTTTTCAATAGAAGCCATTTGATCTCAAGTTTGGATTATGTTTCAATATGATTTGTCCACAATAGTGTTCCAAAGGTGACAGTTTGGTTATGTTAGTTTAATTGAAGCCTTTCATTCATTATTTTGCTACTTCAACTAAGAGGTTGGACAAATTCTACTAATGTTGATATGCATTTTGTACATTTTCTTTTGAGTTGATAATGCTCCTATTCTATTACTACATTAGATGACATGGCATAACCTCCGTTACACTTCTAAAGGCCTTTGGTGCACTACAATAATGACTGTAATGAAGATTAAATCATTAATTGGGCAATCATCCCATTATATTAGAATATTTTTAAACTTGAAAGATGTGAAGACTAACTCAACAACCTGTGTCAAATTCTTCCCCACATGCAACTAAAAGAAATTAAAGGAAGGAGTATTCAGAGAAAGGTGTCTAAAGTCATTTATTTTTCTCAATTTTTATAGTTGTCATTTAATGCACACAAAGATCATTAAATGATTTGAGAAAAAGGATTCATGTTTATATTTTATCTCATCAAATACAATGATTGCTAGTTGTTTGTTCAGTGATCATCTTCATGAAGCTACATGCTTCTTCTATGAATAACTTCACTAATATGTGGTCCAAAAGGAAATCAATACTAAATAGCTCTAATTTGGCTTGCTCTTTAATTTTTTGAAACTTGAAAAAATAATTCAAATGAGAAATGTAAACCTAGAACCATCCTTTACCATCTATGCCATTCTTGGTACTTTGCAAACAATTGTGCACTATGCTCACAATCTGTTTGAAAAAGTGTATTGTTGATGGTTTGAAACCCTTGGCAAGTATTAGACTCATTTCACAATACATAGTCAAAGAACAATGATAGTTCATGAGAAAACAAGCCCTGTGAAGTATTTATTGGAAAACCCTTGACAAAGAAAAGTGGTAGAGACAGTCACTAAAATACATGACAGAGGTAAAGACCTATCATAGTCATGTGTAAATGCAAGATAGTGGGTATACAGACAAGTATAGGTTGTGTTCTCTTATGAAAAGACATGAAAACTATGAGATAGGAATACACCTCTCAAACCTTATATGGGCTAGGGAATAAAGAGATTTTATCATGCAACAAGGAAATTACATTAATCTTCATGAGAAGAATTTAATCATAATGAATGAAGAAAAGTCAGACATAGGCATATTGCTTTTTCCAACTAGTGACAATAATATATGAAAAAAAACCAAAAAGAACAAAGATCAAGATCTCCAGGAGAATATGTCATTGATAGAGAAAAAGGAAAACTAATGAATAAAGAGATGCGATCATTGAAGAGGAAAATGATGATATTATTAGTGAGAAGTATAAAGGTGAAAGTTTAAAGTATTGAGAAAATGTCAAAGATAAATATGATAGTGAGCGTGGTATATGAAGTCTCTTAAAATGAAGGCAGGGTAGTCACATGATAGGAAGAAGAGAAAGGGATAGTTTAAAAAGGAGTAAGATAGCTATGAAAAGATATCAGGACCTTATACCTTGCTTCAACCTATGAATGACATACATAAATTTCAAATCACAGTGTAGGCATTAAGTGACAATCGTTACTCTGGAGGGCAGTGATCCATTGGCAATGAATAAGGCCGTTTAATCACATTAGTGAATAAGAATCTTATAAGAGGAAATGAACAATGAATATATAATATTATTGAATATAACAATAATCATCCAAATATTAATGGAAATCATAACTGTATACTATTTATTTATAATCCAATACTATGTCATTGTCGATAAATATTATCAGTAACTATTCAAACTATTAATTTATAATCCAATACAATGCCATACTCAATAAATATTATCTAGTAAGTATTCAAACTAAAAAAAAATTAATAGCTAAAATCCACTATTGATAAAAAGTCTTAACTCTGTCAAAGAATATCAAGTTGACATCTTATCAATTAATAACTCATGGATTAACAATTTTATGCTTTGTAGTTCCAAGTTTGTGAAATGTATCATACAAAGCAAGATTTTTGATGTTTATTTTATTTTATTTTTCTTACTTATGATCCTTACCTAGGCCATCGATACTTTTAAAAGCTCCAATATTCCTAGGCAACAACCCAACTCCATTAATGTTGCAGCTATACTATCTCTATAATTGAATCCTTCAAATTTGTTTTGTTGATAGACTTCCTACAGTAATAACTTTTAGTGCCTTCATCTCGAAAAATTGGTTATATTATTTTATCTAATCATTCTTTCTGTAATATGTGAAAGAACTAATATATTATCTTTCTATTTCAATATGTTTGACTAAAATTGTAAATTTTAGTACAAGATAATTTTGTAGAAGAACAATGTGTTCCTAATAGCACAATAGAGTCCTTCGAAGAAATAGTTGTCAAATGTATATATTCACTTTATTTTAAAAATAAAATCCTTTCATGGGAAATGATAGTGTTCTTAGGAAAAAGTACAAAAGGTAAAGGAGAAATTCTAAGTTTTACCAATCCACCCTCTGACTCTAAATTGTGAAGAAATCCAATGTCACTTGAATGGAAATTCAAGTAACATAACATAAACTTAAAATCATTTGACTGTTAGTTTACACAAGCATAGTTTTTTAGTCAATTATAGATCATTTAGTTTCTGGTTAAACACAAGCATCTACAATGTTTTTTGTGTGGTTGCCTTTTGAGTGATTCATAGTGCAAAAGTTTCTCACCAAGCTACACAGGTCTATTGTTATGTAAGTCTGTTGATTGGTTCATAAAAATAAAAACTCCAAAACTAAGCAACTCCATGAGCACAATTCTATACATTAACAAAGCTCCACTTCACAATAAATTTTGTGCTGAGGTCTATTGGTATTTTTCCAACAAAACCCGCAATTCTCTAAAGAGTAGCCAACTCTTATAGTGAAGAAACTGCAAGGTTAGTGGCCAATACAATGAGTCTAGGAGTTTTTGATCCTTAATCCTTCACTTCAGGCTCTATGAAACCTAGGAGGGTGATCCCAATTATGTTTTCTTGAAGTGTATTCAATTAGTAACACATTTATACATAGATTGATTCCTACTTAATGTAAATAAAACCCATCTCACTGAAGATTTGGTAGATCTTTACGTGAATGACTACTTACTTGCTAAGAATAAGAGATATTACTAACACACACTATTCTTGAAAATATTTTAAATGAATATTGTTCTTATTTTAAGTTCATGGCTAGGTGTGCTATTTTCTCATTTTCTTGCAAGGTTCTCTAACAAGTTGACTAGTGGACCTCATCAATTGAAGGAACAAAGTCAAATATGTAAGAATCAATAATATATAAACTACTTAATTTAGAAATAGGTGGATTATTTTCATATTGCTTTACATTTATGAAAACTCATAATGTATAAAAACACTCACTCCTTACAAATCCTAAGAAATTCCTTACAAAATCTATAACCCTATTCAAGCATTTTAATCAACTCTTTGAGTAAAAGTTGAAAACATAATCATACATTAAAATGGAACAATTGAAGATAAATGATAACACCATTACTATTTTCATTCATAACTTGTGAGAAATATACATAAGAGAGTATTTTTTTCTAGACTAAGATTTGTTTCGATATAAGTAGTTTCTATAGAACTAATTTTAAGACTATTACATACATGATTTCATACCCAAGATAATCTACTAGATTGTATATCTATTCTATTTAAAGTGCCTTTCATGAGCTTAGATTTCACCTAAAACCCTATTGAAACTTAAAAATCCAAACCCCTATAATGAGCCCTGATATCCCTTTTATAGAATAAGGGAGCAACAAGCATCAGGTTCAATTTTACATTTACATTTCATCTCATTTCAAGATCATTTGCACCAGAATTTGAGACATCCTCAATTAGTTACATGCAATCATTACAGAAAATGGAAGAGTAGAAGGCCACATTCCACATCCCTTGCATGAAGCCATGCCAACTCCTCAAAAGGAAAAGTTTGTTGTAGTAGTGTTGAATCCTTGTCTTTGTTGGCCAAAGAAGATTCTCCTCTCATAGCCCCAACAAAAACATGCATACTACCTGGAAGAAACCTACATGCTTCCAACGTTAGGAAGTCTGGCACTTCTCCAATACACCAGCTCAAAAAATTTCCACATCAATGCTAGAAACAATAAATCACATGAATGTTGAATAGGAAAATCCTAACAAAAGGGCCATGGTGTCATCAAAAACAAAAATTGGGTAGAGTCATCACTTTGAGTCATCAGTCTCAGAGGATACTAGCCTGCGCCAAGCTTGTGGTGGAACTAGAGGAACAATCACCACCTCCTTGTTAGAATCATTAGATGGTACTAGGGAGAGGGGATAATAATTACCCTTTGGATTAGTGTCACCCTCATTGTCTGAAGGGCCATTAGAAACCTCACTAGGAGAATTATGGTCTCCTAGATAAGCCTTACGATACTTGCACTTTTTCCTTTCCTTCTTTTCATATTCCACCAACTTTTTCCCTTTGAACTTGATTAGTTCTTCTAAAACAGTTTATCTCCTTAGGCGGTAGTTACTCTTGACTCCATACTTCTTGAATTTCTTGCGTCCCCTTCTATTCTTTGGTGCATCAAGAGCTCCTTGTGTATCAACTTCATTCTCAGGGGCATTCTCCTCAGACTTTAGTAAACTCAATCTCCTAGACCCTCAGACCAACCTAACACACTCTCCAGACTTACTCATCCTCTCAGTGATAAGAACCAAAAGACCTCTACCAATTATGCTCTTGGACTCAAACTAAATGCAATTTTTGAATGATAAATATGGCCATTGGTCCTCCATATAACAAGCCATGTAAGTGTGCCAACCATTAATTAAGAAAGCTTGTGCACGCGAGCTGACAATAGTATGCTTTCATCTTTTTAATCTTAACCATTGATCATGTTTTAAAAGATAAATCAATGGGTAGATTTTTATGCAACCACTTATAATTAATTTTTAATTTGTGCTTTTAATGCTCCTTTAAATTAGAAAATCCCTAAGTAGATATACATCCACTTTGTACATAGAATCAATTAAAACTATTCATGCTATAATTACCCACTTACCTGTGGGAATTAAATCACTTATATTTCTTTGTAGCAAAACAGCAGGGAATGATCTTGATTTGATCAAAATATTAGTTCATACATTATCTTGCTTTGTTTTCACCTTTTCCACACGTATCAATAATTCTCAAGACTGGCAGCTGAAATCTCAAGCATGTGCCTCAAAGAACAAAGTTGAAAAATAGCACCATTTAGAAATAGTACCTTCCCAAACAAATTTAGAAGTATTCTAACTTTATTAGAGCCCACCATAGCCTTTTAGAAAGTCCACAAGGCACTTTCCTACTTGCTCGTTACAAAATATAGGACATGGATGAGGCCCTCACAGGATGGCAGGAAGTGGTCAAAATTAGGCCATATCACCTTCCATCAACCGTTGACCCCATATCTAACAAAACAAACCTCCATCCTCAAATTTTAGCAGGTCCCACAACAATGACATATATTGCTATGCCTGCTAGCCCATGTGACTATATTTCCTCACTATTGTAGACTGACGGGCTTGTAGGGAATGACTCTGATGAGAACACATGTTGTGACGTCCACCGTTGATCTCCCTTCGGACTACATCCACTGTCCTTCTGGAGATACTAGTCCCACCATCTATTAGTACTATGTGGCCATTGCCCGCTAGCCTGTGTCTTTAAAATAACATTAAATAAATCAAGACGGGCATGCGAGGAATGGTAGAGATATGGCCACATCCTCAATCCTATAGTCGTTGATCTTCTTTGAATGGAGCCATCCATCTTTACCAAGGAGACCGGGTCCACCAGCATACTAGACACATGGTAAAAGCCTGCTAGCCTATGTGAATAAAATAAGAAGAAACAATCTAGCTCGGGCATACGAGGAATGGCTGGGATTAATTCGTCATGATCAAATGACCAACATGAAGTCCTATTTCTGCACATGCCACAAAAATTAACCATAAAAGGAGGTCATCTTTAGGCAGACGAGATATTGACCCATAAGAACAAAGGCTAAGGTTTTAAAATATTAAATTAAGCCTTGACCATAGGAAAAATTAATACTGAGAAGGACTAAGGTGACTGATAGATCCAAAAATAGGGGGTCGGTAAAAACAATGACCTTAATGGCATAAGAGATAACTTAAGTGACCAGGTACTGGGAAAATAGGTCAATGTAAAAATAGGATAGCCAAAAGTTTTTTGATTCATATGCCAATTTTGGGAGGTTTTATGAATATAAAACCCTAACACAGTGATGAGGATATGACCTAAAATTAGAAACAAGTGCCCAAGCCAGACTTTGCACAATTCTTACGGTGGAACCAAGAATTTTTTGAAGGGTTCCATCAAGGTCAATACTAGATATATGTTTGTCTTTCAAGACACTAGAGACAATATTCTTGAGTCTTGAGTAGTTAGGCACTTTGGATGCCCCACATTTGAAACCTATGATGGAATATAGCATACATCATAAGAGAAACCAAGGCTTCTCAGTACCCATGTGGGTCTTGATCATAGTTATGGCAACCAAAATAAAAAAGACCAATACTCCAAGCAAATTTGACATAGGGATTTAAGAAATTTAGGAAAAGAAGATTACTTCAAACAAGATCTTTGATTGGAAAATGAAAGTTTCCCCCTATTTTTAGGCGCCCAACTCTCATGCTTGAATGCAGGATGTCCCACTCGAGCTCAGAAAAATTCCAAAACTAATAGTCAATCCATTCTAGTTCATTTTGAGTTACTCACTACTTAGTTTGGGGTTTTTATATTTATTATAAGGGGATGTTTTACTATTTCCCAACCAAATGAAATGGATCTTTATATTTCACATGGTGTAAAGCTAGTGAGGAGCGCCTCTAAATGAAAATGACCATCTCTATGTAAAGGAACACATAGGTATCTAACACTAAGCATTACAACATATCAGTAGTGAAAACAATTGTAGATAAAAACCACTAAGCCAATGTCATTGTTTCAAGATAACAACAAATTTGTTTTAGAATGAAATAAAAAACACCAAAAATGGCTCAGTTGTGTATAATCTTACTAAATATATTACTAAATCAAGGAAGTGAAATTATTTTTGTGATACTTGTGCGTAAATGTTTGACATAATACCTTAAGAAAATGTGGATTCATGGAATTCCATAGTTGCAAGTTATGGATAAATGAATTTTTTGAAAGGTGGGTATGTGCAGGATCATGATGGGCCAAAAAGTGGCAATATGATGGGTATGTGGCTGGTGACTTTTTTTTTAACCCAAAATTGATGAATCATTAACGGTTTTTAAAGGAGACTATCATCTTTCCACCAATATAAATTATGCTTTACTTTGAATTTAATAAATTATTATTATTTATTTTCTATTTGAATTACGACTAAAGTCCTAATTGATAGGCTGATTGAAAAACATCTATAGCTTTCAAATAGTATCACATTTTTTGAATCCAAAATATGTGTCACATTCTATGCTTTGCATACTATAGGATTTAAAAAGAAATGAATTTCATGAAGTTTTGACCAAGTTAAGATGGTTAGACATACAGTTTTTATATTTTTTAAAAGTTGTAATAAAAAATTCATAATTAATTATTTACATGGAAAAAATTACAAAAAAATGCATCACATTGAGACATGAGTCCCTCTACTTATATCTAAAATCTTATAAAAAATATTATCATTTTATTGTGTTTAGGGTGGTTAGACACCTACTTATTTTTTCCCTAAAATTTAAGTACTACTGCATTGAAATTTCAAATTTTCACCAAATAGTTTTTTTAAAAATAAAATAAACCTAGTAGTTTATAAACTACATTCAATTTGCTACATATTCTATTCTTACATATTTTTGAAATAATATAGATAACTTATTCAAATTTTTACGTCAAGTTGCCTAACTCTGATTTTTCTCAATTTTCATTACCACTTAAGGGCCTATTTTTTCCAAGATGATCATGCACATACCCAGGTTTAAGAGATCTTCAAGTAAACTCAAACATCTACCATTCCTGTGTCAAAATGAGAGCTTCAGAACCGACTATGGACATTCAAAAGATGCACATGAAAAAGGAATTTGACAGATTATGAAGTTGTAACCACCCAAAAGATTAGCATGCATAAGTTGTAGCTAATGGATGTATGCACCCTATTTCAACAATGGTCCCATGCAAAACATGCGCATTCATAGAATCAGTTAGAGAGAAGTTTATAAAATCGGTTTGATATTTCCCTTGTTCTCTTTTCTATTGGACAATCTTCCAAAAATATTTTGGAGGTAAATGAAAACCACATCCATATAGCCATTGTCCAATCACAAATCAAATAAACTCTATTTTTTAAAGCAACTAAAAATTTGGAAATATCAAACATTGGCTTAAAGACAATATTTTCCCTCTTGCATGCATATCAAGATAGATTTAATGTTCTTTTTGCTGAGGAAAAAAAATTAGTCTCCACCTATAGATAGGCAGGGATGAATAAATAAGATCAAGAATTCTTACTATATCTCAAGTTATTCATTAAGGATCTTATTTCCTTTGTTATTTCCGATGAAATCCCTCTTTTCTCCCATTTTGATCATTTGTATAGATGTTTGGAACATAGAGTTTTCAAATAAAGGCATCCATTACCATTAATTCATCAAAAAATCTACTGAGACTCAAATTTATTCTCTATATAAACCCTAAAGATAAATCAAAACTTAAGATTAAGGAAAGTTTGTTTAAAATGACAAGTTGTAATTTATGATTAGGTAATGGTCAAGTTCAATGAGACAATATATGGGAGATGAAAATATCTTCTTTGGGGTTTTCTATTTCAACTATTGTTGGTCTTTGATGTAGGAGCATTTGGACTCCTAAGCAATCTTACATCACCAAAAATATTTAGGTTTTCATTTTCTTTTCTTTTCTTTTTTCCAATTTTGGTGCACTTTTATGCTTCATAACTTTTGTCATCTTGATTCTTAGGAGGTGCTATAAGGAGGTTTAAATGTCACAAATGAAAATTATTCATATAGTTGTGCTATAAAACATCTATGCATTGTTATAAACCATTTTCACGATGCTACATGATAGTTTTATTGAGCATACCATTTTCATGATGCTACATGATAGTTTTATTGAGTAGACATTTTCATGATGCTACATGATAATTTTATTGACCATACCATTTTCATGATGCTACATGATAGTTTTATTGAGTAGACCATTTTCATGATCCTACATAATAGTTTTATTGAGCATACCATTTTCATGACGCTACATGATAGTTTTATTGAGCATACCATTTTCATGATGCTACATAATAGTTTTATTGAGTCAACCATTTTCCTGATGCTACGTGATAGTTTTATTTAGTTTATAAGACTGAAAAATGTATATATTCAAATTGTTTTATGACAATTGTATATTAATCTACTTCAAAAAAACTATTTTATTTGTACTACAGAAAATATACACATTTCAATACTTAATGATGATAAGAATTGAATAAAAGATTATTTCCACTATTAAGTTTGGTCCAATATAATATCAATCATATTGATACTGTTGTTGCTTTTGGCAATATAATTGAATAAAGGTTATATTTTAAACTCCTAATGCAATAGTCTACTGACATGCCCTTTATTCTTTTGAAGGTAGAAAATTTGATTTAATCCTATATATATTATTGCTTAAAAAATCTACCTAGTTTGGAGAGCTTTAATCATTCATGACATCTAGCAGGCAATTTGAAAAGGTTGTTTTATAAATATTATTGTTACTGCCAAAAGAAATACAATCTTGAGTTATGAAACTTTCATCTCTAGGAAAATTCACCTCCAGCAATACACTGTCAGAAAATTCACTGTCAAAAATTCACCATCATGACAAATTCACCTCACCACCAGCAATTCACGACCGCAGAAAATTGATCTATTAAAACTTTGCGATTAATTTTCTGTGACAGTGAATTTCCAACGGTAAATTGCTGATGATGAATTTCCTATGCCGAAACTTTCTCTTATTTTGTAGCAAACTTATTACATATGGCAACTGATTGACCGTGCTTTATTCCTCTATCTCGGGACTGTTTTATCTCTTTGGATTCATGTTGTTTCTAATTCTGTTGGCGATGCTTTATAAGACTGATTGACCGTGCTGATAATTATTTCCTTGACCTTGGGGTTATCTTTGTTCGAGTATCATGGAGAAATGACTATTATTGGTTGTTCATTATTTCATTTCAGCATTCCTTTATCCATTTGATTGCGGCATTTTCA
Source organism: Sequoia sempervirens (assembly GCA_007258455.2). Lineage (NCBI taxonomy): Eukaryota > Viridiplantae > Streptophyta > Pinopsida > Cupressales > Cupressaceae > Sequoia > Sequoia sempervirens. The sequence goes on from VDFB02281492.1 coordinate 331,180,714, forward strand.
CTACTAAATATGTGGCTTCTCTGTCACATATCCTTTTGGCCTTTCATTTATCCTTGGAGCTAACAGTTATTTTATGAGATCGTGTCTATTTCCTAGCTACTGGTAATTGATCTTCCTTATGATAGTTATCAATTATCCTTCCTTTAAAACAGCACTTACAATCCAAGAGAAACCACGTGATTGCTCTCTTCCTTAACTCTAGGATGGGGTCTATAATGTTCTTTTGGCTGAGAGCAGTTACAAATAAATACAGATTATTTTACTTTGTGAAAGGAGGTTCCAAGAAAAGGACTAACTCAAAAGCACGGAGAGGCGATATAATGCTTATCCCTTTATGTGTGGGAATTTCCTATAGAAAGGGGATAGAATGATTATCCCTTTATGTGTGGGAATTTGCTATAGACAATGAGGAATTCATCTCCATTAATTTGAGAAAGGGACAACCTTTGGCAAAAGGAAAACAAATTGAAGAGGGAAGAGATTTTCTGACAAGAAAAATAAATTGAAGAAAGAGATAATTCTAAATAATAGATTATTGAAATGAGTTGTATACCAAATAGTTGAAGGGATATTATAATGAAAAATGGTGGTTTATGAAATCTTGTTATAAGTCAATGAGAGAAAAAGTTATAGGAAGTGTTGTTTTAGGATAGTGTTTTAAATGAAAAAGTTATAATGAGATAAAAAAATAAATAGATTATTTTATTTTTGCATTTAATCTATCACATTTTGTAGGTGTGTATATTTGGGTGTTTAAGTCTATATGAAGGTTGACTATCTCTATGTGAGTTATCAGCCTTTAACTACATCAGGTGGTATAAAGGTTAAAAAGTTCATTGAAATGTATGCTAAGAGATTTCTTGAAGTAATTTGGGTAAATCTAAGGATTGAAGGTGTCTAAAAAGGCTCTAGAGAAAATTTGTAGGTATAGAAGTCTTATAAAATTATAGAGAGATTTAAGATCCAAGAAAATATATTGCATGTGAGAGAGGAAACTTAAACTGTATAGAGTTTGAGGAGACATGAGAGTATTGAGATACAATTTATTGCTGAAAATTTATTGTGTTTTAGTGAAATTTGTTGTAGGTAGAGTCCTATAATTGTAGAGGGCTTTATGCTCTCATAAATTGATTGCAAGTATATATTTGTGACTATAGGGAGATGTGTGTATGCATGTAAGAGAGAGATATTGTGGCAAGTTGTGTGAATATCTCCAATTTGTAGGTTGTATGTGTATGAGAAATTTCTTAAAGAAAGAGGATGAGGATGGTTACTTTAAGAGACCAATAAAGTTTGTGTTTATGCTACAATGAAAGAGGGCTAATGTGGAAAGTGTTCTTGAAGGGTTGAGATAAATCCAGTCAAGATTGCATGTGTTGGAGATTGTACAATTTAGAGAATATTTTTTAGATAATATTAAATATGATAAAGAGTATCAAGAAATTGGCATGGTCAAGGTTCAATAAGATGATGAGTGGGATTAAGGAGAGATAGAATATTTTTACCTAGAAGAAGGAGAATATTTTAGTGATTTTCAAGAAATAAAGAAGTCTAGAGAGGATAGTAAGAGGAGAAATGCTGAAGAGATCCATTATAGCCCTTTGGTGGAGGTTGCAAGGATATAAGAACACATGGTAGAAGCCCACACAAAAGTCAATTAAGTGATACACGAAGAAATAAAAGAGAATATGGAGGAGAGAAGAAAAGAAGGAGGGAAGAGAGAGTGGTTAGTGTAGAGTGTAGATATGATGGAAATATTTTTTAGGAGCCTAAAATTAAAGAGTTCAAAGTTTTAGTTGAATTAGGGTGATTTAATGGAAATTTTATGTATGCTATAGTTTTCAAAGTTTTCAAATATTACCCAAGAAGTGTGAGTTCATTCTAGATATATGTCTAATCCTGATAGAATTCATTGCACGATGCAGTTAAAAGAGTCTTTAGATACTTGTGGGGTACCCAAAAATATTCCTTGTGTTATCATGGTAAATTGATAAGAGATGGGTATTCCCCTGATATTCATGGATATGTGAATTCAAAATAGGTAACTGATGTTGATAGAAAATAGTCCACAAGTACTTACATGTTTACTTTATTTGGTGGTGCAATCAGTTGGATGAGTAAGTGAGGGCTTGTGGTTTTGTTGTCCACTACTGATGTTGAGTATATCAAAGCTAATCATGCTTGTAAATAATACATTTGGCTAAGATACTATGTTCAAATTTATCATAATAAAACAAGTTGCAGTGATATTTTAATGTGACAGTCAAAGTGTGATCTTCCTAGCTAAGAACTCAACATTTCATGCTAGGACCAAGCACATTGATGTACACTATCATTTTTTCAGAGAAATGGTTGAGGATGGTAGAGTGAAGCTAGTTAAGATAGATACTTTTATGAATGTTACAAATTATTTAACTAAGCCTATGACCATAGAGAATTTTAGATGGTATTTGGAATCTATGGGCCTCTCAACCACTCGAAATTAATTCATGGTGTTGATACTCTCTTTACTTTTACAAGGTGTTCAAAAAGTGGGAGAATGCTAGGAAAAATGTGTCTCATCCTTGCAATGAAAAAAAGTTACTATTTAAATTGTAAGTTTACATTTGAGCATAAATTGGTCTAAAAATTTCCCCAAAGGTATGGAATTGCTAAATAAACATGCTAGTAAAATTTTTTGCAAGATGATATCTATGTTTGGAGATATTAATGTTTCCATTTTCAAAAGTTTCAAAGTAATTTTGAGGCTTGTAGAGGCCATTTTTGGGCCCAAAATTGGTCATATGTCATGTCCCCTTTTCTAAAAATAGCATTTACTATTTTTAGCAAGCCAAGTTTCCTAAAATAGCAAGTCAGGTCCTGTAGATAAACCAGGAAAGTTGATTTTTCAAAATGAATTAATTAAATTATCCTTGGTGTTAAATTAATAAATATTTATGAAATGATATTGGGGTCTAAGGAGGGCTTGGTTTTTTGGAAAAAAGTCAAATGACTTGTAATTTGGTTTTTTTGCTAGTGAGAGTTACTGATTGATTTTTGGTAGTTTGGACTAGAGTGTTTAATGGTGATTCTATTGTTGGCAATTAGAGTTATAATATTTCAAATTCAAGTTTGCCTCCCTTGGGCATGGGAATTTGGTGCCCAAATTGGTGTTGGAAAAAAGGAGTTGAATATAATGTAATTTTCCTCTCAAGCTTCCATTATTTGAGATATTACATTTCTTTTCACAGGTTTATGATTTTTCTTTAGAGGTTGGTAAACCAATGAAGAAATAAATCTCTGAGGCTAGTAAACCAAGGAGATAATGTTCATAGATAGTGGTTCCTAGAGTCTTTAGAGCAATTTCATCTAGAAGTTGCTGTTAATATGTCGAAGGTTCCATAGTTTGTAGTTTATTTTATCAAATAGATAGCCAGTGGGTGTAGTTTGGTTTGTTGAGTGAAATATATTATTTCCATTTGGTATTGTTGTTGTTAGAAACAATTATATGGTGTCTTTGGAATATTTTTCTCATATATTTTGTTGTTTTGGTGATATATTTTGCTGCAACTATTCACCTTCTATTATCAAATATTTAAAATATAAAATTTATGTAATCTCATGATAATATTTGAAATATATAATTCTATTTTGGTTGCTCAATATCCAATTTCCGTTTGGTGTAATTTGGTGATCATTTGAACAACATACCCGAATTGCTCCATTTTAAGTTTGATTGAAAATATTTAAAGTTAATTATAATTTTGTGGGTTATCATAAGCTGGAAATTTTCTATTACAATTCCAAATAATTTTAATTTTGGAGATTACATCATAACCAAAAAATTTAGCTATAGCTTAATAGAGCACTTCATGATCTTTCCAAAAAATTGTCATATAGACTCTTGGATCAAATGTTATGGCCTCCGGAAGTTGGATCTCCCATATTGGGAAATGTGATTTTTTTTGGAAACATAAGAGTTGTATGGGGGAGTTGTATGTGTTGGTATGTGTTTAGAAACATCATAGGGTATATTTGATTGGAGATAAGTGGGGCACCACTTTTTTGGTGGTTTTAGGTCATGGTTTTGTAAATACCATTTAGCAGTTTCATGTATTGTATCTCCTATATATTAGGTGCTTGAGATGGAGGTTGTATGTGATATTCTTATAGATGTTGAGTTTTATTTGGATCTTTGGTTAGTGATACTCTTGAGAGAGCTTGTTCTACAAGTATATTATAATCTTGTTGATTTCTAAATAATATATTGGGAAAATTTTAAAGTGTGCGATTTTTATCTCAAAAGGTTTTTCTTCCAAAAGGCTTTTGTGCCATAGAAAAATGGCCCTTTTTCATTTTCATGGCCTTTTAGGTCTTGTTTCATGGTGTTAAAACTATGTGGCTTTGATTTTATGTTGTATCATGGCTTGAGCATGCTTATTCAGATACTAAAACTCAAAGAACAATGTCTTGTGAAGGTGTTGTGAAGTGTTGTAAGATATTTCCACATTCTTCTAGACTCTATTTAATACAATAAATACCTAAAAATCACCTTTTTACACATCAAAAAGTCCTATATTTAAGTGTTGTAAATTCTTGTAAGAAGCCTTCATGCTTTTCTAGGCACAATCTCCTTATTTACACCTTTCTCATGCTTTATTTTGTCTCTTTATGCCCTCATATGCTTAATTAAGTGTATTTTTGGATATTATTCCGACAAACAACATTAAACATAACATTTTCCCGACACATGGTTTTAGGTCCTAGGTGGGACCCATTCACCATGGCTGGCGAATAAGTCCCCCTTGGCCCCAAATTCAAAATATTTCAAATTTCCTTTCAGGATTTTATTAAAAGTCACTTGATGTAGACCTATGATGAGGTATGAATAGATAGTAAGGCATAAGAATTGTTTAAATAGGTATTTTTCAACTCATTTTACACATCATATCTCCTCATTCAAGTATTCAATCTCCTAATACATTCAAGCACTCAAGCATTCTACATCATCAATTGAAGCAACTATTGAAGCACTTTGGAGTAGCCATTGACATTACTTCAGACTTATAAGATCAAGGATTTGGTGAGTTAGTAGCATTTGCATGTTGTTAGTTTACATTTCCTTTGCATTTCACTTATTTCTATTGGGTTTGATTACCAAAGTGGGGTTTGACCAAGGAAAACCCCTAGTTGCTAACCCTCCAACATTTTCCCCCTTTTCATGTGTCTTTGTAGCCTTTTTTTTGCAGATTTGATAGGTTTAAAGGTGTTGAAAAGTGGAAATTAAGTTAACTAGGCTCTTCAAGTCAACATATCATTATTTCAAGCATTTTGAGTGTTTTTTGTCCATTTCATGCAGCTGTGACTTCGACAACCTGACATTCAGACATTCCCAAATCTGGTGTTGCAGAGTTGTCTAATTTTCTAGAAATCCAGGAGTGGACTGATTCAGCACCCTTGGCAAATGAGTCCCACCTGAGACCTGAAAATATGTATTTTTGTCTCAACTATCAGAAATCAATTCCCAACACTTTTTCATTAGTAGGAGGACTAATTCGCCACCCTGGGCAAATGAGTCCCACTATGAAAAACTAGTAAAATTTATTAGCATTCTAGACATTCTAGACAACTCACATTTCATCTAGGTGGACTTAGATTTCCCCCTATACCTAGGTATGTGCAGGATCATCATGGAAAAAAAGGCCCTTAAGTGGCAAAAAATTCACAAAAACCAGAGTTAGGAAATTTGACATAAAAATTTGAATAAGTTAACTATATTATTTCAAAATATATAAGAATATAATTTGTATCAAATTGAATGTAGTTTCTAAACTACTAGGTTTTTTAAATCTATTTGGTGAAAATTTGAAATTTTCAATGTAGTAGTACTTAAATTTTAGGAAAAAATAAGAAGTAGGTGTCTGTCTGACCACCCTAACCACAATAAAATGATAATATTTTTTTATAATATTTTAGATATAAGTAGAGGACTCATGTCTTGATGTGATGCATATTTTTTTGTAATTTTTTTGCAAGTAAATAATAATTATGATTTTTTTATTACAACTTTTAAAAAATATAAAAACTCATATGTCTAACCACTTTAACTTGGTCAAAACTTCATGAAAGTTATTTATTTTTTAATTGTATAATATGTGAAGCATAGAATGTGACACATGTTTCAGATTCAAAAAATGTGATACTATTCAAGTGAAAGCTATAGATGTTTTTCAATCAACCTATCAATCGGGACTTTAGTCGTAATTCAAATAGAAAATGAATAATAATATTTATTAAATTCAAAGTAAAGCATAATTTATATTGGTGGATAGTTGAGAATCTCCTTTAAAAATCCTTTTCGTTTCATCAATTTTGGGTAAAAGAAAAGTCGTCAACCACATACCCTACACATACTTATCATATCGCCACTTTTTGGCCCATCATGATCTTGCACATACCCACCTTATGTTTTGCATTATTTCTTCATTTTCATAGTTATTTGCATATCACAATGTGTTTTCAAATATAACTTAAATTGCACTTTTTCATTCATTTTAGTTCATTTCAATAAGTCAATTGCATTTAGCTAAGTTCCTTTACATCATATCATATAGCATACATCCTAATTTGAGTGTTACATAAACATTTTGGGACCTAAATCTCTCTCTTTCTAGGTGAAAAATCTTAGCAAGAGAGCAAGCATCTTGGGTTCCCAAAATCTATGTCACAACTTTTCTACATGTAAATCATTGTGTTGTGGTATGTTCATGAATGATATTTATTTTTTATTTCTATTTAGTTTTACAATTGTTGTAAATATTTGAAAAAGCTTTTCATAACCCTCCTCTCAAGATTAGTGTAGGAAGTTGTTCTGCTTCTATAGCTTCCTTAGAACTTGTAATATATAAAGCATTCTTTAAATATATAAATTCCATGCAAATATAGAGAACAATGTAAACCACTATTAATATTTTCTCAACACATATTTAGATCATGCAAGATTCCAAGGAATGCATTAAGTTTTATAACATATTTATAAATGGAGATAATAAAAGAGATCATCACCATATTGAAAATGTAGATGATACTTAGTGAAACTATAAAAAATATTCATTAAGCTTAGAAGAGATGCACTTACATGAAAAATTGAAACAATATATAATTTTTTTTAAATTATATATTACATGAGTCAAATTAGAAATTATAATATTTTCCCCACCATATTAGATACATTTGAAAATAATTACCTCACTCTCATAAACTCCTCCTTCAAAATGTATTCCCAACTTGAAAAAATAAGACTCTTTCTTGAATATGAATCCCCCTTCACATCCTTGTGGATCGACTTAATGCACTTTAACCATAACATGGGTGCTTACATTAATTTTGGACCTTTTAAAATATCTAACCTTCATATGCCTATTTTCCTTTTGTATATCATTTTTAAAGGATCTACTTGCATGCATATGAGGAAGGAACCAAAATCCATTTCAAATTATTTTGACCCACATGATTTACTTCATTCCCATGTGATTTTGTATAATATTTGTAGCAATTGAAGCTTTGTCTTATTGAATAGGATGTCCTTTTTTTGACCATATCTTATTTCTTTTCCAATTTTTTAAATCTTATGACGTGAAATGTAAATGTTTCCTTATATTTAAACATGATCCACCTTTCTTCATTGTTTAAAAAAATGTGAATAAAATTTCTTTACACAAATGCCTCTTCAGGTTTTCATCTTGTAGCCCACCCAATAATCTTTAACATGAGCACATATTTTTATCCTTCTCTAAATATTTTCTTTTCTTTTTCTAGAGGTAAGTGCCTAACTTTGAAAAAAAAAAATATTACATGCTTAGTCCTTTGTATACATGCCCTCATCACCTAATAGAATTTTCCTCATATTCTTTGATGAATATGTGTTAGTAGTATCATTCATATTAAAATACTATTGCACATATTTACACAAAAGGGTGGGTGGATATAAAATTAGACCTCTAAAGTCCATACAAGGAATACAACCAAATGAAAACACATAAAAAAAAATCACTACAAAGCATCACAAATAGTAGAGGAGGGAGTAGGAGGTTCTTGGTCACTCATTTTACCCCATACATCAATAAGGTACAAAGTGAAGGGCACATAATGTACTAAGGGGGGTGAATTAGTAGATCTAATCAATTCAAAATTATCAACTTCAACACTAATTACCAAATCATGCAACTTGAATCTTTGTTGTATTGTTATATTAATATATGATTCTTCTCAGCAAATCCTACATAAACAATTAAAACATGAAATCATAAAGCACACACATGAACGGGTATGTGTAGGATCATGATGGGCTAAAAAGTGGCAATATGATGGATATGTGGTTGATGACTTTTTTTTTACCCAAAATTGATGAAACGAAAAGGGTTTTTAAAGGAGATTCTCATCTTTCCACCAATATAAATTATGCTTTACTTTGAATTTAATAAGTAATTATTATTCATTTTCTATTCAAATTATGACTAAAGTCTTGATTGATAGACTGGTTGAAAAACATCTATAGCTTTCAAATAGTATCACATTTTTTGAATCCAAAACATGTGTCACATTCTATGCTTTGCATACCATAAGATTAAAAAAAGAAAAATTGAATTTCATGAAGTTTTGACCAAGTTAAGGTGGTCAGACATACAAGTTTTTATATTTTTAAAAATTTGTACAATAAAAAATTCATAATTAATCATTTACTTGGAAAAAATTACAAAAAAATATGCATCACATCGAGACTCCTCTACTTATATCTAAAATCTTATAAAAAAATATTATCATTTTATTGTGGTTAGGGTGGTTAACAGACACCTTCTTATTTTTTCCTTGAAATTTAAGTACTGCATTGAAATTTCAAATTGTCACAAATAGATTTTTTTAAACAAACCTAGTAGTTTAGAAACTACATTCAATTTGCTACAAATTCTATTCTTATTTATTTTTGAAATAATATAGATAATTTATTCAAATTTTTACGTCAAGTTGCCTAACTCTGATTTTTCTAATTTTTTGCCACTTAAGGCCTTATTTTGTCCATTATGATCCTGTACATACCCGAACACCAGATATATTGAACCCAAGATGGGAAAAACCATGGTAAGAATCACTACTTGGATCTAGTATCCAAATCCAACCTCACAATGCAGAAATATACAAGTGAATTTTACACACTGAAGTAGGCACCAACATATTGGAGACATTGATCCCCTAATGTATTTGTAGGCACCGACCTATTGTAGACACCAATCCTTAATTGAAATAGTACAATAGGTAGAACACCAATTCTACTAGGTTATAGAGATAAAGCTTGTAGATCTTCAATACAACACATACATGTGCCAGAGTCACAACTAAAACTCTTCCTTACTGCAAATGATCTTCTTATACATGTGCACACACTAGAATTCAATTCTCCCTTTTTCTTCACCACCCTCTCTTCAATTTGCAAAAGAAACCAACTATTCTTCATATAGGTGTAATTCTAATTCACATCCATACATTAAAATGCATTTGAAAATTTCAAATATATACATGACATTACATTAACACTCTTCCATGTTGGCTAGGGACCATAAGCAACTAGGATGACATAGGGTGGACCTAAATTCAAATTACATGAAATGTATAGCAAGTTGACCCAAAATAAAATCTATTGCCACTAAAGAACATGATGTTGTGTGCTACCACATGAACCTTAAGGTGGTCCTATCCTAACACCACACACAATATTTGAATTACGAATGTTACTAGTCATTGTGACCACACACGCCTTAAACTTGAACTAGTTGACAAACAGAAAAAAAGAATTTTATATCACTACAATATTTTTGCATGTTGAACATATCCTCCTAAAACTCTAGGATATGATAGAACTAGTGTAGGCATACTTTCCTATGAAATCACAGCATAAAAATGCATTTCTAAAAGAAATGTGGACCATGATTATATTACCAAAGGAATCTCTCTTCCCTAAGAACTAAACTGAAACATACTGGTACAAAATTTTGAATCACCACTTGACATAGAGAATAGATGCAAGCATGATATTGAAAGCATACAATCAAGAGTCAAGATCCACATCCATTGGATCCATTTCACACAAGATTGTAGCCTTTATTTCAAGGGTTTGGAGAGTTGCAACATTATATTTGCTCATTCATCATTCTTTCATGCTTTTCTATTTCATTTCAAGGTTTAATAACTAAAATGGGGTTTGACCAAGGAAAACCCCTCTTCCCTAACAAAACAACATTTTTCTCTCTTGATGTGTGTTTGTAGATCCAGGAGAATTGGAGCTTGAAGATCCTTTGAAGATAGAGTTGGAAAAGTTTCCAAAGAACTTTTTCAAGAAGTTGTCATCTTCACATAAACTCACCTACAGATTAGAATTCAAACTTTTTAGACTTGAAAATAAGACAAGACGAAAGTGACAGAAGATCACTATGGGCTACATAAATGTTAGAAAAACCCTAGTAATTGGAAAAAATCACCACCTTGGGTGTATGAGTCCCTATATAGCCATTTTGGCATCTTTCAATGGATTTTGATCAGTCACTAAGAGATTACATATTCTACCCAAAAACCCTAAACTAGGACTAAATCGCCAAGTCTAGCGTATTAGTCCCAGTGCATTTCAACAAAAAATAATTTTTAGGGTTTTCAAATCTTGTTTAGACATCTCCACTCTTGTAGGTACTTTTTTGTTTCCCTTTTTTTAGTAATTTGATTTCATGTTTTAAGTTTCTAGGGTTTTATGCATACATTTTTGCATTTCTCCTTTGAAACTTCATTTTACGGTGAACCCTCATTTAATCAAACTGAAGGAAACCCCTAGTCCTTTCCTCAATTGACTTTTTCATCACCTTCATATATGGTTTCTAATTTATCCCATATTTCCTTTTTTATTTTTCACTGCATCACTTTTACAAATTCAGATTTAGTCAATCCACATAAGATAACATTCCTTTCTTTAGCATTGATTTCACAAACCCTCTTTCTAACCTAATCCCTAAGAAGGGTTTTAGGAATCTCATATCCCTCTATTACTGACATCTAGATATCCATTCCAAGAGCCATCAAGTAAGACTCCATGCTAACTTTCCAAAATGTAAAATTAGATCCATCAAACAGTGATACTTTGTTTCTAGAGAATCCTTCCTAAGAAATTGAGTGTGCCATCCTAGAAATACCTTAATGTATTATGATTCTTCAAAGGAACTTGTCTCTAATACCAATTGAAGGGAACATAATATATTGAGAGGGGGGTGATTCAGTAGATCTAATATATTCAAATTTTAACTTCAACACTAATTACCAGATCATGCAACTTGAATCTTTAATATTGTTATCAGAATATATGATTCTTCTCAACAAATCCCACATAAGAAATTAAAACATAAAAGAATAAAGAACACACATGAACACCAGATATACGTGGAAACCTAAGATGGGAAAACCATGGTGAGAATAGTTACTTGGATTTATTGTCAAAATATAGCCTAACAATATAGAAATATATAAGTGAATATTCCACACTGAAGTAGTGAAATGATAAAAAATTGGTATATGGTGCTATCATATGGTTTAGGACATAGAGAAAACCCACTTTTCCAATTTCATTCAAGGATAACCCTTGCGATCTCAATGCAAAGGAGAAAGAGATCTTGCAAGAGGGCTATCCTATGGGTTGAATATACACTAATGAGGGGTTCACCACCAAGTAAGAACTTAGAAAAAGAAATGAAATGCAAGATCTAACACTAAACCCTAATTCAATGCAAAGTAACACTAAATGACCTAGAAATGCCAATGAAATGGAACATAAAGCTACACAAAGGAATGTGTGCACTTGGAAATTTGGAGATGGTTGAATGGAGGTCTAAAACAATGGAAATTTTGACTTTAATGATGACTAGGAATCATTTGCCAAGCTAGGTGAATACGTCCAAAAATTGGGTTTTTTGTGCAGCAATAGGAATCTACCAAATGGGTATTTGAATCTGCAAAAATCTAAACTTTGATTGAACTGGAACTCATTCACCAAAAGTGGTGAATCAGTCTAGTTAGGGTTTTCTGAAACTTCAAAGTTTGATCCTGCTCTTCTTTGTCTGCTCTATCCTTCTTGATTGATTTCTAGATCTGAAACCCTGATTTGCAACTTGTAGGTGTTCTCCAATGTTCTCCAAGACTTGGTGAAAAATTTGAATGATTTGACAACTTTTTCCAATCTTGCTCCTTAGGAAATATGCAACCTAGACCTACAAATCACACACAAAGGAAAGATAAAAATGTTGTTGGGTTAGTGGATAGGGGTTTGCCTTGGTCAAACCCCGTTTTAGTAATCAAACCTTGAAATATAATGAAGTATGAATGGATATTGATGAATAAAAAAAATAAGATGTTGCAACTCACCAAATCCTAGCAATAAGAGGTTGTAAACATGTATGAGATGGCTCCAATGGATGTGGATCTTGACTCTTGCTTGAATAGGATGGATCTTGAATTGCGTGCTTACTTGAATCACAAAACCCTACATCACAATTGTTAGCTCATAAACAAAGATGATGCATGAAATACTTGACATGATGCTTGATGCTTGAATGTTGCTCTAAAATTCTTGATAATATGCTCTCTAAGGCTCTTGGAAACACTTGAATGCACTTGTAAACTCAAACTTGCTATAAGGATGAATATTGAATGCTTGGGGTTAAAATGAGAGAAAAAAACTTGTATTTATACTAAATTATGCAAGAATTCCAAAAATTACAACACTACAAGCTAACATCAGATCTAAGAGGATAAAATCCCACCACAAATTTGAATTAATTTTTATTTTAGGCCACATGGGACTCATTTTCCCAAGGTGGTGAATGAGTCCCACCAGGCATAATTTTTGGGACCATTTTTAAAAATGCTTAGAAATGTGTGAAACCAAGCTTGGGACCAAAAACTATAGGTGGGACTCATTCTCCCAAGGTGGAGAATGAGTCCCAGATCACTAAATCTAGGCCATTCAAGCCCGAAACACTTGAATTATGATTGGGTAATGATTTGTGTCGAGATTATCCTTGAAAGATGCATTAAATGGGGCTTATAGATGCAAAATAGGGCCACTTAAAGCATAAGAAAGCCCAATTATTAAATAAAACCTTAGAAAAGTGTGAAATTATGTTAAAACACTTGACAACACTCCAGACAAGGAATTAATAAGCTCATTTAGTTCACAAGGGCCCCAAACCTAATATGAATATGTTAGGCATATTACAGTTGACACTAAATCAAGGCCAAGTTAGGAGAACCTTTTCTATCATTACAAGTAGGAACCAACCTATCAAACACACTAACCCCTTGATGTATTTGTAAGAACCAACCTACTGGAGACACCAATACCTAATTGAAACAGTATAGCAGGTAGAACACTAGCCCTACCAGATTACAAAGATATAGCTTGTGAATCTTCAATGCAACACTTACATGTGCCAAAGTCATAGCTGACACTCTTCCTTACTAAAAATGATCTTCTGATACATGTACACACACTAGAATGCAATTCTTCCTTTTTCTTCACCTTCTCTTCAATTTGCACTAGTGATCAACTATTCTTCATACAGATGTAATTCTAATTCACATCCATACATTGCAATCCATATGAAAATTTGAAATATATACATGAAATTACATTAACACTCTTCTATGTTTTCCAAAGATCCAAAAACAACCAAGATGTCATAGGGTGGGCCTAAATTAAAATTATGTGAAACATGTAGCAAGTCGGTCCAAAATAAAATTTCTTGCTACTAATAGAACATGATTCCATGCGCTACCACAAGAACCTTCAGCATGTCCTATCCTAACAGAACACACAAGATTTGGATTTTTCATGCTACTAGTCATTACCACACATGTCTTCAACTCTAGCTAGTTGAAAAATAGACACAAAGAATCATTTGTCACTTTAATATATTTGCATGCTAAACATATTCTCCTAAAACTCTAGGATATGATAGAACCAGTGTTACAAGCATACTCTCCTTTGAAATCATAAAGAAAATATGCATTTGTGAAATAAATGTGGACCATTATTGTATTTCCAAAGAAATCTCTCTGTCTTGGGAACTAAACTAAAACATACAGGTATATAATTTTGGATCACCACTTGGCATAGAGAATAGATGCAAGTATGATATTGTGCAAGCATATAATAGTCATACAAATACTCCTTAGAACTAATAATATATATTTCTTGATTTTGCATCCTAATAGTAAAATTACCAACATTGATCAAATTGAACTCATAACATACAACATGCATCAACAAATCTTTTGCAGCTAAAAATGATAAGTCGAGGGGAATATATATGATAATTCAATCTTAATCTTAAAAAAATAAATCCTTTGACATCAAAATTATTACTACATCCTCTGACATTAATGAAATTATTAATAACCTTTGACACCAATGACAACCTATGTTCAATATGAAGTATTCATGGGAGGGTCCCAATCACCATCATCCTTATCTTTATCTTTATCTTCTTCTTCATGAGCTAGAAAAATAGAAAGAGCCAACAAAGGAAATGTGTTGCAATTAATCCAAACAGAGACTACACTAGTAGGCCACCTATAATTCCCCTCTGTAGGAGGTAGAGAGGAAAATCACCAATGAGTAGGCCTATGATTGACCTTGTTTTCCATAATTTTATATGGCAAGTGGAGGAGAAGCCTATGAGTGAACATCACAGTTATCACAAATAGAAATACTCAATCCTTTTCAGCACTTCTAAGGAGGTGAGCGGCTTTGGGAGGAGGATGGAGATGGGTTAACTCTAGCCATAACACAAGGGGGGTTTCCCTAGTGGTCAAGAAGCACCTCAAGGTGAGCCACTTCTAGTGCAACATTATTAGTTTACACCTAGATTTATAATAACACATTAGAAAAAATAATAGCTTTCGAATAAAGTGAGAAATGTTGATCAATAGATAAATTAGAAAAAAAAAATAGAATTTCTATCTTTACATATGCTAAAGAGAATCTCCACCCTAATATCATGACAGGGTATTTTTCTATCAATGTAGGTTAGTATTTTTATTTTATTTTTTAAATAAAATGGCTTAGGTTTTTGATAAGATCTAAGGGTTTTGTTATATTTTCTATTTTTTAAAAGTCAAGATTAAGGAAGAGTTTATATTGTATCTTGATTTTGTTTCTAGTCTTAAGTATGTGGAACAAAATAAGATAGTAAATTACTAGGATTTTTTTGAAGTTGTGTATTATGCATATTAGATATGGAACTCAAGTAGATGATGAATCAAACACTAAGAAATATTTTATGGATACACAATTTGAGGATGATATTGACTAGACCTCCACTAAGTTTCTCCACTATTGATTATCAACCTGAACCATAAATTTTTGTATGTTTTATGTACTTCTCTTGCACTCTTAGGGTTTTTCACCTAAAAGGAGAGAGATAAAACCCAAAAATTGAGGTGGCTCACTCAAACTAATGCAAGTATAATGGAAATATGAATGAAATGTGCCTAGATGAGATAAAATAAATGCAAATAACTAATAAAATCTATGGATCATTAAGTGAAAACTATTGAAATGCAACTTGTTGGAAAACACATTGTGTAATGCAAAAACACCTAGAAATGAAAGTAAACTAAAAAAAAAGAATGAAAATGAAGAAGTGCACCTATAAAATTTTTGGAGACTTGTTATGACTTCTTAAATGCTGCTGATCCTAATTTTTAGGCTTGGTGGGACTCATTCGCTATTCTGGGCGAATTAGTCCTAGATCTGTGAAATTGTTTCGGAGCCCGTATCAGACAAATGGGTATCCAAAAATGTAGAAAACGAAAATTAGGCCTATAAGTGGGACTCATTCACCACCCATGGTGAATGATTCCAATTTTTCATTTATGAATATTCAAAGGTGGAAACAAGAGCCTTTGGTCTGCAATTTTTGTTTCTCCAAGTGTTTGGTTCTAAAACTGTTAAATTTGAGCCTGAAGGTGACTTTTTGTTGATGTTTTTCCTTATCCAATGAAGAGATGAACTGAAAAAAAATTTAACACAATCTTAAATGATTTCTAAATCTCCAAGATGTCTAAATTTGCAAACACACAAGAAGAGAAAGATAAATGTTGGATGTTAGGGAATGGGGGTTTGCCTTGGTCTTATAGGTAATTAAACAAAAATAGAGAAATAATGTAATGAAGCATGTAACAATGGATTCAATACCTTTCCATGAATATTGATCTTGAATTTCTACAGAAAAACATGAAGAATATTCCATTGAATGTCTTAGGAAACTATCTTGATGACTTGCAATGATGAAACCCAAACTTGCTTAACTTGGTAGAGAATATAGATGATGAATGAATGATAAGAGATGTGTGAATGAGTTATGATATCATGAATTAGGGATTATAAGGTTGATTTATAGGAATTCCACCTTATTTTCCCATTAATTGGATCCCCAAGACCAACATGAAAAATAAAACTTAAATACCAAAATTTCCTGCTCAAAAGTCAAAAATGACCCAAATGGGACTCATTCGCCACCTTGGGAAAATCAGTCACCTAGAAGGGACTCATTTGCTAGAGATGGTGAATTAGTTCTAGAGGGGCCCATTTTCTAGCTAGGTTGTTGGGAGATAAGAAAATTAGGTTTATATAGTGAATTTGTCGGTTAGTTCATCAAATATTTCCTCAGGATGCACAATATGGGGTCATAGGGGCCTATTAGTGATGATGTAAAGAGTAATTAGGGCTTGGGACACAAAATTCAATGTGAAAGTGTGATTAAATACACTTTACAACACTAAAATGAGGTCCACTTAGCCTAGGAAGGCACAATATCCAATGTTAATGTGAGGACACATTACACCACTAGATTAGCATTAAGTTTATTTTACAAGCCTTCTAGATTGATGTGAAGATGCAATTAAATACATTTTAAAATTTTTAATTAGGGATAAATGGGTCCATTTAGTCTAGAGAGGCATGAAAGTATCTAACAACACTTTACAACACCTTTACAAGACATCAATAAATGCATTTGTAAGGGTCCAAGACCTAATTTGGATGTGAAAAACACCTCACAACACTAGATCAAGGCAAAATTAAGTCCATTTTATCATCAACTATTCCCATGTCAAGCAAGAAATATTGTTTTCTACGGTAGATAACCTTTCAATTAATCTAACAATAACACATCACCATGGTCTTCATCCTCCATGTCCCATCAAAACAATTAATAAGTACTTGCAAGAAAAAAATAAATACATAGAGTATCACCTCAAATATTTTAATCAAATTTAATAAGCTATAGAATTTAAAAATCATATTTTATGTTCATTATGCATTCTATAATTGTATAAGGTTTACGAGGTTTGAACATACATCCTCAATTTGTGCATAAAAAACCATACATATGGGAAAAATAGCAAGGAGTAATGCAAATAACACCAAGTGAAACATATGGACATGTTTACAACAAGTAGATATATACATATAAATAAATATTGAACACCAAACATGGAGTTCACATATTTGAAGCACCTATCTAGCAATACATGGATATGGGGATTCCATGAAGATTGTGAAAATTCATAAGAAACAAAAGAAAAAAGTAACATGGTCCATGGGAGGGTATAATGAGTTGTAAAAGTAGAACTCAAAGGTATTAAAAAGGGCCCCAATGTTTTTATAAAACATTGTATGTGTTACATAAGGAAAAACACTTTATTTTACCATAATTTTATCATTTTTCTAACTTTATATAAAGCACTAGATTTACCTCTAGATTTTGATATCTTATCCCATGATTCTTTGTCAATTTATTTATTTTTTATTTATTTCTTGAGAATGTCCTCTTACAACCAAGGTATTTTCAATTAATAATTATCTACAATTCCCTTCTCAATTCTTCTAATAACATGAATGCTACTATATCCTCAATTTATAATTTAAAATTAGTAGTAATTACCATAACTAAATTATCTTAGGAGTCACATATAGAGAAAAGTAAAGTGATATACCATTCTTCATCATCTATTCTATTTTTTGTGCCCTAGAAAATTGGACCCTGTTGAGAAAAGAGACAATTTTATGCATAATTGGACCCACTTTTGAGTCCCTTTACATCATTTACCCTTCAAAACAACATTTATAGGCCCCTTAGACTCATTAATTTTGATCTACAGGTCCGTTTTACTTGAGAAATCACATAAAACCTGACAAACAACATTTAATTATCTCATATCCTGAAAACTCACCTTCAAATAGTAGTAGTGGGACCTATTTGCCACCTTGGGTGAATGAGTCCTCTCTGGTGGGACCCATTCGCCAAGGGTGGCAAATGAGTCCCCTTTGAGGGAAAATTCAAATTTAAGTAAGAATTTAATCAATTTAACTTTAATTTTTGGTGAATGTCGGCCTCTTAGGTCTAATTAATGGGAAAATAAGGTGTTGTTGCTTATAAATACTCATTTCAAGTCATTTCACACAATCTTTTTATCATCTTTTCTTATCTTTTATCATTCCTCAAGAGTAATTCATAAAGTCAAGTCTTCCACAACAAGTTTCATTAACAAAAGTTGAAGTTTTAGGGTAGAAAACTAGGGTTTTTGCAAGTCTTGAAGCTCACTTCTCTTGTCAAGATCTAACATTGTAAAGGATTGTTGATGGATGCCTATGGTGAATCATGAAGAAATCTAGGGTGAAGAAGTGCAACTAGCCACCAAATCACACCTAAGGACTTTGTTTCCTATTGATTCCATCTTCAATTTTCACTCTATCTTCATATTAAGGTTTGCATCTTGTTTGTTTATCATTTTCATGTCATTTCATTCCTATTTTTCATGTGTTGTAAGGTTTCTAGGGTTGAGATATTGCATCATATAGATCATTCTTGCATGTCTTATTCAAGAGCAATAGGATAGGATCTTTGTCACATCTCAGCTTTTCCTAGTCTTTAACACATCTAAGGCTAGGGTTTATGTAGATTTTTCTCCATTCAAGGTTTAATTACCCAACTAGGGGTTTGAATACAGAAAACCCCCCATTATACAAATAATTTTGAGTTGTTTTGCAAGAATTTTTTGAGATTCAAAGTCGAGTTTCAGTCAAAAATTGTTGTTGAGGTGTCAAGGTGCAGGACAGGACTTTGAAATTGTAGAAATCTAAAAGTGGACTCATTCACCATGCATGGTGAATGAGTCCCTCCTGAGGTGAAAATTTGAGTTAGATGTAGATCCAGGTCCCCGATTGTCAAAAAACAACACTATGTTTTCAAACATAGCATAGATCTTAGTTTTTCATTCATAATTTGTTAGATAGATCATTCAATTGCATTTGGTTTACTTCATTTAACTTGGACAACATCATACATAAGATAATTTGAATGAACCCATAGCATTTTTGGCCTAACTCTCTCTTTTTAGGTTAAAAACTCTAGAAGAGTAAGAGAAGTCCCTAAGAGCCAAAAATCTACAGTTCATTTTGGTGAACCTGACTTTTAAGCATAACATCATTTTGATTTACATTTATGATTTTCATCTTAGGACTTAATTGCTTCATCATTTTGCATTGCTTTGCATCTTTAGTTTTCTTAAACATTGTATTAGTGAAAGCATTATTTAGATCTCATTATTACATTGTATTTCTTTCCTTCATTTCAACATTCTGTATTTTCATTTTATCACTGCATTGTACAGACTTAAAAATATTTAGAAAACACAAAAAAAATAGAAAACTCTTAAAAATTCATCTCCTAGGACTCATTTTCCACCTAGGGTGAATCAGTCCTTCTACAGTTCTACATCAACATTTCCAGATTTTAGTTTCCTGCATTACATCTTTTTGTTTTCTATAATTATCTTTCTATTACAATTCATTTGTTTCTATTCTCATTATGATAAATTTCATTTCTTTTCATGGCATTCATGGATAGTTTTACTTCTTTGAAAATTTCCTTTTCCATTTTCATTCCTAGTTCTTTTAGATTAGATTCATCAACAAATAAGAACACAAAAACTAAAACATCAAACAATCCCTTCAAACACATGATTCAAATTAGAAACATCTCATTTAAGCCTCCTAGTAGTGATGATGTTGACCAATTAGATGAAGTCCTTCAAGACTTTTTCTCACTCACTTCATCCTCTAATGCTTGCAATGAGAAACCTAAGCCCCTTAATGATAAAGTTTCCCTCAAACCTTTTGCTTGTGATGAATTTTATTTGTTATATGAATCCCTCCAAGACCTTATCTCGCATAATCCATCCACTAAGTTTTGTGGTGACCAACTCACAATACTGAACATTATAGCCTCTAGTGCTTCTCTTGAACATCTTAAACCAGTTGACGAAAATTTACCCCTCAAACCTTTTAGTCGTGATGATTTTCATTTGATAGATGAGTCCCTTCAAGACTTCATCTCACCCAACTCATCCACTTTGGTTTTTTGTGAGACCTCTAACATCAAGGACGTTAATTTAATTCAACCTAAACTTATCCTTTACCCACCCTCACATCCACTTCACCCCTCTAATTGACCTCGGTACACCCTCTACCCCCCTAAAACCAATGTATCATGGCAATCTAGTAATGATACTATTGCTCATACATATAACACCCAAAACAACCCACAACCACCACAACCAACCCCACCCTCTTTATCTTTACCTAATCCACCTAGTGCTCCCTGCTATAGCCCACACACAAAGGAGTATGATCTTGTTGAATAATTAAAGAATACTCCTGCCAAAATTTCCCTTTGGGATTTGCTTCAAAAATCACCAAATTATCACAATATTCTTCAAACCGCCCTAAAATGTAAATCACAATTCCTCTTGGTACCACTCCAAATGATGTGGTAGCTCTCATCCACAAACAAAATCTTGACATTACCTTCCATCAACATGAGCTCCCTCCTTTGGAGTTGCATAAACAACATGATGCCTTTATGATAATTGCTTGATTCAATCGCACAAGTATCAGAGGCACTCTCATAGATAATGGTTCTGCCCTTAATGTGTGTAGTGTGAGTCTCCTTAAATGATTAGGCATTGACAGGTCACAAATAATACCTGATTCTATCTCTATTCAAGGATTTGATAATACAACAAAGCAACCACTTGGGATAATTACTTTGCCTATTATGGTTGGGGTGGCTACTTTATAGACTCCTATCCTTGTCATGCCTTATGATCTTTTGTATAATCTTCTTTTAGGCCAACCATGGATTCATGAGATGAATGCAGTTCCTTCCACCCTTCACTGTATCATGAAATATGTCTATAACAATTGCATCTGTCAAGTTGAAATAGACCCAGAGCCTAAAAGTTGCTTGCAGCTTGAAAAAGGGGTTACAAGTCATTTGAAAACATTAATTCCAAAATCCAATATAGACCCTCTTCAAATTGAGCACAACAATAAGGAATCAATATCTAAATTATTTGGTGAAGATTGGGGATCCTTAGAATTCACACCCTCGTTATGGGCGAATACATATTCACACAAAAGAAAGATGAGAAATAAGATCAACCAACAATAATGTCCACTCAAAATTATGAACAATCTTCTCAAACATCTATATCCTATAATTTGGATGACAATGCAACATACACAACAAATTTTGATGAGATAGATTGTCAATCCCCGTTTACTCTGCATGAAATGGAAAGACTTTATGGAAAAGGCTATAAATTTGTAAAACAATTAGGCTATACTGGAAAAGGGTGTGGAAAACATGAGAAAGTTATTTGTGTCCCTATTGAATCCAATACGTAAGAAACAAAAAATGGATTGGGATATTCTTTTTCTCAAATGACCAAATCTACTCAACGACCATCCTTGAACATTAATGCCATAACATGCCACCCACAACACAAACTTACAATTAAACATCCTGATTTGCTTAATCTAACCTTACCACCTTAATTTTCATATGTTGATAGTGATGAGGCTTTGAAACAACTATTAGGTGTTTATGATTCCCCATCCTCGCTTAGTTACATGAAAAACATTCCTTGTGACATGAATATTTTTTATAAAGGAAAAAATAGGTTTTACAGTGACCCGAAACCACAAAGTTTATAGCAAAAAGGAATAAGTGTTAAAGATACCAAAGCAAAAAGGCTGCAAAAAAAAAAAGCCCAGGAAACACAGTAGCCACCAACCCAAGAATCAAGTGATATCACTAAAGAGCTCTTTGAATTTGAATGTTCTAAATCCAATGTGCTCCCTCTAGGAGATACAATTGATATGCACCAATGGACATTAATGATAAAGATAAAGTTATTAAGATTGGGAAGTGCCTTGATGATGAAGAACAAGAAGATACCCTAACTTTACTTCATGATTTTCCTAAAAAATTTGCTTGGAAATATTCTGATATGCCCAAAATTGACCCAAAAATTTTGATGCATAACATTGTCCTTGTTGAAAATGCTAATCCTGTTCATCAAAAGATCCAAAAAATGCATCCTAACATAGCCTTACGTGTTAAAGAGGAACTCAAAAAACTCCTTGATGCAGGCTTTATTAGACCTATTGATTATTCTCCTTGGATCTCAAATATTGTTGCAGTTGAAAAACCTGATAATTGTATTAGGATATGTACAAAAATTTTAGACTTGAATAAAGCCTCTTTAAAAGATGATTTTATGCTTCCTAATATAGAAATGATCATGGATTCAATTGTTGGACATGCTTTGTTGTCATTCATGGATGGAATTTCTGGTTATAATCAAATCCTTATTAACCCTCAAGATCAATATAAAACTGCCTTCACAACTATTTGGGGAACATCTTGTTGGGTTGTGATGCCCTTCAGTCTAAAGAATGTCGGTGCAACTTATTAGCATGCAATGACATTAATATTTCATGATTACATTCAAATTTTTTTGGAAGATTATGTCGATGATATCCTATCTAAATTATTAACACGACAAGACAATGTAAATGTCCTTTGTAAAATCTTCGAATGAATACCACAATACATGCGATTGAATCCAAAAAAATTTGTCTTTGGCATAGATAGTGGTAAACTTTTGGGGTTTGTCATATCTCACAGAGACATTGAGGTGGACACAAAGAAAATTGATGTAATTATTAGCATGCCACCTCCTAGGAATATTTCTTAGTTGCGCATGTTACAAGGTTGAATTCAAGCTATCCGTTGTTTCATTGCATCTTTAGCCAATCACGCATTACCTTTCATGCATCTCCTTAAAAAGGGTATCCCTTTTAATTGGGATGAGGATTGTAAACAAGCTTTTGAGAGTCTAAAGGAATATCTAGCTACTCCACCTGTTTTACAACCCGTTGTGCCACATAGACCATTTATCTTGTACATCGCCACATTGGCCCATGCTCTTACAACATTGTTGGCTCAACATGACGATCATGGTAAAGAAAACCTTGTTTATTACATTAGCCACACCTTAATTGATTATGAGACACAATATTCACCAATTGAAAAACAATTTTTAAATCTTGTATTCCCTACTAGTAAGTTGTGACATTATTTACTAAATGCTTAAATACAAGTCATCACAAAATTTGATCCTCTTAAATATCATTTCCACAAAACCGACCTCTCTGGACGCTTAGCTAAGTGTGTGATGTTGTTAACTAACCTTGAACTTAAATTTGTTTCACAAAAAGCAATCAAAGGCCAAGCCTTAACCGATCACTTAGCTAACACTCCTCCTTTTGCTTTCCCTACTCCTGATTCCTTTCCTAATGATCATATGTTAACCGTTGACATTGCACCACAGGAGTTATTTTTTGATGGATCTAAGTGTAGAACAAGTTCTGGTGCTGAAGTGGTAATAATTCCACCCGACATCAAACCTATTCCCTTATCCTATCGATTAAATTTCCTATACACCAATATATAGTTGAGTATGAGGTATTTATTGTAGGTTTGCAAGCTACTTTATCTCTAAATGCTAAACATATCAAGATCTTTGGTGATTCACAATTGGTCATCAAACAAATCAATGGTACATATCAAACTAAACATGAAAAATTATTAAAATGCAAGGATCTTATAATGAGACTATTAGAAAAATTTGACTCATTCACCATTAATAGTTACATCCCACACAAAGATAATCGACATGCATCTATGCAATAGTTACATTCCATATATTTCACTTTCGTTAGCCATCCTATCATGAAACCTTCAATTGATATTTCGTTAGAATATATTTTGGTGATAACTCAAGATGCTTCGTGTGAATGGTACAATACAACATACAATTATTTGAAAGACGGTACCATTCTTGAACCTACCACAATGAATACTCGAAATCGTTTATGTAAATTCGCGACTAAATTTGTGATCCTTGCAAATGCATTGTATAGACGATCTTTTAATGGTTTTCTATTACGATGTCTTAGAGATTCTGAAATCCCTTTAGTGCTCGAATAGGCTCGTGTTGGTGCCTGTGGAGGTTACTTTGGAGGTCGTTTGTTAGTGCAAAAACTTATTTGTATGGGTTATTATTGGAGACATATGGAGAAGGATTTCTTCACCTACATTAAACGATGTCACAAATTCCAAGAGCATAGCAATTTGATCCACACTCTTGCTGCTGAGCTCTGTACCAATGTTCCCATTTGACCATTTTCAGTATGGGGGTTAGATTTTATTAGAAAAATTTCACCACCTTCTTCTACTAGACATACATTTTTCATAACCACAATAAACTATTTCACGAAATGGGTGGAAGTTATTCCTCTTCATTCTACAATAGCTGAAGCAATTTATCATTTCATATTGGACCACATAATTGCTCGCTTTGGACCCCCTTCCGTAATCATTTCCAAAAATGGAACTCCATTTAAGAATAATGATGTTCAAAAATTTCTTGAAACATTCAACATTCAACATCGCTTCTCTACACCATATTATCTGCAATCCAATGGACAAGTTGAAAATACTAATAAGCTTCTCAAAAAAATTCTCAATAAAACTATCACCAAGCATCATAAAGATTGGCATACACAACTATCTTATGCACTTTGGGCTTATAGAACTAATGTTAGATCATCCACAAGAAATACCCCTTATAACCTTGTTTATGGTACTGATGCGATTATGCCCTTGGAGTTAGAAATTCCTACTTTGCGAGTTGCTCTCCGAGATCTTTTTGATGATGACACTTATAAAGATCAACAATTACATCAACTTGAGATGCTCGATGAACAACGCATTAACACTCTCGATCATCTCCAAGCTCACATCAAACATTACAATGTAAACACAACATTCATGTTATTCCTCGATCGTTTTCTAAGGGAAATTTTATTCTTATTGAAAATCAATGAAATGCTAGTGCTAACAATGAAGATAAAGATAAGTTCAGCCCTAATTGGTTGGGACCTAAGTACATAGTTGATACCAGTTATGGGTCTGGTGCTTATCTCTTAATGAAGCTTGATGGAGCACCCCTTAGAGAATCCATTAATGTCACACATTTGCGTCGGTATTATCTCTAACTCCCTTTGAATAGTATTGATGATATAGTAGTGTTGTTTAAAGTTATTTGATGTCATTCTAAATAACTTTCACATTGCTTCATTCTTGACAACTAAATTTGTGTTTGTCTTGAACACTAAGGTAATTATTTAAGTTCATTTTATAATTGCTTTAGGCTTCATACTATTCACATTCTTGTTGTGTTAAGTGAGATCCTTATTAGTATATTTAATTTAACATATTCTTTTCTCATTAATCAATGTTGTATCTATGCTAAAACTGAAATATGTTTTACACTAGATCACATCAATCTTGTTAAATCATGTAGCAATTAATTAAATACTTTTACTATGAGTCATTTAATTAATCACATTGCATTTAACATCCACATAGCAGAGACACTTCATTATAAAATCACATGCGCATGTCTATATATATGTCAAAGTTTTATATGCATCATCATATCATATACAAAGTCGTAATGGTCTATGAGAGATAGACCCCTTAGGATCTAGCACTCATGATCCAATCTCTAGATGTCATGAGATGGTCGTTTGTGACTATGATTGCGAACTAGCAAGTCTAAGTGCATACTCCAGATCTTGTACTCAACCAACGGCTATAAGCCACTCATCTACCATCTGATCCCTCTCTGCTCGTGCCTAAGCCAGCTCTGCACATAGTCTCTCTACCTTTGTCGAGGTTTGGACTGATTGTAGTGCACTCTCAGCTTGACAGAGTTGTGTCCTCATGCTCTCGTACGCTACCCATAACCTCACGAAAGGTCTAAGTGACTCTGGCTCCTCCTCCATGATCGATGGGGGCATGTAGTCAGGATCCATATACTCCTCGTCGATGGATGTAGGCACTATCTCTATGGCAGCCTGATGATAGAACTCTTGCCAATTTGTTGTCACTCCTACAAGATAGACAATGTAAACAATCAGTAACACATCATCATGATATGCATATACAAAAACAAAGCATAAATCACTAAAGGACATGCGTAAAATAAAATATCATGTCCTATGTATCCATATGCATGAGGAATGTTAACCTCCTCATCTCTGGGGGCATTGAGGATTTGCTAGCCTCTCTTTGACTCTGAGTTCCGATGTCTGTTGTAGCTACTACCCGTGATCTAGTCCTGTAAGTATGTGAGGACTCTCCATGCTTGTACCGATCCTCAATAGCTACCTCATCACCCTCACTTAGGGGTGGCTCCTCCTTGTAGTAATCATCCTCCTCATAATCATACTCCTCCTCATCATCCTCTCCTCTATCCTAGTCCTCATAATCAGGATCGGCCTCAGAATGGTACTCATCATCAATAACATTTGTAAACATATCTGCTGGCCTATACCATACCTCCTCTGCTCTCTCCTTTGGCTCATCACCCTCATCTGCTGCTAGCTCTACATCACCTATAGCAAAATCCATGAGGAACATAGGAGTTGTTCATGCATATGACCACCACTCCTCATGGTCATCTGTTCTATCGACATCATTAGTGTCGGATGCTAGTGGTTGGTCGTGATCTAAATCATCAAAATCACTCTCACAAACATGATCTATAGTCAACCGAATAGTATCACCTGGCCTCTGGGCACTCTGTACTGATATTCTAATGAAGGGGCATACCCTCGGTGGTGTCTACACCTGTCCAAACTGTTGCATGACTCGCGCATAATAAAATGGTCATAGAATGTAGTCATGCCTCCCCTCTAGATATCTATCCATCTGCATCCTCCATAACTATCCAGTGGTATTTGGTCATTGTAAAATGAGTAGATAAGGTCTCCATAGGATCTCATCCTCCTCTAGTTGGTCAAATCTCACCCTCTAAAAGTGTAAATCCCCATACTACCACAAGTGTCGCAAAGGATAACTGAATGCTTGTGGATAGCCTACAACTATAGTACAAGGGTATCCAAAAGGCACGATACATGTGATATGCTTAAGGCACCACACCTGTAGAAGTGTACAATGGACCATACTGTCAATCTCTCAAAACACAAAATAACCAAGATCATAATACAAGTGTGCTAGAATTTAACAACCCCAAGCATAAACTGTCCTTCGCTCATACATCCCTTGTATCAAGTGTACCAGTCCTCCATCCAAGTGTGTCACTCATCCATCTAGATTGAGAACTAGTGCCATTGTGTGCATCATAATCCATCTAACCACAAGAGCTCATGAACACAGTAGCATGCGTAGCTCGATTCGCGCTCTAACCCTCTCATCATGTATCAGACCACCTAGACAATACTGCATGTCTCTCTTCTTCTCTCGGAATGATTGATCCCCCCAAAAATATACCTGCTCTCCCTAAATGGGAACTCAAAGAATGCGGAATATGTCCTCGAGTGTGATAGTCATTTCCCTGGTGGGAATATGAAATGTACAAGTATCAACATCCCAACACTAGCACAGAGCCATAAGCATGGCATCATGGTACCTCATAGGTGGCATAAGATATGCCCAATAGATACCCACTAACTGTAAATTCTCTACCTCTTTCATTGATAGTGTTGGCACATGATCTCTCAAAAATGTGAGCTATCTTCCCCCTAGGCATTGCCGTGACTAGGTGGGGACCTATCAAAATCATCACAAAATGCTCTAAATTTTATCTAATATCTTCAATTTTCACAATATTCATCAAGCAAGTGTGCTAAATTCAATCTAGTGTGATTTTCTAATGGCCCTACACACTTTAGAACTCTTTTTGGACATTTTAGCAAAGAAATTGGGACACTTCACAAAGAAATAGGACACTTCGTGAAGAAACCAGACACTTTACTAACAAAAGGGACACTCTACAAACAAATGGGACACTTTGTAAAAAAAGGGAACACTTTGCGAACTTTTTTCCAAGGACCCTAAATTAGCCTATCCATGCATAAAAATCATTAAATTATTATAAAATTACAAGGCGAAAGTTGTTGAATCAACTCACCTCATGGTATAGCTCATTGCGTGCCACCTGCTCACGAAGATCATCTAGCCGTGAACGTGTGTAATCCTGTCTGCTCGACATCTTCTTCTCTCACTCGTCACTCTCAAGATACATGAAGGTAAAATGAATAGTAAGTGACAAGTTACTCTCTTCTCTTTATTTTAATCACTTTTCATCTCTTTTTACTTTTACACATTAACATATCGTTATCATCTTTTCAAGAACTCATAACGTAGATATTCTTCAAATCAACATAACGAGAGCTAGGGTAATCCATTTTCAACATTGTTTGATGCATTGGAATCATGATTCCGCACTCAACATCATCATCCATCTATCGTTATGTGTGAAATCACATATCCTAAAAACCCACCTTCAAACAGTAGTAGTGGGACCCATTCTCCACCTTGGGAAAATGAGTCCCCTCTGGTGGGACCCATTCACCAAGGGTGGCAAATGAGTCCCCTTTGAGGGAAAATTTAAATTTAAGCGAGAATTTAATCAATTTAACTTTAATTTCTGGTGAATTTCGGCCTCTTAGGTCTAATTAACAGGAAAATAATATGTTGTTGCTTATAAATACTCATTCCAAGACATTTCACACAATCTTTTTACCATCTTTTCTTATCTTTTATCATTCCTCAAGAGTAATTCATAAAGTCAAGTCTTCCACAACAAGTTTCATTAGTAAAAGTTAAAGTTTTAGGGTAGAAAACTAGGGTTTTTGTAGGTCTTGAAGCTCACTTCTCTTATCAAGATCCAAAATTGTAAAGGATTTTTGATGGATGCCTATGGTGAATCATGAAGAAATCTAGGGTGAAGAAGTGCAACTAGCCACCAAATCACACCTAAAGAATTGGTTTCCTATTGATTCCATCTTCCATTTACACTCTATCTTTAGATTAAGGTTTGTATCTTGTTTGTTTATCATTTGCATATTGTTTCATTCCTATTTTTCATGTGTTGTAAGGTTTTTAGGGTTGAGATCTTGCATCATATAGATCATTCTTGCATGTCTTATTCTAGAGCAATAGGATAGGATCTTTGTCACATCTCAGCTTTTCCTAGTCTTTAACACATCTAAGGCTAGGGTTTATGCAGATTTTTCTCCATTCAAGGTTTAATTACCCAACTATGGGTTTGACTAAGGAAAACCCCCCATTATACAAATAATTTTGAGCTATTTTGTAGGAATTTTCTGAGATCCGAAGTTGGGTTTCTGTCAAAAATTGTTGTGCAAGTGTCAAGGTGCAGGACAAAACTTTGAAATTGCAAAAATTTGAAAGTGGACTAATTCACCATGCATGGAAAATGAGTCCCTCCTGAGGTTCATATTTGAGTTAGATGCAGATCTAGGTCCCCGACTGTCAGAAAATAACTTCTATGTAGAAAAGTCCTGATCTGATACTGATTCGCCCAAGGTGGGAAATGAATCCCAGTCAGCCTAAAGTCAAGTTTCATCAATTTTCCAGATTATTTTCTAGTCTTCTCTAGTTTTCCAAGTGTACTCACTCTAAGAAACAACCTTCTATTTAGTTTAATTTGCATTTTTGTTCATTCTTTATAGCATTTTTGCAAACAACACTGTGTTTCAAAACATAGCATAGAACTTATTTTTGCATTCATAATCTATTATATAGATCATTCAATTGCATTTTGTTTACTTCATTTAACTTAGACAACATCATACATAACATAATTTGAATGAACCCTTAGTATTTTTGGCCTAACTCTCTCCGTTTAGGTGAAAAACCCTAGAAGAGTAAGAGAAGTCCCTAAGAGCCAAAAATATATGGTTCATTTTTAATAGAGAGTAACTAACTTACAACAATATTGAGGGCATGCTCAAATGTTTCACCACAAATTTAGTCATTATTTCTTACTAAATTTAACAACCATAATAAACCTATTTGCTAGGGACTTTATATAATATAGAGTCCCCAAACTCTTCCATAACTCCTTTATCAAGACTTATGTCAATACATTCAAAAAAACTAAATCTAATAGAGATAATGTTATTAACCTACTTATCTTTATATTAATAATTAATCTACCTTTAGCCTATTGGAAAGCCACACTTGGACCAATGATGGGTTGGCCAAAGAGGGGCTAGTAGCTTAGTTGGTAGAGCACTCTAACAACAAATGGAAGGCTCTAGGTTTGAGTCCTAGGTGGTTCATACTGGATGTATCTCACCATGTGGTATCAAATATAGGATAGGAGCCCCAATAACTTGTAATGTGGCTTAAGGAGGTGTTGGAAATAAACCACACTTAGATTGATGATGGGCTAGCCAACTTGAGTCCTAGTTGGTCCATATGAATTGTAGCTAAGCATAGTCTTCATGCTTATATCATTTTTCCTAGATGATATAGGAACTAATTGATCCATGTCAACTAGCAAATCTTCCATTTTCACCTTTCATAACTCAAAATATTTTCCATTAAAACTATTAATTTCTATTTTCAAATTTCTTGTCCTTCTAAGTGACACAAATTCTGACATGCACAAATTTTACTTAGGAAAAATATTATCACAAGTATAAAAATATCAACCCTTCAAACAAAGCTCAATCTAGGATCTAATACCAAATGTAGAGAAAAATCCTAAAAAATATTGTATAATAGAATTAGTGCATACATAATTTGGAAGAATAACATAATAAGTACAATATAAAGATAATATGTAGTATTTTCACATAGGAAAAATATTTTGGGTAAAATACTAAGCACAATAAAATTATTCACTACTAATTAAAACTGAAATATTCACAAATAGAATAATGAATCTCTTACCCAACATTTTCAAATATGGAGATATTAATAAGCAAATGAAAAATAGTTTTAAACATTATATAGATCATATAAGAAATGTTGCATGGATACTTTTCTTATAGGTAAAAATAGCAACAAAAACATGATATTTCCCTTTATTACAAAGCATGTAAAGTATACAACACTTATCCATTTTTTGGATCTAAGGAGGGATAAGAATGCTTCTAATTCTTTTTGAAAGTTGGCTCTAATATCACACAATTTTCTTATATTTTTGGTCATGTGTTCATATATCTTCCTTCACATATATTGATATAACTAAATGATATTGACCCATTACCTCCGAAATTTTATGTAAAATTTTAATCTCTACCTACCAATGCAATAAATCTATTTTTGATGCCATGCATTGTCTTTTGTAGCTCCAAGTAGGTCTTGAACTATATAACAAGTTGGGTAAAATTTTAGAATTGTGTCACTTTTATAAGTGAAACGATCAATATAATTATATTTTTTGACTTGGACCATCTAAAAGTGGCATACATGTTTGAACTTCAAAATGATATAAAATAAAGAAATGTAGGTACCTATTAATGTATTTTATGTTTGTGCCTTTTTAATTTAAGAGAATATATATTTTTTATCAATTAAAAAAATAATTTTAATTGTTGTTTTTTTAAAAAGTGAGGGCAATGAGATGTCACATATAATATAGAAATTTTGGTTTTCTCTTTCCTTTTTTCTTTTTAATTAACTTGAAAATATAGTGTATGCAAAAAAATTGATTGATCTATAATTTCTAATAAATTTCTA
Source organism: Sequoia sempervirens (assembly GCA_007258455.2). Taxonomy (NCBI): domain Eukaryota; kingdom Viridiplantae; phylum Streptophyta; class Pinopsida; order Cupressales; family Cupressaceae; genus Sequoia; species Sequoia sempervirens. Next base: position 331,212,786 of record VDFB02281492.1, read on the forward strand.
AGTTAAATTGGCTCAAAATTTAATAGTTTTAATGATACGTCAATTTTATCTAATTTTTTAATAATGACAAAATTACAACCTTTTGGAAAGGATTCTTTCGTCTAATGCATTGTATATTTTTTAAGATTCATAATTAGTGTCATGTTTAATTATAATAATATACTAGTAACCAATTTAAAAAGATATAATAAAATGGTCAAAATATCAAAAAAAAATCTAGATTATAGGCTATGAACTCTACGAAAATATATGTTCATTTTTTTATTAAAATACCCTTGATTGAAAAATGTATGTTAAAAGAAGGGTTAGACTACCACATAGATATTTTCAGGTGAAGCTATTTCACCTGAAAATATTCTTATTAAAACTTTCCCATATATATTATATCTAGCTTAAATTTTAAATTCAAGTTATATCTATCTAATAGTTTTCAATCATTTTTTTTACAAACTCTTTGTGCCACATAAGTGTCAAATAGTTTTGAACTAAATTATTTCAATTGAAACTATTTTGGTAGCCTTAAATGTGACACAATTTTGAACATTCACCCACTCATAAAGAGATTCATTATTTAAAATATAGATGTAGGTTATGATTCTGACAATACATATATTTAAGCTTGAACAATAGATTTTAAGGTTGTGGAATGCTATGACTCTCTTTTGCTCAATTAGGGTCTTTCACCTAAAGGAAAGAGATAGATCTCACACCCAAAATCTAGGTGGTTCACTCAAACTAATGTATGCAAGATGGAATTAAGCCTAAATGAAATGATTTGGATGCATCAAATTGATAAAATTGATTGATTATTTATGCAAAACCAATGAAATGTAGATTGTTGGAAAACATATTGTGTAATGCAAAAACACCTAGAAATGAAGGTAAACTACAACAAAAATGAATGAAATTGAAGAAGTGCACCTATAAACTTGTTGGAGACTTGAAATTAATTTTGAAATGCTGTTGATTCTAATTTTTAGGCCTGGTGGGACTCATTCGCCATTTTGGGTGAATTAGTCCCAGTATTGTAAAACTATTCTGGAACCCGTTTCAAACAAACGGATATGCAAAAATGTAGAAAACCAAAATTAGGCCTGGCAGTGGGACTAATTCACCACCCGTGGTGAATGAGTCCACTTACGAATTTTTTAAGATTCAAAGGTGGAAACAGGAGCTTTTGGTCTACACTTTCTGCTCCTCTAGGTGGCTGGTTCTGAAACTGTCTGATTTGGGCCTGAAAATGACCTTTTGTGGGTATTATGACTTATCCAATGAAGAGATGACTTGAACAAATTTGCAATACAATCTTCAATTATTTCTAAGCCTCCAAGATGTCTAAATTTGCAAATACACAAGAAGAGAAAGAGAAATGTTGGGTGTTAGGGCATGGGGGTTTTCCTTGGTCAAACCCCTTTTAGATAATTAAAATAAAATAGAGAAAGAATGTAATCAAGCATGCAATAATGAAGTGGGTATGTGTAGGATCATGATGGGACAAAAAGCGGCGATATGATGGGTATGTGTAGGGTATGTGGCTGACGGCTATTTCTTTACCCAAAATTGATGAAATGAAAAGGGTTTTTAAAGGATATTCTTAGCTTTCCACCAACATAAATTATGCTTTACTTTGAATTTAATAAATTATTATTATTCATTTTCTCTTTGAATTATGATTAAAGTCCTGATTGATAAGTTGATTGAAAAATATCGATAGCTTTCAAATGGTATCACATTTTTGAATCCGAAACATGCATCACATTCTATGCTTCATATACTATAGGATTAAAAGGGAAAAAAATGAATTTCATGAAGTTTTGACCAAGTTAAGGTGGTCAGACATATGAGTTTTTATATTTTTTAAATGTTGTAATTAAAAAAATCATAATTAATTATTTACTTGGAAAAAAATTACAAAAAAATATGCATCACATTAGAATATGAGTCCTCTACTTATATCTAAAATATTATTATTTTATTGTGGTTAGGGTGGTCAGACAAACGCCTACTTCTTATTTTTTCCCTAAAATTTAAGTACTACTGCATTGAAATTTCAAATTTTCACCAAATAGATTTTTCTTTTTTTAAAATAAACCTAGTAGTTTAGAAACTAAATTCATTTTTCTATAGATTCTATTTTTACATATTTTTGAAATAATATAGATAACTTATTCAAATTTTTACATCAAGTTGCCTAACTCTAATTTTTCTGAATTTTTCGCCACTTAAGGGCCTATTTTTTCCATGATGATCCTGCACATACTCGACTCATAATTACCTTACCATGATGATTGATCTTTAATTTCTACAAACAAGCATGAAGAATCTTCCCTTGAATGTCCTTGGAAGCTATCTTGATGACTTATAATGATGAAACCCTAGCTTGCTTGACTTGATAGAGAAGATAGATGATGAGTGAATGATAAGAGATGTGTGAATGAGTTAAGAGATTAATGAGGGTTGAAATGGATGAAAAAACACTTATTTATACACTCTTATAACCCTAATTTAACCCAATAATACATCACAGGCCAACATAAGGTCTTTTTGAATAAAAACCCAAAAGGAATTTTGAATTATTCTGAATTTGGATCCAAGAGGGACTCATTCAACACCTATTGCGAATGGGTCCCACTCTAGGCTTGTAAGTGGCTGTCGCGAATTAAGTTGCATTTAATGTGGTTTGTCAGTTTTACATAAAAAAATGCACTTAATTATGACTTGTAAGTGCATAAAAGGGCCAAATAAAGCATAAGCAAGGTGCAAATATTGATAGCAAGCCTAGAAAAGTGTGAAATCTTGTTACTAGACTTTACAACACTTTAGAATAGGACTTGATAAGTGATAAAACGAGAATGTTTAGATGAATTATAATGAGTGGTGTCTAGAAAAGTGTAGAAATGTGTTACAACACTTCACAACACCTTTACAAGACATCATAATTTGAATATTTAGGACCTAATGTGAATGTGTAAGTTACATCAAGCAACATTAAATCAAAGCAAGATAAGTTAAACATCATAGGAAAAAGACCCAAATAACCATGAAAATGTCAATGATCCATTTTTCTATGGTACAAAGCTCTAAATTTTTTAATCCAAGTTGTCTAACTAATTAGAGTCATTTTTATTATGGGATAAAAATAAATATATGGCTTTATGCATGCTATCATGTTTCACTTCAACAATTGTGTAATTGATCTACAACCAATTCTACAACATAGATTATTGAAAATTAGTAATAATATTTCATTTACAAAATATATTTGTATAAGTTACGACTTTAAATTTTCTCAACATTATTGTCATGTAATTTTTACTTAAAAATCTTAATTTTTCTTTCTAGTTATATATTCTAAATATTACAATCAAGACAATTGTAAATAATAGTCCTATATATATAATTTCCTTAGGACATGATTCTAAAATTTCTTTAATTATACTTGAGAAAACCCATTGTATATTTTATTTATATATCATATAATTTGAATTTTTCATTGTACATTGACATTAAATAATAAAATACATCTATTTCTTCTTTTCTCAATAGACATTAAATCAATAGACCCGACATATCCATCTTTTCAATCATTTGACTTGAATAAGATCACTCGTTTCTATTAAAGAACCATACAAAAGAAACTAATTGTTCAACATTATTTATGTGAAATAATTTTTAAATAGATCAAAACAAAGATGACATTTTCTATTCACCCTTAATTTTATGTTTGATTATTTTAATTTTTATTCACAATTAATGGTCCTAATTCAATATAAATATTCAATCATATAATTCTTGATACAAAGCCCTTCATTCAACACCTTGTTCACAAGTTCTATTATTACATTTCAAGTGTATTTGAGGCTGCATATCATAATACAAATTTTAATTATGGATACAAAATAAAATAAGAAAGAATACACCCAATCCTTTTTTTTTCTTCCATAACAATTGATCATTCAAGTCAAATGGTAAGAAGAAATTAATTTTAATTGTTGATTTTTTAAAAAGTGAGGGCAAGGGGATGTACAAATAATATAGAAAATTTATTTTTCTTTTTAATTTTTTCACGTGACGGTGGTGCCGGTGCAACACACCCTCTGGTACTATGGGTTTAGGGGGATATTAGACCTCATGACCTCTTTCTTGCAACAAGATGCTTTTAGCCAATCGATCTAGTCCCTCCCCTCCACCCCCACCACCACCCCAAAAAAAAAAAGAAAGATTAATATTACTTTTAATAATTTTTTAAGTTAAATTGGTACAAAAATTAATAGTTTTAATGGTACATTAATTTTTATCTTTTTTTTTAATAATTACAAAATTATAACCTTTTGGAAAGTATTCTTTCCAATGATGAATTATATATTTTTTAAAATTCATAATTAGTGGAATGTTTAATTAGAATAACTTACTAGTAATCAATTTAAAATTTTATAAGAAAATGGTCAAAATATCACATATATATATAATAGACTATGAATTCTATGAAAATAAATTTTCAAATATTAAAATATTCTTGATTGAAAAATTTGGAGTTGAAGATTTTTGTCAAATTTATGTTAAAAAAGGGTTAGGCTACCACATAGATAATTCCAGGTGAAACTATTTCACCCAAAGATATTTTGATTGAAACCTTCCCATATAAATTGTTTCTAGCTTAAATTTTAAATTCAAATTATATTTGTCTAATAATTTTCAATGAAATTTAAAAAAAAAAACTCTATGCCACATAAGTGTCAAATAGTTTTGAGCTAGACTATTTGGCTCAAAACTATTTTGTTAACCTTAAATGCTACACAATTTTGAGCAATCATTTACTTATAAATAGATCCATTATTTAAAATACATAATATATATGGAGATTATAATTCCAACAATACATATATTTAAGCCCTATATTTTTTAACCCAAATTGTCCAGCAAATTTTAGAATCATTCTTATTATGGGATAAAAATAAATATGGCTTTATGCATGTTATCATATTTTGCTTCAACAACAGTGTTATTGATCTACAACCACTTTTACAACATAGGTTATTCAAAAAATTTAATAATATTTCATTTAAAAAATATATTTGTATAAATTATGACTTAAAATTTTCTCAACATTATTCTCATGTATTTTTTACTTAAAAAATCTTAATTATTTATTTCTAGTTATATATTCTAAAGAATACAATTAAGACAATTGTAAATGACAGTCCTATATATTTAATTTCCTTAAGACGTGATTCTAAAATTTCTTTAATTGTACTTGAGAAAACCCATTATATATTTTATTTATATAACATTTAATTAGAAATTTTCATTGTATATTGAAATTAAATAATAAAATACATCTATTTCTTCTTTTCTCAATAGACATTAAGTCAATATACCCCACACATCCATCTTTTCACTCGTGTGACTTGAATAAGATCTCCCTTTTTAATTAAAGATACAAAAAATAATAATAATAATAATTTATAGACATTATTTATGTGAAATATTTTTTAAACAGATCAAAACAAAGATTGATATTTTCTTTTCACCCTTACTTTATGTTTTATTATTTTAATTTTCCTTCATAATTGATAGTCCTAATTGAATATAAATATTCTATCAAATAATTCTTAATACAAAGTCCTTCATTCAACACCTTGTTCACAAGTTCCATTCTTACATTTCAAGTGTATTTAAGGCTGCATATCATAATACAAATTTTTAATTATGCATACAAAATAAAATAAGAAAGAAAACACCCAATCCTCTTTTTTTTCTTCCATAACAACTTATCAATCAAGTGTAATGTCAAGAAAAACAAAATTCAACATGTAAATTCGGTATAATGCTATTCAGATTGATTTGTGTTCTTTGAATCAAGTTATAATAAGATTACAAAAATAATAAATAACAGTCTAGAAAGAGAACTGTAAAGGAAAGACAACAAAAATCAACATTTTAGGATTTTTACAAAATAACAATACAACAGCTCCCAGATAACGTACAACAGTAAAGAAAGTAGTTTTCAGAGTATACCAACATAGATAATTGTTATTTATCATCTGTCATAGTTGAGTTCTATTGTTTTCATTCCTATTCTTTAGTAAAATTTAAATCGCTTGGAAGAAAAACAATGTGTACATTTCAATTTCAGTTCTCTAAATTTCCTTTCCACGTTCTTTATATCTGCTAATCGAATCAACTGTTTAAACTTTTCTACAACAAATATTCTTTCTTTTAATGATAATAGATTTCCACAATCCATGATAAATGTTGCTGAATATTTCTGAATTAAATTGTATGAGTATTTATCAATTTAGAACCATCGTTTTAACTTCCAGAATATAAGTAAACATGTCAACCTGAGACTTGCAACAGAAAGCTTGATAAGCCAGTCTAATAATATAGCATTAATAACCCTCACGTACCAGACAAGTACAACTATTTTCGTACTCATCGTTGTGAACTGAAATAGCCAGGGACCTCCAACATCTATAACATATAATCGCATCGTCAATAAGATTTCCCAAGATTCAGTTTCTGCAGATGTCATAAGTATGTTTAATTATACACTAAACTTTTAAATGTGAGCGAAATCTTATATCTATAAAGACATCATCATGACATATTAACATGCTTCAAGGCAAATAAATTTGAAGCGCAAATTTCAGAATGATATATAATGTCGGCACACATATCAATTAATCTCTTATTGGAGATCCATAAATATGCATTGTCAGTTTTTTTTTTAAATCATAAAAATAGAAAAGCTGATGTGAAAGCTAGGTAGCACACACGAAATTCCGTCCTAGATCTTCATGAGATTCGTAAACATGGACAATCTCTTATGAAATAATCATTTTTTAAAGAATAGTAAATATAATAATCCAATGGTAATTAGTGACACTTTTTGGCCAAAATATTTGGCTTCCTAGGCGATTCAGAATAGGTAGAAGAGAAAACAGTCTTACCCTCCATACAAATAATGGGATATGTTCAAGGTTAAATGAATGATAAAAGAAAATAATGTAATAATGAAATTTAATTATGAGTTTGTAATATTGAAACTGATAAATGAAGTAAAAGGACAGAGTATGTATGTTTATTTATTTTAATGTGGTTTATTATTTTTGAATTTTTATGATATACTGTAATTATTTGATATAAATTGAATATTAGATAAATAATAAAATATTATATAAATTATTGTACACATAGATTTTAAGATTTTTAGTTTTTGAGACAAAATTATCTAATTCAATTATTTGTTGGGATTGCATCATATAGAGGTGTTTATGTTATCTTTTTATTGTGAACCATATAAAATTGTGTACTTATATATAATATTTAATTTCAAGTCAATGTAGTTTTAATTGACATTTTTAGGGTTCACTATGTGAGAATTCAAGTATGAAATTTCCTTAACTCTTGGTCAAATCTCTTTTATTGTTTTAACAAAATCAATGAAGCAAAACAGTCATGCAAATCCCTAAATATCATACTATGTGTTAGTGATTGATGCATTACTTGATAACTACTTGTTCATGCACTTTGAAGTATATTTAAATTTTTGGATTCATTATTTTTTATCTCTCATAATTATTATATACTAATATTCTATGTAGGGTTGTCTTTAAATATGACATCCTAGGCACTTAATACAAATAATTTGGCATGCAAGTGGATGAACAAATCTCTAGTTTAGTGAAAGAGTTAGCTCTAGATTAGTAACATAAAAATATTTCTATATTTATCACTAAATTATAGCATATTGTTTTATGTGTGCCCCCATTTTTTTCATTAAGAATTTGAAAAAAATGGTTGGTAGAAATATAGTCAACCTTAAGTGCAGCAAGTTGTGTATTTTTAATAATTTTTAATAATTTTTTGAAGTGGATGCATCATGAAAATTGTATTACCAATCATGTGCATTACAAAACTTATACAAAAACAATTAGAAATATATTTTTTAATACATAAAGAATGAAGCATTAAACAATCCTATATAATTATTTTTTAGAGTAAGTAAGTGGATCAAGTGTTATAGAGAAAAATCTAGGTATGTATGTATTTGAGAAATATGAAGATATTAACAAAAGGAAAGAAAATAAATATACTACTATATTCAAAATAGAAAAATAATTATATGGTTAGAAAGATAAGAAGAAGAGTGATATTTTGATAACTTTGTCCAATATTGTTATAAAATGATTAAATATAATTATGTTTTTTATAAAGGGTAAAATGGGTTTTATAGGGACCCGAAACCACAAAGTTTACAAAAATAAGAAAAGGAAACAAAAGTCCAACAGAAAACATTAGTTGCCAAAAAGGAAAAGGACGGAGCAAATAGCAACCAATTGTAACAGACCATAAAGGTCAAGCAAAAAAGGCCAGCAAAGCAGACAACAAAAAATTGGCCGCAACTAACCCAGAGTCTTGAGGACAGACTCCGTCTCCACCTCCAAATTCTGCATGTCATGGACTCCCTTTTTAAAAATTTGAATCATCTTAGGAGTGGGGGGGGTCTTTCTCTTCAGATTGGCTTTGGTTCTCTTTTATATGCCAACATCCATTTCTTGGCTTTCATCATTGGTCTCCTCTAGATCCACCACCAGAGACCCCTGTTGGGCTCTGTCTAACTTCTCAGTCATAGCATTAATTATAATTGTGTTGTGTCTGGCCATTTGGTTATTTTGCTCTGCAACAATTTTGATGGTGTTCCTCATATTCTCAACCTCAATTTCAATCTTTTTGTTATTGTCAGCGTGGTACCAAGTTTCTTTGCTGAGACCATGATCTCCACAATCCACTTCTTTCTTTTCAATCGCAACAATCTTGGCTCCCAGCTCTTCCAATTTTCTTTGAAGGGCCCAATTTTTTATCTTTAACTCATTAATTTCATTGAAAGCCCATTCCAAAAATTTGAAATGGGAATCAACATTAGTTTTGGCTAAATTCAGAACATCCAAAGCGGGATCCCTTCTAGTGTTTAAACAAGTTTTTTCAGGGTTAGGAGTAAGAGGGGAACTGTCTCTAGCAGATCTTTCCAACAACAGGTTGGCACTTGACTCAGTATTATTGGCACCAGATGCTTCAGATTCAGGGGAATCTTCAGAATAGGAAACAAGATTTTTGGCCTGGGGGTTCTTATCAACAATATTGGTCTTGAAGGAGGGGCTTCTCGGCTCAAACTCAGCACAAGCCTTATCAGAAAAAGGGATAGGGTTTTTTTTCCAAAAAGGATGGCATACGGGCTAAGGACAGTTCTGGCCAGACTTAAATTGGGAAAATACTCTGAACAACTAGGCTCACTGTCGTCTTCCTCAGAATCAGGAAGGGTTTCCAGATTAGCAGGGACGGGCAAATTTTGATAATGCTCAACAATCAACCTAATCAGCCCAGTATGCAAGATAGGGAATCTTCTAGGGTTTTTCTTATGATCATCCAAGCTTTTCCTAAGAGAATAGAAAAGATAGTAGGGGAACGAAACCCTTACCTTGTGGTAGAAGTGATTGAGCAGAGCAAAGTGATAGCCATAGACCCTGGTGAAGTGCCCGTCCACTGTAATGTACTCCATGATGACCCATAGGACCTTTCTCCAAAGGGCTTTTATAGTGTCAACTTCAAAGTAGTTGTTAGCAATTTTCACAAGATTCAGCCTTTCTTTTTCTTTTTTAGGAAATCTGATAACGACATCGTCAGAAAAAACCCTATCCCCGAAGAACTTCTTTCCATCAGTAGACAAGCCCATCACTTCGACAATCAAATTTTTGTTGAGCTCCACATTCTTACCAAACAGGGTAAGGTTTCCATTATTCCAATTTTTCTCAAAAAGGTTTGTAGCCACCTGATTGGAACCATGGAGCTTCTCCAGGAAAGGAAGTAACTCGCCACTTTTTACTTTATTCCAAACTTAACATTTTTGGTGTGCATCTCATAGCTGTCCGGCTCGATTCTTTTCCTTTCTCCACCCATCTTGGCCAACACAGTGGGGCAGACATAGATGAAATCTTTACTAAAACTGGCCCCACCAAATCTGAGAACCCACAAAGTGTGCGACGTTTCCTTGCAGACTAAGCCTCTGAGCTTAGTCCCATACAATCTAATGATTGTGATGTGAGAAATCCAACCTGTCCTCATTAAATGGATGACACACCTCTTGTCCATGTGATTTATCATAATTCAATAAAGTGCAGACATTAGAACTTAGATCACTAACATTAAGCGAGGTGCGCAAATCATTACTCCTAAATCCATTAGCAAAAAAAAACCACAACAGCATTGGCTTCTCTATAAGCATGTGATATTTTAACTTTATCAAACTTAGCCAAGGTCAAGATGGCATCATCGATCCAAGATTTTATTGTCCATGAGGGGGGAGACTTGCCACTGAGGTAGTCAATTATATTTTTGGAGTCACCTTCCAGCCAAAGATTCTTAAAGTTAAGACTTTGGGCTAAATTTATAATGTGATAAGAGCCAACAGCCTCCACCAAATGATTGGTTTGGGAACCAAGAGGAGAGGTTGTCGCTCCAAGGAAATTGCCAAAGGAATCCCTTATGACTCCACCACAACCCACCGCCCTAGGATTACCTTTAGCTGCACCATCAAAGTTAGCTTTGACCCATCCATTAGGCGGAAAAGACCAGCAAACACCCTCTCTACCTTTTTTGGCTTTCTTAGGAGTGCAAGGCAAATCAAGGCTAATATTCCAATCCTTAGCAACTATAAGGTCATAGGACGAATGTACCGCTTTCTTAGAAAATCAAACCTTCTAATTTTATCAACAACTATATCCACAGAAGCTTCTTTATCTCTATAAATTATATTGTTGTGTTCTTTCCAAAGACCCCAAGCAACATGAGGGAAAGAGAAATCCCATAAAAGCCTGAGCAAAATATTTTTAGTTGGGACTTTCCATTGAAGGAAGAAGACTTCAATGGATGAAGGGAAAACCCAAGAAAAATGCCACAAACTAATAATTTTTTCTCAAATAGCAGCAGCAAATGAGCAATGAAGGAACAAATGACACACAGATTCGACCTCCATCTTACAAAGAAAACATTTGTTAGGTATTTGAAATCTGCATTTGCTAAGGTTGTCAATCGTGAGCACCTTGTTTTGGAGAAGGATCCAAAAAAAAATGTTGATTTTTGGGATCAAATGTTTGAACCAAGCCTTCGACTAGAAAGGAGGAGATTCCTGAGATGAAGTAATCTTGGCAAAAGCAGACGAAATAGAATAATTTTCTGAGGGTTCATCAAATTAGACAAGACAATCATCCAACTGGTCAAAACAAAGTCTAATAGCCAGCAAAGAAGACTAAATAGGAGCAAGAGCCTAACTGACAAGACACAAATCCACCCATTTACCATTCACTCTGTAGTCTTTCACATAAGAGCCATAACGGGCCTTGCAATTCTCAGCCCATTCATTAAAGGAATTGATTTTTAAAAGGGGCTCCTTAAAAAGCCATCTATCCTCCCAAAATCTAGTATGGTTTTCGCTTCTCACTTGCCATCCAGTTCTAGAATCCATAATATTTTTACCATTGATTAGATTGTTCCAGCAAGAAGAACCTCTAGGAAGAAGGTGGGAATCTTTCAGGATAATAAAGGAACGGTTGTTTTCTAAATATTTGCTAGCCATGATATCTGTCCATTCCCCTGGAGATGAGAAAATTCTCCAAATTTGTTTTAAGAGAAGGATTTTGTTAACCATTCTGATTCTTCTAAGACCTAATCCTCTGGCTTTTTTTGGTCTACAAACTAGATTCCAACCAATTAAAGGAAGTCTTTTTTTTTCTTCAACACCCAACCATAGAAATATTTTTTGAATCTTTTCTATGGCATCGACAAATTTAGCAGGAATCTTGAAAAGGCTCAGGGCGTAGATCGACAAATTCTGGAGTGAGGTTTTGAGGAGTTGAAGTTTTCCCGCTTGACTTAACAGAGCTCCTTTCCATCCAACAAGCTTCTTGCTGAATCTCTCAACCAATGAAAGCCAAAAAGATTCAGGAGGTTTAAGGCTTAAGGGTAAACCAAGATAGGTGGTAGGTAAGGAGTCCACCCTGCAACCAAGTATTCTAGCAATTTTAGTCTGTCTGTGAACCGGCATGTTGAAGAAGAACAAAGAACTTTTTTGATTGTTGATCAACTGTCCTGAAGCTCTCCCATACTTATCAAGCAGTTGTTTTAAAGTTTTTCCTTCAGAGACTGAAGCTTTACCCATAAGCATAGTATCATCAACAAATTGTTGATGGGAAAAAACCAGGTTACCAGAGGAAGGTTTGAGACCAAGAAGAGATCTATAGTCAACCAACTTTTTTAAATTTCTACCAAGACTTTCAACCATAATAGTGAATAGAATAGGAGAGATAGGATCACCCTGTCTTAGACCTCTGGTACTTTGGAAAAAGGAGGTAGGGGATCCATTAACCATAACTGATATGGAAGCAGTAGACACAAGTTGTTCCACCATTTGAAGAACCCTGTTACAAAATCCAAAAACCTTTAAAATTTTAAATAAGAAAATCTAGTCAACTCTGTCATAGGCTTTTAATATATCAATCTTTAGTAAAAAGCCTTTAGTCTTTGATTCCACTAAGGAATGAATATTCTCATGCACCATTACAATAGAGTCTAGGATTTGTCTACCAGCGACAAAGCCATTTTGTTGAGGAGAAATCAAATATGGCAAAAAGGTTAAAAATCTTGAGGTTAAAACCTTAGAGATGATTTTATATATAGAATTACAAAGACTTATGGGTCTGAAAGCCTCAAAATTATTAGCTTCAGGTTTCTTGGGGATAAGGACCAAAAAGGTGGCATTTAATTATTTTAGGAGACTTCTGGATCCAAAAAATTCTTTAACAACATTCACCACATCATCTCCAACTATCTCCCAAAGCCACTGAAAGAAAAATAAAGGGAAACCATCCAGACTTGGAGCTTTACTCCCATCAAAGGAGAAAACAACCCACTTGACTTCCTCATTGGTGGGGATAGCAGACATCAGAGAGTTCTTTTCCTGGTTGATAATTCTCAGTAGAGCTTCAACTAACTGATCTTGATCATTTTGGTTAATTTCATCATTCGCCAAAAGATGTTTGAAGAAAGAACAAGCATGCTTTCTAATATCCTCCTCCTCCTCATACCTGATGCCATTCACTTCAATTTGAGATATTCTGTTGATTGTTCTATGTTTTGAAGCCGATAGATGAAAGTACCTGGTATTTTTGTCACCAGTAGATAACCATAGAGCTCTAGATCTTTGCCTCCATAACTCCTCCTTTCTGATTATATCATGCATCTTAGTGAGGATCTCATTCTCTTTTTCCTTAATATCATTCCAATATCCCTCCTTCTAGATTTTATATTGAATATCACCCAATTTCGTCTGGAGGTCAGACTTGATCCTAAAGATGTTTCCAAAGGACTCCTTCTTCCATTTTTTCATATTACATTTCACTTCCCTTAGTTTTTTAGCTATTCTAAACATAGCAATACTAGGAATACTTATATTCCACCATTTCCTAATATCCTCTTTAAGAGCAGGATGGGAGATCCACATTTTTTCAAATCTGACAGGGAAATTATCAGAGCCAATCCTTGAGAGAGCTTTAAGAGAGTAGTAATAATCAAAAAACCAATGATTGGAAATTAAAGATCTATCTAATCTGACTTGTATGAGATCCATCCCCTTTCTACGATTAGACCAGGTAAAGGAAGCACCATGTAAATTTAGATCTATCAGCCCCTGATTGTTAATGAAGTTTTGAAGATCCTCTTTGCTCTCCACATTGATCTGGGATCCTCCAAATTTTTCTCCATTCATTAAGGGTGTATTGAAGTCGCCCATAACAACCCAAGCCTCTCTGTCAAAAATCCTCCTAAAGGAAGCCAGCTCCAACCAAAAGGATTTTCTCATTTCTTTTCCATTGGGGGCATAAATATTCAATTGAATCCAGCTGAAGTTGTCCCTAATATGTGTGAATCTAGTGGTTGTATGATTCGTTCCTTCCAAAATCAGATCTCCTTTGATTATGTGGCTATTCCAGAAAGTAGCAATGCCTCCAGAAGCACCACTCAAGTTATTACCATGAGTACTACAGTGCTGGAAAAGTTTCATCTTTTCAACTTTCTCGTTTGACATTTTAGTCTCCTGAATTAGAAGAATATCAGGCTTGTGATCTCTAGCAAAATTGTGAAGAACATTCTGCTTATGGGGGCTATTGAGTCCCCTGATATTCCAAGACATTTAATCTTCGTGAAATACCAGGGGAATTCAGGCATTCCAGGATGGTTTTCTGAGACCCATCCGCTATATCCTGGAAGCTATTCTGCTCTCTTGTCCTTTTAGAAGACTTTTTCCCTCATGAATTCTTTACTGCTCCACAGTCTACCTTAGCTTTTGATCTAGTAGAAATGCCACTTGGAGTCTTCTTTTGTTTATTTTTTTCCTTCTTCTTCTTTGATAAGTTCTCTTCTTTATCAGTCTCTTCTTGGCTATCCGTCTCTCTACTAGATTCCCATTCCTTATCATTTAGGATCCTTTGTTCCTAGGGTAATGTATCCATATTACCATTCACATGAAAAGATGAGAAATTACTAGAAAGATCAGCAGAATGGTCTGGGTTTTTGAGGGAGTCCTTGACCACCTCAAAGGGGTTGGGATCCGTAAAGTTTGCAGCACCCAGGGGGAAAGACCTTCAGAAGACGGGAAAGGGAATGGGATATTCAGTTCCAAGGACAAGCCCTTACTAGGAATATCCTCTAAGCCCGGGGTTTCAACATTTTTTGCAGTTGGGATTGTCACTTGGGATAAAGATTTAGCTTTTTGGTTCAGATCTTCTTCCCCAGCCGACAGATCCTCATTGGATCCATTTTCCTTAGAAGATAATGTTTTAACAAGATTCATCTAATGGGGATCTAGAGGGATCTCTCCATTATTTTCCATGACCGCTTCAGTCTCAAAAGAGGTGCTCTAAATATTAGACTCTTTATTTTCCTTACTATCTCCTCCTAATTTTTTTTTCCAAACCGATTTTAAAGAACCAGCTAGTTTCTCTTTCTCTGATGTGGTGTTTAAGGGACATTTTTTAGCGCAGTGCCCAGATTTCCTGCACTTGAAGCAGGCAAATGGGATGGTTTCAAACTCTATATTCTACAACCAGGATCCAAGTTTAGACTGGATCTCAATTGAAGAAGGAAGGTTAGCTTCCTGTGAAACCCCCACACATATTCTCGCAAAAACCAATCTCTTTCTAGCTGTTGTCATAGTATCAATAGAAAGGAGCTCACCAAAGGAACTCACAATACCACTAAAAATATCTTCATTCCAATACTCTAGAGGTAGGCCCAGTAGTCTAACCCAAACTGGGACATTCTCAAAAATGGAGTTCGAGAGCTCCAAGTTAGAGGACCACTTCTTTAGAGCCAGGGAAGATTTCCCTATTACCCAAGGACCCCCACTTCTAATAGCCAAGATGTCCTCTCTACAAGTAAATTCAAACACAAAGAAACCCTTTGGAAGAGTAGCAACTAAAACTTTTCCATTCATTCTCCATTTATTTTTAACAAACTCCATGACCACTTCAATATTTGGTCTAGGGCCCATAAACTTCCCAACGAGGGTTCTTTCCATTAGAGCGATATTATGATCGATTAGCAAATTTGGGATAGAAATTGCAAACTTACCTTTTTCCAAGGAAGAAATATTTTGCACTGGAGGGAAAGATGATTTTCCATTTGGTTTTACCCTGAACAAAGAGGTCCAGGGTTTACGATTGCCTCCAATGCCGCCTGTGGTCCCCACCGCATCTTTAGCTTTCTAATTTTTTTTACCGATAGAGGAAGCAGCAGGATTAACCGCCGGAATATCCTTTCCTCCAAGTTCCACCTGGATTTTATTTCCGGAGCCCACATCATCCTGATCATCCTTACCTTACTTCTTACTCGATTCCAGCTCTTGATTCTACTGTGATTTCTCTGATCTTGCTCCATTTCCATTCCCGTTGCTTGGATTTTCAAAATCCCTTTTTTCCCGCCCTTGCCCGCGCTCATGTGCCTCCATCGATACTTTTTTACTTTTGTGTTGATCTCAATGTTACATAGCTTCAATATTAAATATAATGATGTTAAAATTCAAAAATCTTATTAAATATGAAAAAGTGTTTTGGGAGGAAAAATAAAATTCTAAATCTTTAGGTTTGTCATCCTAACCTTTTCCAAACCTAAATGAGAATATTTTGTTTTTAATAAATAAGTGAAGTGCATTACTAATATGCTCATGTTATTTAAAGGCCTAAATGCTTCACGAATAGGAAAAAACACATAATACATGTGATTTAGTCTAACATGTCCATGATTTTTTATATATTGAGAAAATGGAAGGTACATAGAATAAAAATAGAGTAATAAACTACAAAGAAGCTGATCAACAAGTCATAATGGCCAAAAAATAGCCACCAATTATAAAAAATTATATAACTGTAGTAGACATAGCATCAGAATTACATAAATAACAACACATACATTGCAACAAACTTGAACAACATTAACAATGTTAAATTAGAAAAATAAAATCCAAACTAAGACCTTAGAGCAACAACATTTAAATGGTCTATAACAACAAAATCAAAATTGGGACCTTAGAGCTTGAGTAGTATGAAGACAATTTTTTCTTAACAGTTGGTTCACTTAAAGCTTGAATTGTTGAATCTAGACCTTTAACTTAGGATTCTTTTTAGATACTTCCTACAATTACGAGAACACAAAAGCAAGACAAAAAAGTATTAAACTCAAGCTTTAAAACTGCAATTTCTTAGTGATCGCTATGAATATTGAATTTTTTTTACATCTGGTTCTCTATAAATGCAATAAGATAACTTGTATAACACTAGCAACAATAAAATTATCATGGATTCTATCCCAACACGTTCCTCTTTTCATCTTAATTTATGATAAAAAAAATAGCAGGCAAGTCATTAAATATAGAGTTCCATTTCTTTTTAACGAACTGGAATCTCTAAAAAGTGTGCCATATATCTTCATTTTTTAAACAAAAATGACATTTAATCGGCAATATCCTAATGCATTTTAACCTGCCACCAATGGGAAACTTGCAATGAAGTACTTTTCAAGCAAGTAGTTGAGCATCTAAAGTAACTTTCAATTTCCAAATTTGACTAGAAAATTTTTCCCAAATTTTTTCACTAAATCTACAATGCTGCTTAAGATTCGAGTAAGGATTTAAAAGGAAAGACAAGAAGCAACTGCAAATATAACTTTTTTAAAGGAAACCTTAGGAAAGGATAAGTTGTCAGCCATAGCCAATCTTTGAAAAAACTACAATGGATAGGAATAAATAATTTTATAGACAATTCCAACATAACCAAGGAACACACAAAAATAAGAATGGTCTAAATTCATTGCTTAGATTAAATTGTGTTTTGATGGTATGTCATGGTAGCCAACTCAAAGCAGAAAAATCCCAAAGATCACCAACATTACAAATTCCTTTTTTAAATATAAAATATGATTATTTTGGAAAGCTTAAAGCTAGGGGTTGCTCATGTTATTTAAAGGCCTTAAAGCTTCACGAATAGGCAAAAATACATAATACATGTGATTTAGTCTAACATGTTTTTCTACACTTGGTTTCTGCATATTTTTTGTGAAATTAAATATGACATTGTTTTATTTTATTTCGCTACAAATAAACAATTTGCATTGAAAATCTATGTATTTAATTAGTACATACTTTTTATTTTCTTAGGAGTGTTAGTTGTTAATTTTGTTCAATGTTAACATAAATTTGATAATTTATTAATTTTTGTGATTAATAATTATTTATTTATATTTCAAGAGTTTATAATTGTTATCATTTTATTATTTTTAAGTAGTCATTATATTTTTTAAACAAATAAAATTTTAATTAAGATATGTTGAAATTTGTGTATTAAGAAAGAATTAATAATTACCATGATAAACACTCAAGAAAATTGAAGTAAGAAATAAAAATAAAAGGAAAATATAAAAATATTTTACAAACTAAAAAATTAGAGATAAAGGTACATCATTATTAAAAATTAATTTAAATGCAGAAATAGGCCCTCAACATCCTGTTGAAAAAGTGAAATTATGTTTAATGTTGGAATAACAATTCTTGATAATATTTCATTATTTAATTTAGAAATTATATGAATAATCAATTCATAAGAAATGTATGAAATATACTTTATCATGAAAGTTGAGAATACATGCCACTTGAAAAAATATTAAAAATGAACAAAATTTAGTTGATATATCAAACGAAAAATACATGTCAATAAAAATGCCATATAAAATTATTTGGAAATCAAATAAGTATTGAATAAAAATTAATAAAAAATCTTAAAATCAATGGTCAGTAAAATTGCAAAACATGGACGGAAATTTTTGGAAGGAGACACTACAAGCGTCCAAACCCTACGGGTATCGAGATATAAATGGTTTTGTTGGATCATAAGCATAAGGAAAGGAGAGTAGATGGTGTTGAAATGAGGCTCAAGGCCGAGGTGAGGTAAGCGATTGGAGAAAAGGGGGATTCCATGCCTGGCGATTTTGTTATGCAAAATGAGGACGCCATGACATGCCCAGCAAAGGATGGCATCGATCTAGAGGGTGAAAATGTTGTTTAACTTTTCAAGAATAACATGGAAGACAAAGGAATAACTACTGATAAAGAAATGGGGGAATTTGCATGGGAATAAATAAGTAAAAACTTAGAATTTATGCTTCTCAATGACGTGATTGACTTCATTGTTGAATGTCGACATAGGTCTATGATTTTGTTTTTCTTAAGGGGTATTCCATCTGAATCTGAGTTATATAAATGGCCAAAATTAATTAAGAAAATAGGGGTTGGGAAAATAGAGGTGTTGGGAGGGTTGGGGAAAGGTTATGTTTCATGCAAATTCAATTCTGTTGATCATGCCCAAGTTGTGCTATAATATGGTACTTGGGTTATTTGTGGTGAAGTATACTATTTGTAGGCATGGATACTAGATTTCCACCCAAAAGGTTCTTCAAGATCTAAGTACCTAATGTGGTTAGAATTACAATTTATGAATTTAGCATTTAGATCATTCTTAAAGGAAATTGTTATCTCAGCTTGGTAGAGTTTATGGTAGAAAAACAATAATGATAAGTTTCATATCCTAAGGGTGCATCCAAGGGTTTGTGTGGAAATGGATCTTAATCAACAATTACCTAAAAATATTAAACTGATAGGTCCATGGTTTGAGTTCTTTCAGCGTATAGTTTATCTAAGCAAGTCTAATGCTTGCATCTTTTGTAGACAAGGGTCATTTGATAGGAGACTGTCTTGCCAAGAAAAATAAATATTTCCAGGCTCAAGGGTTGGATGGTATTAGTTCACAAAAAGTTCAAAGTCCCTCTCATCCTACTAAAATTCCCATAAAATCTTCTCATTTATAGGCCAAAGTCAATTCAAAAGCTAATAATAACAAATATGTTGTGGATCCTTCTAGGGTGATCACATAATACTGGTTTACAATTTTTTGCCAAACTGGACATTGAACTAAATATTTTTAACTAAATCTACACTTTTGGGCACCTATAGCTGCTAAACCATGAGGAATTTGAAGATGATGCAAACGGTCGGGCTTAAAGAGCACACTCTAAGCTCTGACTTTCAGTCAAATATCTGTTTCCGTTTCCATTTCTGTTTCTTTTCTGTTTTATCGCGTCATGTTATAACTGTCATGGTTAAGTCTTAAGCAAACGCGTTTTACATTCATCAGCAATGCATCGAGCCCTTCATCCTTCCCCCCACCAATTCACGTTAAAAAATATGACAGCGAAAAATAAATCAAGATGGAATCGATGCAGAATCTACCTTCGTACGAAGGAAATAGTACGTGATGTCAGAGTGAAAAAAATTGTATTGAATGCCCACTTTTTCACTTACCAGTGACGTATTCCATTCTCTTAAAAGAGAATAGAAAAGTTATATTGCATTGGTTTTTAAATATATTTAGTTTGATTTTTTTATTTTATTTAAATATATTTATTTTAGTACTTTTATTTTAAATTTTTCAATTTAATTTTTTAAAATTTAATTTAATTTAATTTTAAATTTTTTGTTTATTTAAAAATATAATTAAAATATTAATTTAAAACAAAAATTATATAAATTTTTAAATCATTTTTCATTTGTCAATAAAGATATTTTCATTAAGGTTCATTAAGGTTAATTATAATAAGTTATCTAACTATAATCATGATATATAAGTGAATAAGTAAAATCTCTTTTAGTAGACAATTATTTGTTAAAGAGCTTGTTAATGTCACTTCTTCACCATAATTATCTCCATCTGTTTATAATTGGTTGTTCAAAGGTCTTTTACATACATAGATTCTTCATGACATTGGTACTATGATTACCTCTTCTTTTTGGCAAGGTGCATTTTCTCTTTGTAACCCACTCAATCTTGCTCTTTCATTTTCCCTTCATCCTCTCATCTTGAGGCAGATCCTCTCATAATGCCAACATCTCTTGTTGTCACTTATAGTGTGACCCCCACCTCTTATGTTCCTCTAGTACCATTTCCACCTCTTTGTCTATAAGTGAACCACTTATCTCTAATCCCATTAGTTCCATTCCTTCTCATGTTCCTACTAGTGTTCTACTACTAGTGCTATCCCCTCCTCTAATTGTGGCAGTGTTTCACCTTCCTCACCTTAAAGTCTTGCTTATTATTCATCTATGTTGTATCATTGCATCTTATTTCTCATTGTCTTCATGGTCCTTCCATTGTTACCCATGCTACTACTACTATCACCATCCCCACCTCTACTCTAGATGCATACTAGTGTAGAAGTTATTTTTGGCTAAGTTATTTTCTCACTCTTCATGTATATGTTATTCAATGGTTCTACTCATTGCCTCTTGGCTACATTCATTATTTTGATCAATTAGCTACAACATTGCTTGGCCATTTCCAAAATATTATGTATTTTTTTATTTAAATTACTTTGTGCTAAAATGAAACATCAACTTCCTAATTACAAGTTGCAAGGGATTTTTTTGTAAGGTTTTACTATCCACTATATGTGATAGTGCATCTTTGTACAATTATGCTTCTTTCATGGATTTTTGTGCTCATGTCAAAGATGTCAAACTCAAATTACTTATTTCTAATGGTTTGAAATATGGGTCATCACATATATATTCTATACCTTCTTACCCTTCCAAGTTGAAAAGGGTAATCATAAGAAAGAATCTAAACTAACACTAATCATATGCATACTATTGCTAATATTGTTCATTTTTCTAAGCATCAAACAACTAGGAGATTTACAAAATTGATTGAAACTCTAGATTATGTGCTCCAAACCCTATTGAATGATAATTTGATTACTCTTTCCCTTATTCATCCACTCAACCCATCTTGAGGGTTACATACGAAATGAAATGAATGCACTTTTAAAATAATTATACTACCCAAAAAATTACCATGGACAAAACCTAATAAAACACAATCAACATATTGTTGAAAACAGAACATCACCGTAACAATAGTACATAGCAAATGCATGATAAGCATTGTTATACTTTTGCACTACAACATAGAAGTGGAAATTCAAATAAGGTAGTTGATGTAATAAGTAGGAGACAAAATTTGTTGATAGAGATGATAATAGAGGTAGTTGGATTTGAAGAGTTGAAACATTTGTATGAAGCTAGTCCTAAATATATGGAAGCGTGGAAAGAATGTAATGAACTAGTAAATATAGATAGCTAAGTGACTTGATTATTTTATTCAAAATGAGATGTTCTTTAAGGGATATTATTTGTGAATTCTAGAAGCTCAATGAGGGAGAATTGATCAAGGAGAAGCATAACTATATATTAGCATGCCATTTTAGAGTAGATAAGTCTATGGAATTAGTGAGTGACAACTATTTTTGGTCATAAATATAAAGGAAATGAGAAAATTTATTCAAGGTTGCGAGACTTATCAAGTTATAAATGGGGAAGTCAAAATATTGGTTTGTATCAATCCTTACCACTTCTAGAGAGACCTTGGGAAGATATAAGTGTAAGAAGATAAAAATGAATAAGATAATACAATACGAGGAAGAATGAGTGGCACACATCTCCATGTGCAATACACCTATTGGCTTGATTTAAAGTCTCTTTTCAAGAGTCAATGCACCATGTAGGACTAAGAATATGGAAAGGCTTGCAAGAAACAATACAGGTGGACAATTAAAAACATTGCCACCTATATTTGTGTACTACACTTGATAAAGTTCACAAAATAAAAGGAGATACTTCTCATGAGGGACCTACCAAAAGAACTAGAGTCAAAACAATGACAAATGTTCGAGACCCAAGAACCCAAATTGGAGAACTCAAGGAGGTCAATTTTGAAGACAAGGTCTATTTCTTATCTAAGGAGTGGTAGGTAACTAGCAACTTGTAAATTTTGGTTGGTAGTGGTTATCTTTTGTGTCCTATTCTTATTCTTATGTTGTGTGTTTGTTGGTTGTGTTATGACCAATTTGTTCTCTTTCATTTTGATTTTTTTCTATTTCATATCTCATGAGACTAGTTACTCTTACATCTTGGTTGCTACTATGTAAAAGGGTCAATCCCTAGTTTAATCCCATTTTTATCAATATAAAAAATAATATGAGTGGACCCTATAAGACAATCTCTAGGATTCAAGAGCTAGATCCCTATCTAGATCCTTTAAGCTAAGCCTAAAGTTGGTATGTAGGGGTGAAAAGGGAGAGAGATTACAAAAATCAATTTAAGAACAACAAAGGCTCATGACACAATAATCAACAAAACCATGTCAACATAATAGCTAAATATGAACAAAGATAAGACTAAGAATATTTATGATATCTTGCTTACTATTAAGTTCATTGATCAATTAACCATTACACAGGTATATGTCCTTTAAAAATATACATAGAGGCTCTTCTATGTAGAAAAGAAGAGAGAAAAGGTTAAGCTAACACATCATGCTCAAAAGTTCAGCTTTAACAATAGAATATTAAAATAAACCTTAACATCATGCTTGAATAGCTTAGCTATACAAAGTGTTATCTTCTAACCTGAGAATGGGTAGCATAAGTTCCTAAAAATGGGGGACCAAAAGGGGATTAAAAGTGATCATTTTTTTCTTGGAATCAACTAAACCATAACTTCGATGAGAAATTCAAGATGTGTACACTCAAAATTTAAAGATATAATAAGAATAAGAATTGCACTACTCAATCTAATTTTTAAACTAATAAATATGTTTAAAAATGGATAAGGTTAAGGAGATGAAATATAACATAGTGTTTAGTGTTTTCCCCTTATTTTTTGTTATATTATGTATTTTTAAAAACTATTTGGTAGAAACATAGCCAAGAGTGTGTTGGGTCCCAAAACCACTACAATATACCTACAATATTAGAGACATGAAAATTTCAATATTCTCTTATAACACTTCAATAGAAGCCTTTTCCTTCTTGCAACTAAACTTTCAACAAAAACTAAGTCTCATTGGAATAATCCTTGACCAATCTAAAATGAATCATAAAAAACCCTTTTTAACCCCTTGGAACTTGTCATAGAAAACAAGATTGTAGTAGTTCAAAAATGGTCAATGTTGACTAGAATTAGGAAAGACGTGATGATTTGGATTAAGAGTACCATTGGAGAGGTGTTAGTTTGGATACATATATTACCGCCTTTAAGTTAAGTGCAAGCTAATGGGTCCACTTTTAGTGGAAGTGTCAAGCTTGAAAAAAAACTTGACAAGAATGAGTACTTGTTTCATAAAAATTTGGTACACATTTAGGAATGAGTCCCCAAGCCTAAACACATATCTTCCATGAATGGGTACCCACTATGCTTTGGGGTCATGTGCCTAAATGGGTACCTATTATAATGTGTAACTGTTTCATAATGGGTATAGATTTTGTAAAGATACTTGTTTATTTTTAAAAGCTCTATGTGCTCCTTTTTCCTATCCACATGGCAACAATGTGTTTTGGATGGTGCCTAAAAAATGAGTACCCAAGTTTATGAGCCCCACCCACCACCTATTTTTACCTCCTCCCTCCACAGTGTCATTTCCGTCATCTCTAAATAGGTTTCATCAAATTTTGAATATATTTTTCTCAATTTGTAGGGCTTAGGGTTTGTGTTTAATATGTAATGAATTTTTTAAATAAATTTTATATAAAAAAAATTTTAGGGTTTTAATTTTAATGAATTTTGGGTTTGTATAAATGATTATCATATTATAGGTCATACATATGAATTAGTCATGTTAGTATTGATATTTTGATCCCTCACATTCTACTAAGATCTTTGCACTTATTTTTATCCTTCTATTCACTACCCCATGATATGTTGTTTTTCCATGATTATGTCCATACATCTTGTTTTCCATTTATGGAACCCAAAAACAAATCCAATCTATTGATAGTTGTACCTACTAGTATCTCAATATCAAACACAAAGTAATACAAACATATTGAACTCACAACACAATACCAAATACAAACATTGCTAAAAAAGTAATTTACCTACTATAGATGCACACTAATCTTGTGATTTCAATTTGACAAGACTCTCAAACCCATGCATGATATAATACTCTTACATGTTTAATATATTTGTAGAGTCTCACATACTCTATGAAAATTATGACCCATGGTCCCTAATGATTGCAATAAGGTTACCTAGCAATGCGATAGAAGTAAAGTATTAATTGACCAATTTGATTACTGCATCCAACAATTATTGCAACACTGTAGAAGATTTTAGATAATAAAAAACCCATAATACCCAACAAAAACCAAAGTATCTATTCATATCCATTGAAATAACACGCCTTTTTATTATATTTTAGGGCCTACATTTGATGGTTGTAATATTAGGGCCTAAATTTGATAGTCAACCTTGGTTGTTAAGAAAATTATTTGTGAAGTTTATTCATTTAAAGTTTCCTTTCAAATACCATAAATAAATTTTATAAAATTTTATATCATTAGTGACTCATAGATACTTATAATAAAATCAATTATTTATTTCCTCATCAAATGTTGCATTTTAAAAGAAAAAAATATCATGTACTATTATTCCACATTCATGATCTCCATACTCTCTTAGTCTAAACTTTAGTGATGAGCCCATGCATCTTCCTAGTTGCATGGGGTTGACATGTGCCTATCAAAACGAAAAGTAAAAAAATCCATAGATAAATCATGTAAGTTGAAGCAAATAAATCCATCAAAAAATCATATTCACTCTACTTGATTAAGATTCCCTGCTCCTTTTCCCTTTCTAGCATTCTTCCCTATAGGTCACTCTAGGTTCGAGCTCTTGATCTAGATTACCTTCTATCCATTTCTATTAGTCTACATGGCCCAAGATTGGGTCACTTCTTTGAAATTTCCCTTTGTTTATCCATTTCCCAATTCTATATATACTTATCTTTTCCCCCACTCTCAAAATCCCAAACTGAATAATGACTAATTTCCTAAAACATTCATGGTAAGACATTCACTCCTTGTCCTTCCACATTACTATTTTACTCACAATATTAATTATATTCCTTTGAACTCATCTTATCTTTCCTTTTCTTTCTCAATTACACTATATAGTGTAGACATAGAATATGGTCAAAACAAGGTTCCTTATTTTCTCAGTGCATAAACTTAGGACTACATTGTGAAAGTAAAATATAGATAAAAACCCCTAATTTAAAATATATAACAATGTAAAAGTAATCATTGATCTAAAAATATTTAAGGAGTTTCAAATATGAAAATAAAATATAAATACAAAAAAAGTGCAGATCTAAAGATGCTTATTATATAAAAACCTTAGGGACAAGATTGTTTCATGTAAGACCCATTGGGTTCACCAAAATTATGAAGGAAAATAAGCTTTCCATATGGGTTAACCTAAGCTAATTAAGTAATTGCAAGAAAATAAGCACAAATCGGATTAGATTAAATAAGTATAGCTAGGACTAATAATATTATATTTTATAATATCTAAATAAGGAACGTAAATATGGATGGCAACACTTAGATATGTTATCAAGAAGTATGGGCTAACAACATAAATTATGGACTTATACTAGTGTGTACTTAGAAAATGATGTCTCTTTGTTAAATCAATGTCTTATATTCTACATTGATCTTAGATTCTATCAAGGGTTTAGCCTATAATTATTAGTTAACAATTAATTCCACTAGATCTCTTCATTAGAGATAGAAATAGAACTATAATTATCATAAGTAATATCATCAATGTTGTTGAAACTAAAGGAATCATCCACTTCTTTACTTGAATATAAGAAAAATATGGGTACCATTACTTGTGACAAAAAAAAATAGTTTATTTTACTATATATTCTTAACAAAATCAAAATAAAAACTAGAAAATAATTCTTCCAAAATATCCCCATTGGGTGGTCGATTTGAAATGATTCCTTCTATGTCATGTGAATCACTACATAATATAGAAAAAGGACTGCATAGACTAAAATTATTAGTCTCATGAAACAACTCAAAATCTCGATTAGCTTGGTGACAAAATGAATTCATGCCAATTTGATGAGAAATGTTTAGCATGAGGGATTCATTTGTTTTGATGAGAAACAAGGGAATTGAGATTTCAACTTCCCTAACATCAAACATTTCACACATATCTATAATAGAACCTAAAGATTGCATGTCATGACTCGGGAATATAGGCATGAAATAACACAATATTCACCTAGAATACTCAGTCCACTCATTTAACTAATCATAATAGGCTGTAAGGAGACTAAAACCTTCTCAGTCTTGTCATCATCTAATTTAAAATCTATTACACATGATGGTTCACTAGAAACTCATATAACTTAGGGAGGTCATGGCCAAATTATATACATTAAATACACATAAAAAATGAGGAGAAGCACTAGTGAATTTATGAACTATAGATGTACATATTTAATATACAAGCTAACCAAAATATATATGATTCAAATTAAAATTTTGATAAACTAGAGGAGTTAAAAAAATAGAATAAGACCTATGTTTAAATTAAAAATCATGGGGGAACATGCACAATTACATCATTGAGGAATAAGATTTTAAACAAGAGAAATTTCCTCTTTGAAGGAATCTTCTAATGATTTCAAATTGGGGGCCATTGTAATGAATACTATAGTCAAACACACAAGTGAATTTAGAAAAATACACAAGTCAATGGAATTAAGAATCGCGAATGAGAAAACAAGTTTTTTTAACATTTTTTAAAAATCTAAAATGCACTTACAAATGAATGAATCTAACAAATTTCTATAAAAGAATCTCGTATCTCTTTCCATGAATGAATTAAGCTAGGAGAAAATATTTATTACCAAGACAAGGATTCATCAAATAGTTAAGAAACAAACAAATTACATGCAATATAACTGTGGATTATACCCATACTGCTTAAATGATATTACAAAATTCTAATGTATTTCTTAGAAGTAGCCTCTCAATATCCCTAGGAACGTCACTGATATCACTAGGGGTGTCAAGAGAACTACACCAAAAATAGGAAAATCCCATCATAACCAATAAAAGAGAAAAAAATATAAACATTATACTATACCCTCCTAACACCATAAATGTTGACCAACAAACTACACATGCTAATCTCAAGAGTTGAGAACCAACTCCTTTCTTTAAAGGAACCAACTCCTTTCTTTAAATAAAGGATCCACCTTGGCATGCCACCACCGAAAAATTGGGTTTGACAACATTCAATGATTATTAAAATAAAGCCAAGCCTCTTACTCACTAATGAACTATTTCTTCAATAGATCCCCCTCTTTATCCGCAATTGAATCCAAAAAATTAAAGTCATCTTAGATGAGCCAATTAGAAAGGGGTGCTAGCTTGTGAGATAGTCATCTCCATAATATCATCTTATTGGCTCATTATTTGGTGCATCCACATCAATAATGCTAACCACATGACCACCAATGTCCAACATAATCCACACAACATGATGGTTTAGCTCTATCCCCAAGAAATAATAGAACATAAATATGGGGAAAGTAAAATGCATGAGTTATCATGACCATCCTTATGAAAGGTGGTGAATTGCAAATTATGAAGCCATATTATCCTTTAAGGCTATTCTAAGTTTAAAACAAGAAGCCTCATTTCTTGAAGGAAAATTATATTAAAAGAGTCAAGTTTTTTACTTGTGAACTTATTAGAAAACTTGTCATAGGTGTTTGTATCATTAGAACATCACATGAACTTATGCCCATGTGGGTGTATCTCTAGATTTTCCTTTTAACCCACCAAAATGTGGGGAAAATAAATGCTCTTTGGAAATTGTATTGTTAGAAAATTGCATGAGCTTATGCCCATGTGGGTGTATCTATTGATTTTCCTTTTAACCCACCAATGTGGGGAAAATAAGTGCTCTCTAGAAAGGGATGTCGGCTCCCCAATGCTTGGGAGACTCACAAATATATTTATTAAGTTTCAAATGGATGTTCTATAAGTGAAAACTAGTTATATTGGTCAAATACGTAAAAAAGATATTAATTCATATATTAAATGATCTTTCTTTTCTAATAGACATACCAAACCTGATTGGAATATAATGATGAAATCATAGAGAATAATCCTTTTAAAACACAATTATCTAATGAAAATATTAATCTAAACCAATCTCTCTCACACACACCAGCACACCCACACACAAAGAAGTGGATATGTTACTCACAATCTCATGCAAGTATATACAACCATTATTATAACAACTAAACTTGACATTATTTGAAACAAATATAATACAAACTTCAAAAGAACAAAAGTAAATTACTTTACTAGACAAAGTTCATATAAGAAAGACATTAGGAAAAATTATTGGGAAGATAAAATAAGAAGAGAATATTTGGAACTCTCTATCTTGCCTAAAATGAAAACAGAACTTGCTTTTAGTATCCGAACAGTAATCATAAATCATGTAGTTGTTGTGCACATATTGAAGTTTTTGTTGCTCACTTGATTGCAATTGATCTACACTACCATGAATTCACATAGCATAAAAAAGAAGGCAGAGCATGTATCTACTTTGAAATTTCCATAAGAAGCAACAAAAGGAGACTTTCTCTAGTCAATCTTCACTATAACAACTCTCTTTTCCCAATCATCTGCATTCCACGGGCTTGAATATGATCTCATTGCTCGATTCTTAAAATATGTCATTCTCGAATTCTTGCTATTCTTTAATGATAAAATTTAAGCATTTTGTCAAACAGTTCATGTACTCTACCTATGCTTCAACACTTTGCATATATGTCTACCAGAGTAGTTGCAACTGTCAAAATTTCCATTGATAATAGCTCACGAACTGTTTGAGATGTCCATTGATGATAGCTCGAGAGCTGTCATCAATGGACATCTTGATGTCCTCCTTCCACAACCCAGATAAATCAAACCATTAAAGCGATGAATGAGGTAAATCTCATCCAGCTGACTCTCCCCAGCTATTTAAGTAGCAACCTTTCTAAGTAACGGAAGAAGGCGATGGGTGATCTCGCCCTGCATACTTTGCAATGAAGTCACAGCAAAGTTGGTGCTAAACTCAAACTAGAAACTCATCTCTGCAATTTCTAGGCATCGTCCACATTGAAAATGGATTTTATAGTTGACAGTAGGCAGGAGAATATGATGGTAACTGTTTGTTGGGCAGGAGAAAGAATTTTGAAAAAATTTAAAACTTAACATGGGTCACAGTGATAACTGTGATTGTTGTGAGAAAATGGGAAACCGAAAATGGAAATAAGATAGAAAAGTCAAAGCCTTAGAGTGTGCTGGTTAAGCCAGTCGGATGCAAACTAGTGATTTGTGACATTTTGTCTATAGATTCTCAATATATATATTTTTTTTAAATGGAATCAGATTGCATTTTTTTCCATCTCCTTCAAATGAAAACTAGTTTTTAATAGTAAGCACCATTTTTAAAGAGTGATGTTCTCTGTATACAACATAACTTTTTTTCTATGAAGGATAAAGTTCTATTTTTTTTAATTTAGATTTGTAAATATGATATCTAGCACTTTCATTTGGTTTCATAGTGTTTTATTGGATTTTTTTTCTCAATTAAGTTTTGAAGTCAAACCAATTACAATTTAGACATAGGCAGACCATATACAACATAATTTTTTTTTTTATGTATCAAAATTCTTTTTTTTTTGGATCAAGGACATCAATATCTAGCACAGACATATTTTTTAGATTTTTTTTGGTAATTGAATAAGCTTATAATAATCAAATTAAATATATTTAAAATTGTACTTTTTGGGAATCTTATAATAAGGACTACATACTTACAAAAAATAAATTTTAAATGAAGTTATTTGATCCCCCAATGGGTAAATCAAAAGTGGTTTTTTATCAGCATTTTGATAGGTATAAAGGAGACTCTATTATAGGTATGGTTTAAAACTAGAGGGGTTCTATCCAAAGGGGTTTGATCTAAGGTGATTTGATCAAACCCTCTTCAATTGGAATCCTTTAAATGGAACTTTTCAAGGCTTAAATCATTATATTTTCTAAAAGTATGTGATTTCGGCAAAAATTAGGATGTCCCAAAAAGTGTAAACCACTATTGTGGGATCACCCTCCACTAATTTTAAAGATATTGCTAAGACTGATGCATGGTGTATGGTTAGGAAAAGGAAAGAATCCTCAAGGGCCTTTGAGGCTCAAAATGGTTTTCCCTTGTCTTACAATTATCCCTCAACAACATTTGTCCATAATGTTAGTTCTCTTGAGAAATCATCTCCATCTTTTCCTATGCATCATAGTTCTCCTCCACCTTTTGCAAGATGAAGGCCTCCTTCACCTTTTTCAAGACAAGGTTCTCTTTTACCAACTGTCAAGCAAAAGATCTAGGTCTCCTAATCTTGTTGAAAAGGAGTATCAATTTTATGAGATTGACATCACTCTTGTCAATCAGTTTGAGGCTTTGCCACAAGAGGAAGACCTTCCTAATTGTGTTTAAACATGAAGTTTAAAATTATTTCTTGGAATATAAGAGGGATATCTCTTCCTCATCATAAATATGATCTTAAGGATGTCATTATTAATTAGAAACTAGAGATCATCTTTTTGAAAGAATTCAATCTTAATGGATCTTATCTTGTCTCTTCTCTATGCAAAGTAAGAAGGGATGTTTTTTTCTTCTATACATCACATAAAGAAGAGAGAGGGGGGGCTATCATTTTCCTATCTTCATGGGTTAACAAATTTGTCATTGATAAAGGGAAAAACCCCTCACATAGTTATTTTTGGTTTCTTTCCTTTATTAATGGCCATCCCATAGGTTTCTACTTTGTTTATGCTCCTAACATTGCAAAATAAAGACGTGAGTTGTGGAATTAGATAACCACAAGTCATCCTCAAGCTGATTGGGTTGTAGGAGGTGACTTTAATATGGTGGAAAACCATACCATATTGACTGAAGCTGGGCTATTCATGTTAGGTTAAATAATGAACAATTTGATAAGTGGTTATTTTGTCATAACACTCTTGGAGTAGTGGATCCTGCTCATAAAAACCATTCCACTCAAAAGAATAACTAGTACACTTGGACTAACTACAGATTTGGGGTTGATAGGAAGTTTAGTAGGTTAGATAGGTTTTATATCTCTGCTAATATGTAGTTAGTTCAAGATGCTTCTAGGGTTTTTGTTACAATGGATTATTCTATTGTAGTAATATAAAAAAGTTCTCTTTTTTCCTAATTTGGGAATAATCAATATTAAAAAGAGCTTAATGTTGCCTTGATTTAGTGTTGTAATGTGTTTTACACATTCACATTAAGTTTAGGGCCCCTTTTTAAACTAAATGGACTTAATTGTGCCTTATTTAGGGTGTTGTAAAGTGTATCTTTACACTATCACACTAATCTATGGCTTTATTAATTAATTGAGGTTAATTTTCCTTAATTGGACCCTTTAATTCAAATCCAAGCCTAATTGAATACAAATTCTAAGGGATAAAACTTGAAAAATTCATAAATGACATTACATAACACTAAATTTTAGAAGGTTTGTGTCCTAGGTTAGTGACCTAGGACTCCTCACTAGGTCCTAAGACCGTATTTTTACATAACATTTCACATTTCCCCAAGTGTGTCCTAGGTGAGTGACCTAGGACCCATTCACCACATGGCCAAAGGGTCCTCACTTAGACCTAGGACCCCTCTTTGAAATATGTTTTTGGTAGTATTTTTATGATTTCAAATCCAAGATTTGATATTGCTTGTGATATTTAAATTTCATAAATTAATGATAACATATGTATAAATACGCAGGCTATTTCACTTTGTTTCACCTAGCAAAATTGAAGTTATCATAAGAGCATTCAAGTGAGCATTATCAAGAGCATTCAAAATCATTTTCAAGTCATTCAATGGAAGATTCATAGAAGATTAAATTGCAACAATCAAGATCCATTTCATCATGTTAAAGGCATACTGCATCATGCATGTTGTTGAGCTAATGTGTTGATGTAGCATTCAAGATCAATTCAAGCATATTCAAAGACATTGTTTCACGTCAAGGTTCATGATCAAGATCTACATTCATTGAGGCCACTTCATGCTAAGTTATAGATTTATTATCCAAGATTTCAATTAAGGATTGGTGAGTTGAGACATTGTATTTTTTCCATTCATCATTCCTCTATGCTTTTATTCATTTCAAGGTTTAATTACCAAAATGGGATTTGACCAAGACAAACCCCTATTCCCCAACAAAAAAACATTTCTCTTCTTTGATGTGTGATTGTAGGTTTTAGGTTGAAGATCATTTGGAGAGAAAAATTATAAAAGTTGTCAAATCATCGAAACTAGGCTACATGATTTATTTCTAACTTTTTGACAGTGCCCGACTAGGATCTGGAAGTGTAGGCTAAGAGGAAAAAAAGTTCCTAGAAATTGATTTTCTAGAGCCCTAGCCAGGACCCATTTTCCAAAGGGCGAATGAGTCCTCAATGAGGCTTGAAAAGCACTTTTTGCAATAGTTACACATCATTTGACCCTCTTAAAACTTGCCTTTTTACTAGTATTTTGGTTAAATTTGATTTCTATAACTCATTTACACATTAACACACATATTTAATGAAATAAGAGAAAAATAGGTGAATCATTTAGTTCCATTTTGGGTCACCTATTTTCTTTCTTTTTATTCTGGTGAACCCAACCCTTTGATCTTGCATTTTCTAATTTTGGAGTCCTCATCCTAGATTTAGATATTCCGTTCATTTGCATCCATTTGCATTGAATTAGGTCTCATTTAGGGTGTCTAGTTTGCATTCAAATTTGCATCTCATTAAAGGTTTTAGGATTGCATATTTTGCATTCTTTAAATCTGAAAAATACAAAAAAATTAGTCATCTTGCATATTATTTACATCATATAAACTTGCATTTGAAAATTGAAACAAAATTGCATATCAAACTAGGTCTTTTAGGTCATCATTTTGTCACATTTTCAACTTACAACTTGTTATAACCCAATAAAATATGAAAACCATTAGAAAACACCTCAAAATCTATAAAAATTAGTTTCAAAAACCTAATCAAAGACCCATTTTCCATACGGCGAATGAGTCCCTGATCAGGTCCTAATTTGCATTTCTAGGCATTAAAACATTCATTTATATGCTTTTGTTTCCTACTTTTAGATTCCTGATAGAGTTTATTGAGTTTTTGTTTCATCAATTTTATCATATCCAGCTTAATTTGGTAAATTTGGTGCATTATGTGATTTCAAAAATTGCATTTACAAGATTTCATTTTCAGATTGTTGCATAGTGTAATGAGAAAATTACCTTGTTTATAATTTGAAAAATTGCATTTACACATTGCATTCTAGGTTAGTGCATTGCATTTTACCCTCTTTCCATTATGGGTTTGCACACTAAGTTTGTGAAACTTGTATGAGCTCTACAACTTGGTGTCCTATTAGCAATACTATTGTGAGACATAGTTCAAGGCTCATGTCATCCCATGATATAACATTCGCTATGGATCTTGGGTTTTCTACCTCTCTTTCTAATAGTGTTGATAATCAACCCCCTATTGATCATAGTATGTGTTGTGTCTATAGCATACACGCCTCGTTCGAAACAGGGACCCTCTCTTTTCGCCTTTGTAGGGTCACTTTTTCCTTTGCCTCATTTTATGTGCCCATAATTTTGAGCCTAAAGTGGTCATGGACCCTAAAGTCATCATCCTTAGTTGACCAAAATTCACCACCCCTAAAAAAAAAATTTCTTCAACTTTTGCGGGGTTTCCCTGGCAGGTTTCCGTTAGTCTTTTACTCTGGCATCCTTCATCCCCTGTAGACTTGTAGCTGTAGGCTACCCCTTGTGTAGCACTGTCTTCTCTTCGACATTTCATTGGTGGCTGACCCAAGACATCCGCCCACATGATGGATCCCGCATCTTTCCCGACTGTCATCTCTTTGTTGCCTGTCGACTGACAAAGTCTCGAGGTCCTTCCACGGTGCGAGCTTCACCTTTCCCACCACCAACTCGTCAAACTTTATGCCTAGATACCCTTTCAACCACCGTACACACATTCAATGCAGGTAATTAATGAACTTACTACTATAAATAGGTCTTCCCGACTTGTCATTTACACCTGTGCCAGTCAGAAATTATCAAAGCAAATGACAATCGCATCCCCTGCGTCTGTCGCCTGAATTTTAAAATGTGTCTTTATCAATGAGGTTCTTTAAAATTAACTAAAAATCTCTTAAGGGAAAACTCAAACACCTTTCGATGACTGCTTAACTATCAAATTCTGCACACACCCATTTGAAAGTCCTTCAAAAAACACTCAAACACTACCCTTTAGGACAATGCAGGACTTAGCCTTGTCGACATTGTTCTTCACAGAGCCTTGAATCCCTTGTGGACCGTCATCTACCCTTTGCCACTACCTTAATGCCTCTCATTAGTGGTGAAGCCCTCACTCCTGCCCACATCCCAGACTCCACCTTGTCCATTTCCCTTAGAGACTTCAGTGCAAAAATGACTAAGTGTGGTGCTTTGCGGACTATTTCTTCTAGGTCACTGCCTGCGGCCTGTCATCATCCGATTGTCGTTCGAGATTGGTCGTGCTCTCTCTTCTACCTATAGTGCAGACTCCATGACCCACTTTGTCAATCATGGTTCTTAAATGAAAATGTAAAGTTAAAACTCTCCTTCCAGGCTAACATCTATGGGGGTCTAGCTACAAGTTGTCGTCTACTCTTTATCATTCCTAAATGGCCTTCACATGATAGCTTCCCACCAGTTCCTTCCCGAATACCTCAAATTCATCAAAGCAAATTAAATTAACATTGCACCATCCTAGCCACTTGTGGGTCCCACATTGTAGAACTCCCCTGGTGAGTTTGCGTGCCCTTTTTGTTGTTTCTCAATGGTAGAGTCTGAAGCATTTGTGAGATCTCTTGCCTCAACACTCCTCAAACTCACATAAGCAAGGCAACCAATCAGATGCCTCCAAAGACTTTATAGTTGATTTCCTCACATACCAAATGCCTTGTTGAAGACCTCAACTGCCAAATCTCCAATGTGGAATTTTGAGTGTGGGTGGCTACCTACAGGTCACCGTGACCCCGACGTCATCCTACTCCCGATGACTCTCATCCCAAGGAAACCTACATCTCTGGGCCCGCATCCTTGAATTTGATCCAAACGAACCTTGAATGACAAATGATGATGTATTTTATGATCTTTTAAAGATGAATTGTCAGATCTAACCCTCATTTTGCAGGATTTAACTAACACTTCTGTGATTTTCATATGAATGCACTTACTAGAACTTTGTGTGCAGGATTTATGGAATCTACTACAGGTCCATCAGGGAAGTCAATTGAGAAGGAGAAAGAAAAGAAACTTGCAAAATCACCAAGGGGAAAAGAGGAGAAAGATCAAATGAAGTATTAGTTCCATGGAGTGGAGTGCACCTCCAAAATCACTTCCACCTAGGATTTGGTGTCAGACACAAACCTTGGGCATGTGGATATAGATGAATTCTGATGAAGGGTCATGATCAACCGTACAACTGAAAATGCATGGAAAATCAGGAAGAGTGGCCTCGCTAAAGCAGTCGACTTTCCACCTACACTTGTTGCTCCAGAGTTAGTAATCACCATGTCATGACTAATCCAAGAAGTCAACCAGAAATAGATTTCATTGCAAAAAGAAATCAACAGAATAATTCCAGTACAATGTATGAGTAGAAAAACACAAGAAATTCTAAACATACATGCCTTCAGCAATCATAAACTATTTCCCAAAACCACAAGCATCAACTACCAACTACAGAGGATTGCAGACTAGAATACCAAAGGGTGCAGTTTGAAAACCAGTCTAGATACCATACCAAAATACCAAATCAAGCACTATGACTTAAGCTTGCAATCACAACATGGTGACATCAATGACAACACAAAACTGTAGAGATGATCATTCTTCTTCATTCTTCCAACAATCTCCCCCTTTGTCATTGATGGCAACATGTGTCCAAAAAAATTCAAAAACACAACATTTGCATTACTCTCTCCCCTATATCTTTATACTCTAACTCTCTCCATAACTCTCTCCCCCTTTGACATCAATGCCAAAGGGAAACCAAAAAGGTAGGATGTAAACATATGTATATACACAAAAAATCCAGCTTCCCATTTCAAACATTCAAACAAGAATGACCCTTTTTACATGAAATTTTTTCTTATACCTCTCTCTTAAGATTAGAAAAGCTCTTTTTCCATGCAAGCACAACCAAATTCATTCTTGCACTCATACCTTCCAACAAAGATAGTTGCATAAAGGAGGATGTTTGATCAGAAGACATACTCATTCGCTCACAATTTTCTATATCAAAGAGAATTTTGAAGATATGATGTAACCAGACCTCAGCAACATCCTTAACCAACCAGAAGGTTCTAACCATATCTTCTCTTTTCATTTGAGTAGTCAACAATTATACTTGTAATTCTCCAACCCTTATTCTCTTTTTTCCATCCCTGTCTTTGAAGTAATCAAAGTTCTTCCAATACTATTCATCTCTGCTTCAATTCTACTTCTGAAATTATCAACAGCTATTGGCCACCAAAGACAATACTTGTAAATGTCAGATATTTCTTTGATGCATTCGTTTGTCTCATTCATGTGTTTATATAGCACTTGCTTTGCTTTGTTACATCTTCTTTCAAACATAGCTTTGAAATTATGTCCTTCGAGTCCTTCCAATAATGTTCTCTCTTCAACAATATCTACTAGATCATCTAGTAAAGAATCTGACACATCTAAAACTAAAATATCCTTATTCAGCAAATAATCAACCAACACATCATCAATTTTAAGTTTCTCAACCGAAGAGCATGCTTTCCACATTTCACCAATCTTCTTCATCTCACCCTTATTCAGCAACATCCGTATATCCTTTGGATCAGATCTAGACAGAGATTCTTCTTCATTCTTCTCCTCTTCTGAGGCTTCTATTACAATAGTTTTCCTCTTTTTCAGTTCTAGAGGGGACTCACCAATAATAACTTCCAACTCTCTCTTACTAGAGGATGAACCCACTTCAAACTGAGTGGATACAGACATAACATAGCACAGTTTTAATTTTAAGGATGTGAAATATTTTTTGCATACACTGGCATTATCCACCAATGATTCTAGGTATCTGTAAACTTGTTTCCCAATAGGACACCAAATTCCCACACAATATTTTCTCTTCCAGGTAGGGAGTTGAAAAGGTAAAGAACCAAGCACACAAGCAAAGATCCAAACCAAAAGGGGTAACCCTCAATCAACGACATTCTAGCATTCTCAACCAAATTTTCAAGCAATAGACTACACAAATCAAACTGCCTATTTTCCTTAAACATCATATGTGCAATATATACAACATGGTGCAGGGGCACCATTGAATAAGTTTTGTCCATTTAGGAAGTTAATGTGTAGGCTTTGAAGTTTTGAGGTGATAGGCATAAAATAAGATCATTTAGACCATTTGGTATGGTAATAAGTCATATTTATTGGTTTATAGGTGTTTAGGTGGTCAAGACTTCAAAATGTGCAAAATGTTGAAAAATTGCAAAATTGTGCAAAATTACAAATTTGAAAAATGTTGTAAAAGGCAAATTAAGAAGACCAACGCTCATGATATTTGAAAGGGTAGTTTAGGAAGTTAAAACAGTTTTGTTTGGTGGGAAACTTCTTAAAAGTCCATGTAGAACTCAAGGAGAAGTTGTTGAAGCACTTTTGGAGAATTACATTTCAATAAAAACTCAGTTTTCATTCAATTTTCTATTTTTCCTGTAACTTGTTGTAACTGTACGGTCTGTACAGTGTTCCACTGATTCAAATTTATGGTGGATTGTAAAGTAGACTATATCTTCTTGTTAGAATCCAAGATCAAACATGCAAACTAGAAAATACCTTCTACAAGAGAAACACAGAGCAATTTGCATGAAGATGTGCAAATGAATATTATGCAGGAATTGAGAAATTACAAGAGATAAATTTCTTTATAAAAGAAATGTATGCATAACCCTAAAAGGAAACCCTAGTGTGCACACTTAATAATTAATAAATAATTAATTATTAATGTGCCTAAGTTTATCTTAAGTAACTAAAGTTATAAGTGACTTAATTAATTAACCAATATGATTAGATTAATTAAGTGAAATAACTTATTACTCTAACACCCCCCTTAAGATGAACTTAGGAAGTAGCTAAAACACTAAAGAAAAGATGCATGGAAGTAAAGATGGGTCTTAGAAACAAGGCCTGATCAGGTACCCATGTACAAATGCAATGAATGAGAAAGAGGAGAAAACCGAGTGGAACAAACACCCCCCCTCAATGAGATGACCTACTACAAAGAAGCACTGGAAGAACACTAGTGGAGTAACACTAAAATCCTGAATCTAGCAAGCAAGGAAAGATACCTTTGTTTACAAGAAACCATATGAGAGTCACTAAAGGACTCAGGTGGAATCATGATAATGCAACAACGGACCTGATGCCATGGAACATTGGAAATCTCACAAACTGGAACAACTCTGGAATCTATGAAGCAATAGTAAATGTATAAATGATGCCCCCCATAAGAGGGAACGATATGATGCAAGAATCTGGAAGTTTTGTGTATCTCGATGCCAATGCCAAACTATGACTAAAACTAATCATTAGGAGCAAGTACCATGAAGATTCTAGAACATTAACCATAAAATGAATGGCCCTCAAATTGAGATGTGACCCGATGTGAATTAGATGTGATTCAGGATCATTAACCATAGGGTCTCAATCTGAGGTGTGAACTGATGCAAAACAAAATGTGTCAAGCTATGATCAAGATGTGGCCAAAAGAAACTACATAATCCAGATACAACTCATATGAGTTGTCATCAATATGAAGATGAGATAAAAGTGCATGCAATGCAACTACACTCTAATCAAATTATTATGCAAGAAGCCCCCCTAATAGAACTTTATATAAGTTTATTTATTGCAATGCCCCATGATTGTAAAAGTAGAACATGCAAAAACATGCATAAATCGAAGAGAAAATGCAAGCCTAGTGCATGAAAACAAAAAAAGAGTGCATGCACAAACCAATGTTCACATCTACCTCCCTGATTGAAATTGATGTCAAATATGTGTAGAGGACTGAATAAGCTTTCTTATTCCACTTGAATCACAAAAAATGGATAGCTGAGGAAGCAAAAAATGCTTCATTCAAAGGCCTACAAAATAAAATTGGAGAAAAATATGGAAAAAATACCTTCACCACTTGATAGGCATCAAAAATAGCTTTCCAATGGTATCTCTTTTTGCGAAAAATGAACACCGTACACACAAAAGTTATGCCCAATTTTGTAAAGGTGCTCCAAAAAGGCCAATTAGGCCTACAGGCAGCCAAGGGGGCTAAAAAAATTAAGCCCCTGGTCACCTAGGCGGACCAGGGGGCTAGCGGGCTAGGGCTAGGGTAGAGCCCCTAGTCACCCATGTGACTGACGGGTGTGAGTTGGAGGCATCTAGGGCTGAGCGCATAGTGCCTGGTCACTAACGTGACCATGGCAAGTGCAAAGGAGCCCGCTGGGGCTAAGGACTAGTCTAGCGGAGCAAAGGTGGCGAGGTGGCCGTTGGGTGGCGCTGCAGTGGCCATTTGGCGATGGAGCAGTGGTCACTCGGCGATAGCCAAAAAATACTACACGCACTTTTTTTTAAAGCATTTTTTTATTTTTTTTTATTGTTTCCGCTTCAAAGTGCATGTTGGGGAGGCTGTATGGCCTCCCTGGCAAATTTTTTTCCTCTGAATCAACTTTCTTTGAATATAGGAAAATTTTATATCAAAAAACTCAGAAACGTCAACCCGAATGTAATGGTGACCTCCGTTTGTGCCCAAAGTGCCCTAAAAAATCGGTTGCCCCCAGATCTTGCAAAAAAATCACCGAGCTTGAAACCCTCATAGATTTCTTCAACGATGACCAAAATCAATAAAATAGAAGCCAAACTTGACTTTTTCCAGTGCTCTGAATCCAATGGAGATGCCCAATCTGATCCAAAAAGCTTTATAAATAAGCTCAAGGCATGAAACCCTTAAGGAGCCCCGAACGTGCTTTGCAATGAATTTCTCCAAAAACTGAGAAGGGGTTGCAAATCAAGACTCTGATACAATGTTAGAATCCAAGATCAAACATGCAAACCAGAAAATACCTTCTACAAGAGAAACACAGAGCAATTTGCATGAAGATGTGGAAATGAATATTATTCAGGAATTAAGAAATTACAAGAGATGAAATGCTTTATAAAAGCAATGTATGCATAACCCTAAAAGGAAACCCTATTGTGCAGACTTAATAATCAATAAATAATTAATTATTAATGTGCCTAAGTTTAGCTTAAGTAACTAAAGTGATAAGTGACTTAATTAATTAACCAATATGATTAGATTAATTAAGTGAAATAACTTATTACTTTAACACTTCTCTCATTTGAATCTTTTTTGAAGGATTTTTCATTAGGTTTGGTGTTTTTTATTGTCAATTCTTCAAGACCGGCCTGGAGACAAAAATTTAAGGTTTTGAATGTCAATTACAATGGTGAATTGACCCATTCCTCACATTGTGGCCACTATAACTTGAGGAATAGGTCTACAACATCTATAAATAAGTGTGGGAATGGTGAATTTGTCAATGGGAGGTCAAGAGGCATGTTGGGCATGAAGCCCTAGTGAGCAAACTAGTGTTTTCCTATTGAAATTTTGAGGTTTTTGTATGCTAAAGTGGGATTTGTGTTGGGGCAGTAGGTTTCCTTGTTGATTTGAGTTTGTACAAGTTATTTTGTACCTTTTTGATGAGTTGATGAGTTTTTGTGAGCGTGGGATGAGTGATTTTCAATAAGTCCTAGGGTTTCAAGGCTTAAAAGAGGGTTTTGTGTTTTGGCCATTGGATGAATGAATTTCTAACAAATGTTGGTGGTTTATTTGATTTGATTACTTCTAAATTGATTCCCACTATGTTTCAGGAGTTTTGGAAAAGTATAGAGACAAGTCTCTTTGCAAAAGTGGCCTAATTTGAGGCCTAGAAGGCGTAAAAAGCCTGATTTGAGAAAGATGTTAAAAAATAACCATTGGTGATTTGTTTGTATGTTATTGTGTGTCAAAATGGGTCCTTGAAATGGGTCAGGTCTTGATCTGGAAGAATGTGATCATGAAGATTTACCTGATCTAGTTGATTTTCAATGCTACAAGGAAAAGAGTTGTTTTTGTGAAATGATGAGATCTTGTGAGATTGTGATTTGGTAATTGTTGTTGCTAGTTGGAATTGTGTTTTGTGTGATTGCAAGACCTCCCCTGATTGCATCACAACAATAGCCGAATTTGAGCCTTCATGATTTCTGAAATATATTTTGTAAGAAATTTCATACACAACATACCTTATAGTGGGGTATGTGCAGGAACATCATGGAAAAAATAGGCCCTTAAGTGGCAAAAAAATCAAAAAAATCAGTTAGGCAACTTGACGTAAAAAATTGAATAAGTTATCTATATTATTTTAAAAATATGTAAGAATATAATATGTAGCAAATTGAATGTAGTTTCTAAACTACTAGGTTTGTTTAAAACAAAAATCTATTTGCTGAAAATTTGAAATTTCAATGGAGTAGTACTTAAATTTGGAAAAAATAAGAAGTAGGTGTTTGTCTCCTAACCACAATAAAATGATAAAAAAAATTATAAGATTTTAGATATAAGTAGGGGACTCATGTCCCGATGTGATGCATATTTTTTTTTAAAAAATTTCCAAGTAAATAATTAATTATGAATTTTTTATTTCAACATTTTAAAAATATAAAAAAATTGTATGTCTTACCACCTTAATTTGGTCAAAACTTCATGAAATTCAATTTTTCTTTTTTTAATCTTATATTATGCGAAGCATAGAATTGATGCATGTTTTGGATTCAAAAAATGTGATACCGTTTGAAAGCTATAGATGTTTTTCAATCAATCTATCAATTAGGACTTTAGTCATCATTTGAATAGAAAATGAATAATAATTACTTATTAAACTCAAAGTAAAGCATAATTTATATTTTTGGAAAGGTAAGAATCCCCTTTAAAAACCAAATTTCCGTTTCATTAATTTTGGGTTAAAAAAAAGTCGTCAGGCACATACCCATTATATTGCCACTTTTTGGCCCATCATGATCCTGCACATGTACCCAGTGGAATCTGCAAGAGTGTTTATCAAAAGAGTTCGAGGGTCTTTATCAATGCCAGTAAGTTCCTCCACATCTTTTTATTTTACAATTTTCTTTCTAGGGAGATCCCTAATATGGCATAAACCAGTAATCACTTCAATCACTTCCTTCGTGATTAGGTAGGGTTTGTCCAACACAATATTATCTTTCTTGAATCAATTCAACAAGAAAAAAATGAATTATTTATCAGCAAACCA
This sequence comes from Sequoia sempervirens, assembly GCA_007258455.2. NCBI lineage: Eukaryota > Viridiplantae > Streptophyta > Pinopsida > Cupressales > Cupressaceae > Sequoia > Sequoia sempervirens. The sequence goes on from VDFB02281492.1 coordinate 331,255,858, forward strand.
AGGAAATTATCCCCACAAGTCCATACCTAGGGTTTTTATGCTTTTTAATTTGTTTTCCTTCAGCCAGGTAGTTCCATTTCCTTCATCTTCCTATGATCAAATTCTTCTAATTCAACACCTTCTAGCTTTAATGGAATGTCACCACTTGATCCTATGTCCACCACCATGCTTAACTTTCTTAATTTAGGTATTGTTCGATCGAGACTTCTTCACTTTTTTCCTTCGCAAACTGAGAAATAACTTTAGAGTATCTATAATAATTTCTTCAAGTTACTTCAAAAAAGCTTCAGATTGCTTCAAGATCGCTCCAAGACACCTTTCAAACTCTTCAAGTGTTCAAATGATCAAAAAGGCCTAAAAATTATACCTTATACATCATCAATTTACACTAATTCACATTAAATGCGGTAGACAATAAAAAGTTACTAAAAACATTCTTCTCAACATAGAAAACCATGATTCGGTCTACAAATCAGCATGTCAACTTTTTTTCTTCCTATTCCTTTTCCAAAACCTTTGATCATTCATTCTTCACATTCCATCCTTGTGCCAACCTTTGACATGCCATCCATCAAGGGGGTTTTAAATTTTTTTTGATAATGCTCCCCCTAAGACCATTGTAGGTCTAATTCCTAGAGGAATTGTCTATACCGAATGAGGGCACAGACACATCAGCATTTTCAGTTTCTTCTTTCTTCTTCCACATCTTATTCATCTCCTACTTCATCTCTTCTTTGTTGATCTTCTTTACTGGATCATTCTTCTCTATTGAAACAGATTTCTTATACATCTTACTTCTGCAAACCTTTGAGATATGTCTAGGTTTGTTACAATTATAGCAAACAATACTTTTCTATTTATTCTGAACTTTATTATTTCTCGATCTACATTGATTTGTTTTGTGTCCAAATTTGTTATAGGTAAAGAAGTAGCCATTAAAGGATTGATTCATTCTGCCTCCATTAAACCTATTCATCATCACTTGACCTATCATTCTCACTTGAGATCTACATTCAGTAGCTTTATTTCCAACCTTCTTGCACGAAAAACATTTTCTAGAGAAAGAACCAAGAAACTGATTTATTCTGCTCCTATATTCTATTGCCTTGTGTCCACATTTATCATAGGAAAAATAAATACCATTGAAAGAGAGATAACTTTGTGCATTAGGCTATCTCAAAAGTGCTCTCCTTGCAAATTTTTTTGAATTTCTTTTCTGCTTCCCTTTGTCTTGAGTCTTTTGATTATCCTTTGAACTTTCACCTGCATCATTTCCCAAGCCACCTTTGTCTTTACTTGGTTTTTGTCCTGCAAGTAGTTCTCCAAGCTTATCGGAGCTAGATATGAAATTATTCTCACAAATTTTTTCCTTCTCCACTTCTACTCTCAAGTTTACTACCTCATGTTCAAGTTTAGAGCATTCATCAGATTTGTTCTATACCATTGTATTTAGACATTCTTCAATTCTCTTATTTTCTTCTACAAGCACTTGCAGTCCAATTATCTCTTGTTTTAGCTGCTTGCTCACTTCTCTATGTCTTTCCTTGAATTTCTTTAATTGTTCTTTTAGCTTCCGAACACATTCATTTACATCATCAAGATTCTCTTTTAGATCTCTGTTTTCATTTTCAAAATTTTCAAGATCCTCAAGAGTAGTTCGGAGTTCTTTATCATCCATTTGATCAGCCTTTAGGATCTTCCTTAAGTTGTTAAGCTCTACACCAAGGAACCACAACTTTGATACCAATTGTTAAAAAGGTGTAGGACAACTGATAGGGGGGTGAATCAGTTGTCACTAAAATTAAACTAAAAAATTCAACACTTATTAACTTCAGAAGCACACAATTATGTTATTAAGTATGAACATGAAATGTAGATAATAGAAAGTAAAATCAACACAATGAACACCAGATTTTTACATGGAAACCTAATGAGGGAAAAACCATGGTGAGGATTAACTCACAATATAAAAAGATTTCAAAATTGGAAACAGAGACTCACTACCAAGGGATCACTACCCAGAAGAGGACTCATTGTCCAAATACAAAAGCTCACTACTTACAAGGAGGCTCACTACCTATAAAAAGGATTTACAAAGAAAATTTGGGCTTTACAGCCAAAAATGAATTGAAAAAGTCCACCTAACAAGTGTTGATGTAGTTCCAGTGATACTCAATAGACAGACTTAACACACTTCATCATTTTCACTCTTCTTCACTTTTGTATCCACTACTACCTCATTGACTACACACCATCTACAAAAACTATTCAACATATATATACTCGATCTATTCACAAGCATCAATTAGGTTGACCTAATTAGATGCAATTCCTTGTTAAAAAAAATACCAACCTGTCGGCTTCAAGTATTCACAAAAACTTCCCAAATAGCAATTCAAACACTCAATACACTACATCATGTTGGCATGGACCTAAGATAGGTCACACATATATCCACATAACAAAATTAATTCACCATATCATGACTAATTCAAGAAGTTTGCTAGAAATAGACTTCATTGCAAAAAGCAATCAATAGAATAATTCCAATACATCATACGAGCACCAAAGCACAAGAAATTATGAACATACATGCATTCAACAATCATAAATTGTTTCCCAAAAGTCCAAGCATCCACTACCAACTGCAGAGGATTGCAGACTAGAATACCAAAGGGTGCAGCTCAAAAACTGATCTAGATAGACTTAAGCTTGTATTCACAACATGGTGACATCAATGACAACACAAAACTATAGAGATGATCATTCTTCTTCATTCTTCCAACAATCTATAGGCCAAACATTCCATATTCCTACATTTGACATAATGGAGGAAATAAAGAAGGAATATGCTAAAAATATGTGAAAGGCGAACCCTCTAGGATGCAAGAAATTGATCAACCAACATTGGTTGAAGGAGAAGAGGGGTAGTGCTATCAAGGCACCTCAAGAGCTATTCTGAAGCGACTTCTATGAGGAGTACCATGACCTGGTCACTTTGCTGAGTAGAGTAATGGGTCTCCCTAATGCTGCCTTCTTTTAGGAATGGATGTTCTATTTCATTGAGGAGATCATCCATGGTAAAGCGGAGTTCCACTTGGCTAAAATCATCAATGATAACATGCAAAATCAGCTTATGGTTGTGAAGAAGACATCCCAGTTTTACATGACCTTCTACTTGGTGTATCTGCTAGCGAAACCATTTCCATACAAGGGCCTCTTTGTTGCTAACAATCCAAATTTAGGGAGAGGAGAACTCAAAGTTTATGACCGCTACCCTTAGTTGCAGTATAGAAACTTCAAAAAAGAATATAGGAGGGTAAATTATGCCTTCATTGGGAATATCATTAGACTCCTTGGGTGAGACCCTAAGAGAAGAGTCTTGCATAGCACCAAGGCTTTCATTCAACAGTTCCCAAACTTCACATACATCAGAACAAAAGGGTTCTTTGAAAGGTCCTACAAGCTGCCACGATACTATTATGCCTTGCATAACCACCCCACTTTGATCTGGATCAAAATGGGTCCCCCTTTGTCTTTTACCTTTGGCCTTTGGTTTTTTGCCTTAGGCGTTTTCCTTTCCAAGTTTTGTCGGAGGTGGAACCGGGACCAATACTGGACTTGGAATTTCTTTCTAAGTTCGGGTCTTGATCCGACCCCGGTTCCAGTTCCAATAGACCTTGGTTGTCATTTCTTTTGTTCTTTGTGGGATTCGGGTCCGAGACTAGGTTCAGAATGTTGAACTTTCTCAATTTCCTCATTTTGGTCCCATCCTGGGTCTGACCCCGCCTTTTCTTTGCTCTTCGTTGGTGTTTGTCGGTTTGTGTCCTTTTCCTTAGGTGTTTTCTTTTCGGCCTTGGGCATTTTGTTTCTTGTGTTTTAGCGGGCCCAGAGCCAGAATGGAGTCCGAACTTGGAACTTCTTCCAATCTTCGTTTTGTTCCTTCCCCGGCCCCGGTCCCGCCGCTTTGGTTTTTTCTCCCTTGCGCCTCTGTTCGCGTTGGTCCGCTTGTCTCTTTCTTTTCCTTTTGTTTCCTTTTTTTTCCTGGTCGTGGGGTTGTCCTCCCTCTTTCCTTGTTCTCTTGATTTTCCTTTCTTCTCCTCTTTTGGTTGGCATCGAAGGCGGGTTCGAAATGGAATCTGAACCCGAAACTTGGAGAAGTTTCTAGTTCAGATTTTGGTTCCAACCTCAGTTCCGCCTTGTTCGTCGCTCTACTCTGACTCTGTCGGTGCTTTGTTACCATCCTTCCCATTTTGGGGTTTCTCACGGATGTGGATCCAGGACGGGGTATGAGTTGGGAAGTTGTGATTACTTTCATGGCTCATTCCCATCCCGAATCCGATCCCGGTCCCGATTTTCTTTTGGCTCCACCCCTGCCGATTTCAAGGTGAGGGATGTCATTTCTGGTTCATGTTTTGCCTCGGTCCCGATTTTGTCGGGACTTGTTCGTGTTTTACTCCCTGGTTCCATTTTGATCCCGTTTCCACCAGTTTTGAAAGTTGTTTCTCTTTCAGTTTTGTTTTGGTCCCAGTTCCACTAGTTTTAAAGAGTGTGTTCTCGTTCGGTTTTGACCCCGCCTCCGCTGGTTTTATGTTTCTTTTTGATAAAATTGGAGGCATGATAAATAATGATATACCTTACTTGCCTTTGAGAACTAATGGAGACCTTGTTTTGTAGGATCCAGTCATGTGCATGAGGATATTTCTTAAAGATCTCGACGAAGGGTCTTGCCGACTGCCTGTAGATGGGTTCTTATATCGCCATAGGGTTATCTCCCTGCCAAGAGGTCTCAGCGAGGAGAGAAAGTCTCACTGACTAGTGCAAAAGGGGATTCAGTTGGTGATCATCGGTGAAACAACTAGTAGGTCCCAACGATGAAAGAGTGAGTGTGTGGAAGTCTTCGTCGAGGCGTGAGATGTCTATGGGACATCTCACCGACAAAGATGAGTCACAGCGACACCAGAATTTGGCAAAAGGAAATGAATGCAGCGAGATGTTTCACCGATGATCCAAAGTCAAGCCAATCACAAGGATTGACAGAAGGTTGTGATGTCGATATAGGGTCCCAACGAAGAAAATAAGTCTCCCCGACATAGAACGAAGTGGCATCGGTGAAGGGTTATACTTTTGCCACAGGGTCTTGGCGATGAGTGAAGGTCACACCGAAAGAATGAAGTGAGCCTACTGAGAAAGAAAAGGAACTTGCTGAAAGGCAAAGCATTCACCAAAAGGTCCTAGCGACCAACTGAAGTCTCACCGAAGGGGCGTGGCTTCGGTATATGGAATGAAGATCGACGAGATGTCTCATCAATACCAAAGGGTCTCGTCGATAACAAGATGGGCTCGGCCAAGGATCATGCCTTCACCACAAGGTCTTAGTGAAGGAAGAAAGTCACACCGAAACAAAAATAGAAGCTAGAGTGAGAGGGTTAACAAAGGATGTTGAGGAGACTCCGAAGACAGCAGGGGTTTCGCTATGTGGTCTCAACAACCGTGTCGTGTCTTGCCGATGGCGGTGAATCCACCCATGAAGGAACATTTCGTTGTAGCTCTTGGCACCCACCATGATGTCTTACCGAGGGTCCTTGCTAGGTCAGTATGATCTCCATGGCTCGCCAGAACCTCTCACTGACTGGCCCGTGCTACACCGACGAGCTTGCAAAAGAGCGAATCTAGAGCGGGAAGAGCGCGAAAGGAAGAAGATGAAGCTGTGAGTCAATTGGATAGCTATGAGGTCAGCTGATAGAGGAGGCTCAGCATTAATGGTGATATTTTGGAGCACTTGAGGCAGCTCCGCTGGAGGTCAAAAATGGACACGGAGGCCAAAAATAAGTGCGGTAGCTACAAAAGATCTACAGAGCACCTCAGGAGACAATCTTCACCAACATAAGACATCCAGGATTCAGTTTTATTGCAGGATCAACTTTTGTTAAGGATTTGGGCACCAACCTTCTGACACAATGGGATATTTTGTAAAACCCTAAAAATGGGTGTCGACATTCTCTTCAGGAGAAGATGTATATATGGCATTCTTGCCTCTTTGTAAAGGGTTGGATGAGAATTTTAGTATTACGGACTTCTAGATTAGAACTTCTAGGTTTAGAGTACTGTTTTAGAGTTAGAACTGTTAGAAATTAGTCAGCTAGTAGAAGGAGATCAAGTTGCATCTTGATTCTTAGTAATGAGAGCTTCTCTTGTCTTCTTGGTTAGCCGTTAGATTTTAGTACAGGTTGAAATGTATTTTCAAAGTTATTCTAGTGTAGATAGAAGCAGTTTGAAGACACAGATTTCTTTGTACACTGGTGATTGTGCTAGATTTGTAAATGTTGCTTATTTGTCTCACCCACAGTAGAAGCAACCAGATTCGAATCCACTTCATATTGTGTTCCAGAATAGTATTTATCTCAAAGTTAATCATTTTATTTTGAAAGCTTTCAAGGAATGAAATTTCATTTTTATGTTTTACTTAAATGGTAGTTTATAATCAATTGTTAAAATCAGCACTATGAATAAATGATATTGTGTGTTAATCATGATTTAATTATGTTCTTCAATTTTAGTTAGCAAATTCCTTGAAGATATCAAAGTCTGGTTAAGGTTGGATGAACTATTGTTCTTTTCTATTTCAAAACACTGGTCTATCTTTTTATATTTCTTTAAAACCTCTGGTTAGTATAGGATTTACTTCATGTTTGATCTTAGAGAAATCTAGAACCCTAACACCAGCAGGCCCCTTGAATATTACTGTTGCATTGGCCACTGAGCAACATCAGCACAGTTGAGACCCAACTACCAAGACCTTGGGAGCTAAGGCATCCATGTCCTGCCTTTCTCTTTTAGGAGAAGTCGAGTAGCAATACTCTGTTTAGCATTGTTGTGGTGCCAAAATCGCCATCAACAGATACCCCAATGACCGAATGATTATATTGGAGGTTTCTAGACAACTGTAGAATTCCCATGCCCTACTAAGCGACAAACATAGAGTTGGGATCCCTTATCCCCTAACATTTGGATAAGTAATTTATGTAGTTCTCGCTACCCAGTGCATGAAATATATAGAGAAGGAGATAGTGGAGTACAATTTAGACCTCCATATAGCCCGAGCAAGGATGGACCCATACGGGAAATTGAAGAAGTCATAAAATAGTATGCTCATCGGCCACATATCGAATATTTCTGGGCCAATTTTCAACACAACAATGAAGTGTGGATGAGGCACTACATGTGGATGATAACCCAATTTGTAAGGTCAATAAACCTATTTCCAGTGCCAGATAAAATTATAGAATAGGACAACACTGTAGTTGATGAAAGATTTGATGTTGTGACCAACCCGTCATTACCATTGATAGATTGGGATGAAGATGAGGTCAATGACCTTGATATTGTAATGAGGCAAGTTGAAAATAGAACAAGACAATGGGTAGATGTGCAAATTTCTCAACATAAGGTACAGGACGTAGTAATAACAAATGGTGAGCTCAAGGATGAGCTTGAAAGTGAAACTAATAGTGGAGCAGCTATTGCCGCAATAGAGGAAGCACCTAAATCTACTCTAGCAACAAGATCAAAGAAAAGGAAGGATGCTCCCAAGCGCCATCCTAAACACAAGGTATGCACATGAAAGGCTATGAAGAGAGAATCCTCAAAGAAGGAAAATAAATTAGGAGGATTCGTCGGTGATATTCCCATGATTGAAGAGGATCCCTAGCATGAGCGAGAAGAAGTCAAATTTCCACAATCACACCTACCACCATTGCTCCCATCGCTACTACTGTCATTGCCACTCAACCTACCACCTCTTAGGCACTACCTATTTCCTCTTCGCCCGCTGTGTACATCTCAGTCCACCTTGCTTCCACCTCTCCAAGGGCCCCATTATTTGTTTTTAATTCCTCCTTGGCCACAACATCCCCAATGTCATCCACCTCACTACCTACTCTTTCTACTCCAATGCTCGCAGTTGCTATAGCTACTATGCCACCACTCACCTTGCCAGATCGCTTTGCAAAATATATGCAAGGTACACCTGCTAAGATCTATGGGGTGATAATGAATCCTATTGTTCAGGCTTTAATGGCCAAAAGTTTTGTTGGCCTACTTGTTCCTCTGCCACCTACAGAGCCACCAAAGATGGAGGCTACCATGCAATTATTTGAAGAGATGGATAAATGACAAAGGGAGGTTGCAAAAGGAATAGTTGAAGAGTATGAGGACCCCTTTAAAGATGATTACTTTGAACACCCAGAAGGGGGATTGAACATAAACGTGGATAAAAAAGTGTCCAATGAGGAGAAGCCACACTCTTCAAAGGAAGATACTGAAGGTCTAAATGCCAAATATATTTGAACCATAGATTTTTGGCACCTTGCACCTTTCTAACTCTTGGGTTTTTCACCTAATGCTAGAGGGTTCATTCAAATTATGTAATGTATGATATTGTTTAACAAAAATGAAATGAACTAAATGTAACTAAGTTATCTATATGACTAAATTTGAATGCCAAACTAAAGATTTGTACAATTATGGAAAACACAATATGATATACAAACAATGACCTAAGAATAAACAAATGTAGAACAAAAAGAAATGACCTAAAACAGTGTGCACCTAGAGGTTTGATGAAGAATCTAGAATCTTTGGAATACTATCTGAAATCACAGAAATTCACCAGTGGGACTCATTCACCTAGGGTGGTGAATTAGTCCTGCTAGTGATGAAAACTATTGGGAACAGGTTTCTAAGTGTTGGGATTTGAAATCTGAGAAAACTTAGATTTCCAGCCTTAAGGTGGAACTCATTCTCCACTGGTGGCGAATTAGTCCTCTCCCAAAATTTTGAGAAATCGGGAGACAACTCTGCAACACTAGACTGAGGATGTTTGCATGTCGAGTTGTCGAAGTCAATTCTGTAGGAACGGACAAAATACCTTCTCTGAGCTTGAAATATGGTTAACTTGACTTGAAACACCTAGTTGACTTGTTTACCATTCTTCAACACCTAAATGCTTGTTAAATCTACATACAAAGGTCTACAAAAACACATGCAGGAGGGGAAAAATGGTTGAGGGTTAACAAATAGGGGTTTTCTTTGGTCCAACCCCACTTTACTAATCAAACCCTTAATGAAATAATGAAATGCAAGATAATGATAAACAAATAACATGCAAATGCTATCATCTTACCAAAAACTTGTTGATGCAAATCTGAAGTAATGTCAATGGATGCTTCAAACTGCTTGATGAATGCTTGATTTGATGTTGTAAGATGCTTGAATGCTTGATTGAATGTAGTAGATTGAATACTTGAATGAATGGGCATTAAAATGGATGTAAAAACACTTATTTATACAATCTTGTTCCTTAGTATCCTGTTAATACCTCATCACAGGCTGACATAAAGTGATTTTGAAAAAAAACCCAAAAGAAAATTTAAATATTTTGAATTTAGAGCCAAGGGGAACTCATTCGCCGCCCATGGCGAATGGTTCCCACCTAGGACCTGAAAATGGGTGGCGGGAATTATCTTGCATTTAATGTTTTTTGTCGGGTTTACATTGAAAAATGCACTTAATTAAAGCTTATGAGGGCATAAAGGGGTCAAATAAAGAATAAGAAAGGTGTAAATAGTGAAGTTATGCCTAGAAAAGATGAAATCTTGTTACAAGACTTTACAACACCTAAAAATAGGACTTATTTAGTGATGCAAAGGTGATTTTTAGGTGAATTGTAATGAATAGAGTCTAGAAGAGTGTAGAAATGTTTTACAACACTTCACAACACCTTCACAAGACATCATTATTTGAATTTTAGTACCTAAATATGCATGTTCAAGCCATAAAATCAAAGAAAAATAGACCAAATATCATAAAGGAAGGCCTAAAAGACCATGAAAATGACAAGGGTCCATTTTTCTATGGTGCAATATCATAGAAACTTCAGATCAAGAGCTTGAAGAGGAATTGTCCCAGTAGCTCAAGGATATAGGTGAAGAGACTAATCCAAAAGAGTAGCCTTCTTAAGAGAAAGATGATACCGATGTCAATTTGGAGATACTTGAAGAGCCTCCACTAATTGGCCAAGACAAGGGCCCCATTCAAGAATAATAAGTGACTCTTGAAGAGGAAAAAGGAGAGAAAGAAGAAGATAAGAAAGAAGAGGATGCACCAAAGAAGATCCCCGAGCCTGAGCACCATGCTAAGCTTGAGCATCCAGAAAAGAAAGAACCTTAGAAAGAGGGTGTCATTGAAGAAAACGTAGCCATCATTTTCTCAGAGAAGGAAATGGCTATACATATTGAGGACTCTAATGAAGAAAAAAGAATAGAACAAGTGGCCACAAGCCATGAGGAGAAATAGCCTCAACATGAGCAAAGAGAGGAAGGTGATCATGAATTACCAAAAGGAGAAGCCTAGGTGCTTGATTGGCTAGAGAGATATCTGTAGAAGAAATCCCCTACTCTCGTTGATCCAAAATCCAGACTTGAAGCAATATTGGCTAGAGCGTAAACAAAAACAGAGAAGGAAAAGAAGCCAAGAGTCCACTCTCACATCACTGTTGATGCCTCTAGATCTATAGCGATATAGATTGCTACCCCTGTGATGGACAAAGGTGAAGGAACTAGTTATAAGATCTCTACCATCAACTTGGGCCTAGCAACTAGAAAACAAAAGATTGATGAGTCCTAGGGGTCAGTGGCAACGATCGTGCAAAAAATGCACAATAATTAGTCCTCTAAAGAGGAACTAAAGGCACTAGTGGCATATTTCACTGCCTATATTTAGCAATGGGAATCCTTGGAAGAAGAGGCTCCAACAACATCATCCATGCCCCCTCTTCTCTCCCAAAAAGAGCTCACCTAAATGTAGAAAATGAAGAATTGGACCAAGGCCACAACAGATTGGTTCCAATGAGTGCTCTACAATGGTGACATGGACATCTGCCACGTTGGTTGAATGTCCAATAAATTTTGAGATTTACAGAAGGAGCTAGAGGCCATAGAGAATACATGTCATAGGTTCACCGAGCTATATAGGATTACCCATTCTAAGCTCGATTCCATTCTAAAGATGCCTAAGAAGACATGGGAAAAAGAACTAGCACTCATCAAAGATGACCACTGGCTGGTTGTGACTTGGAAAATGGATTTAGATCATAGGAGGGAAGTCCTAGAAAGGGTGTTACATGAGGTTGAGCTTGACCTCGAATGGGTTGTGGAGCATAGGACAGATAGTGAATACTACCTCAAGATAATGAGGGACTATGATATGCCTGCCTTGGAGTTGGATCCAGAGAAAATCAAGCCATTCTTCCACAAGAAGCTAGAACAAGGGGAGGAAAATGTGCTTCCATCATATTTCATGTACTTCACTGCAAGATCATTCACACAATCCAAGCAGGTAGTCAAGGCCATGCCAAGATGCACCAAGCATTGGGAGTAGATCACAGAGAGATTCAAAGGGCTGACCTTCCAAATCCTCTAATCAAACATCATGGAATGGAGCAAGCTTCAAGCATTAATTGGAAAATTTGTGGAGTATGCCAGCCTTTAGAAAAATGAAGGAAATCCAATGATTGATGATGTTTTTTTGACAGTATAGCTAAGAAAAGAAAGAAATCACTAGAAGACAAAATTTCTATAGTGTTAGAGCCACTAGAGGAAAAAATAGGAATGAGACAAAAATGTATTTAATAATGGTATATTTTGGAGGTAGGTGAAACACTAATGTAAAATGAATCTTTGCCACACAATGAAAGTAAATCCTAGCCATTCATTTCACTTTTGGAAAACTATAAATAGGGGTCTCCTCTCATTTTCAAAGAGAGAGTTGAGTTGTTCTGTAAAGACATCCTACATAAATTTTAATAGAATTACATTATTTTGGTGGATTCTTGTGTTTCTCACATGTTTCATGATTCATCTTCTCAAAATTAGTAGATTTAGTTTGTTGTTCTAAGTATTTCAAGTTTCTTTTAATAGTTTAGTTTATGGTGCATATTGATAGTGAGGAATGTTATTGTGTTGATTCCTTTCATGTTCATGCTTTTTGCTATTTATTGATGATGAACAATAGTGTAAAGCTAGTCTGAACACTAATTTACTACTGCACTTAAAATTCATCTATTTTTCATGCTTTATGGTGAATGGATAGTTGAAAATTTGTAGGCCTTAGAAGATAGCACTATTTATATGAGACTATTAATTGTTTTGGTTAAGTGGAACTCGGTTTTAGGAAGGTTGTCCACTATAGCATCCTCCATTTCACTATTCATCATTAGTTGTAGGTCCAGGAACTCTTCTATCCCTTTTCCCTTTTGGATTTTCTTTGAAATAGTAGTTAAGGCAAAGTTCTAGCATCATTGTAAAGCAAAATATTATGTTAGACATAGACTTTTAGACTGTTGTTTTGAACTTGCAGCAATTATACCTCATTTCCATAATTTTACAAACTCCATTTGAAGATCCAATTCCTACCACCGTAGCAAATTTTCCATGCCCTTTATGATTACCAACAAATTGCATCAATCAACTGAGCTTTTTTTCAAGTCATGACCTGACACCTAAGAGACCTTGGGATAATTTTCTGCAACTTGCTTGTAGGAAGTTGTCTTTCAAGAGAGCTAGTGCACTTGTGTGTTGCCTATGTTGAGAAGTGCAAAAAACCCATCAACAGTATGCATACCTCATTTCCCATGACTTCCCTTCCTATAACCAATGTGCATGATGTTAACAACACCATCCCTACCATCACTAGTTGTATTCAAGCTTTGGGGTATACCAAAATCCAAGGTGGAACTTCAATTCCTTCTACAATAGCCATTTCCATTCCTACATACACTAGCACTCAAGTTACCACAACCATTTAGCCTACTAGTAATGTCAACACTTCCTTAGGTATTTCCACAAGGAATCCTTCAATCTTTGTGCATTTACATACCATATCTCCTCAACCATCCTCCCTCGCAAATTTACAATTCACTTGCCCTTCGCATACATACACCACTCCACCTTATTCCCCTCCACCTTACACTAATAATAATGATTCCATCCTTAACACACTTTTGCAAAGCATGTCATCCATTCAACAACAAGTCGCAATCCTAACTCAAAAAAAATCTAGTCAACCTTAACAATACATCAAAACCAACCCATTATCCCTAGAGATATTGAGAAAACCAATGCCACAAGGTATAAAAGTTCCTAGATTTGAGAAATATTGTGGGAAAGGCGATCCTGTTAGCCATGTTTCTGCTTGCACCATAGAAAATGGCCCCTTGTCATTTTTATGGTCTTTTAGGCCTTTCTTCATGATGTTTGGTCTATTTTTCTTTGATTTATTGATGTAATATGGCTTGAATATTTATATTTAGGTACTAAAATTCAAATAATGATGTCTTGTGAAGGTGTTGTGAAGTGTTGTAAAACATTTCTACACTTTTCCAAACTCTATTCATTACAATTCACCTAAAAATAACCTTTTCATCACTTATCAAGTCTTATTTTGAAGTGTTGTAAAGTCTTGTAAAAGGATTTCATTTCTAGGCACAATTTCACTATTTACACCTTTATTATGCTTTATTTGACCCCTTTATGCCATTATAAGCTATAATTAAGTGTATTTTTTAATCTAAACCTGACAAACAACATTAAATGTGACTTAATTCCGAACACCCATTTTTAGGTCCTTGGTGGGACCCATTTTCCATGGATGGTGAATGAGTCCCACTAGACTCCAAATTCAAAATATTTCAAATTTTCTTTTGATTTTTTATTCAAAATCACTTGATGTCGACCTGTGATAAAGTATCAATGGGTTACTAAGGAACAAGATTGTATAAAAAAGTGATTTTCTCCTCATTTTACATCTCCTACAATCTCATAACACATTCAAGCAATCTTTTGATTCAATCAAGCATTCAAGCTCTTTACAACATCAAATCAAGCATCCATCAAGCATTTTGAAGCATCCATTGACATAACCTCAGACTTTCTTCAATAAGGGTCTGGTAAGTTGATAGCATTTGCATGTTATTTTTTATCATTCTCTTTCATTTCATTATTTCATTAAGGGTTTAATTACCAAAGTGGGGTTTGACCAAGGAAAACCCCTATAATTTTCTAACCCTCAACCATTTTTCCCCTTTTGTGTGTGTGTTTGAAGACCTTTGTATGTAGATTTAACAAGCATTTAGGTGTTGAAGAATGGTCAACAAGTCAACAAGGTGCTTCAAGTCAAATCAACCTTTTTTCAAGCTTGGAGAAGGTATTCTATCTGTTTGCTATAGAATTGACTTCGACAACCCAACAAGCAGACATCCTCAAATGTAGTGTTGTAGAGTTGTCTCTTGATTTCTCATAATTTTGGGAGAGGACTGATTTTCCACCAGTGGTGAATGAGTCTCACCTTAAGGCTAGACATCTATGTTTTGTCAGATTCTGGATTTCGACACTCAGAAATCTATTCTTGACAGTTTTGATCAGAAGCAAGACTAATTCACCACCCTGGCCGAATGTGTCCCATTGGTGAATTTTTGTGATTCTAGAAAGCATTCAGAACATTCTAGAGTCTTCATCAGACCTCCAGGTGCAATTTGATTTAGTTCATTTCTTCCTATTCTACACTTATTCATTCATAGTTCATTGTTTGCATATCACATTTTTTCCAATATAGCGTAAATCTTAGATTTTGCATACATAATCAATCATATAGATCATTTAATTACACTTATTTTACTTCATTTAGTCTTAATAAAATCCTACATTACATAATTTGAGTGAACCTAGCTAGAATTTTTTTCCTACCTCTCTCCTTTTAGGTGCAAAACCCTAGAAGAGTTGGAGAGCCTTATGGTGCCAAAAATTTACGGTTCATTTTGGTGAACCCACATTTTGAACACTAGTTTTACATTTCTAATTTCAATTGCATCTTACATCTTAAGCTTCATTTTCATCAACATTCAATTAGGGTATTGTTTTTTTTTTGCATCCTAGTGATTCTAAACTTGCATTAGTGAAAGACTCATTTAGAGTTCATTTTTGGATTGCATATCATTGAAAAAAAAACTAAAAATATGTATCTGCATCCTTAATTGGCATCTGAAAAGCATTAGAATCACATTTAAATTTCTATAAAAAAAAAAAAATCTCATACTAGGACTCATTCGCCACCCTGGGTGAATCAATCCACCTGCACATTTCAGATTACATTTTTAGGCATTTTCTAGGAATTTCCATCATTTTTATTATCTTTTGTTAGTTCTCTATTTCAGTTTGCATAATTTCTATCATTTGCATTTAGCACTCCTAGATTACCTTGCATTTGCATTCACCCCATCTTTTGTGGTACTTGTATGAGTGTTTGGTGCCCCATTGATAATACTTTAGTGAGACAAAGTTCTAGACTCATGGCGTCCTGCAATAGCACTTTCATTGTGGACCTTGGGATCTCAAGAGCTCCTACTCCTAGTATGTACAATGGTGCATTACGCATGGATAATACCACTTCTATGTCTTCACCTTTCCATCCAATGAATGTTGACACAAAAAAAACTCCATCCTGGAAGAAAGTTCATTAATATTCATGAGGATTTTGCACACTTACAACAAGACTTGTCCCTTGAAAACATTTCCGCCACCGCCATACCCATGATAGAAAACCTTCATTGTTTGATTGAAAGTGATGATGGCTTACAAATTATAAAATGAATTGTCAAGATTTACAATAAACATTCCTCTTCCAATTCCCAATCCGTAAACATTGTTGTAAGCCAAGGAGGACCTCACGTTCGTCCCCCTTCAACTGTAGCATCCATACCAACTTATACCACTCCTCATGTTACAAAAACTATGCAACAAGTTAGTCATGTGGCTCCTTTCACGATTCCAACTAGTATTCCTAGTTCTCTTATGGCATCGCAAGTACCCTCCACTACATTCACCCCTCTTAGTTTTCCTTTCACTTCCCCTCACATTACATACACTTTGGCGCCATTTTCTCTTCCACCTCAAACCATTTACCCTAACCCCATCATTACACATCTCCTTAATACTATTTCATCCATGCAACAACAAATTTCCACCATTAGCCAAAGTCAAAATATTCCACCCACATATCATGTTCGTAGTAGCCCTTTATCCTTAGAAATTTTATGCACCCCGATGCCACAAGGGATAGAAATGCCTAGGTTTGAGAAATACAGAGGTAAAGGAGACCCTATTAACCAAGTCAATGCTTATACAACTTTATGCAGTGATTTTGTCCTTGATGATAAACTCTTAGCTAAAAAATTTTCTAGGATACTAAAAGATATTGCATTGAAGTGGTTTTCCAACTTGCCCAATCATTTCATCTAATCATTTAATGAGCTTTTCTATGCCTTCGTAAGTCACTTCCAAGTTCATATGAACCTTAAAAAAATAATGGATCACCTAATGCACTGTAGACAAAATGCCGATGAGAAAGTCATTGTATGCTCAAGTGGATGTCAAAATTCCCGATTCACATTTGTAGAAGATGTTTATTGAAGACTTGCACAGAAACCTTCAGGATAAGTTAACTATGATGAAATTCCCTTCATTCATTCACTTATGCATGACCCTATGTGAATATCATAGCTCAGTTTCAAGTCGTGATTCAAAATCCACTTCTAACCGAGCTAAGAAGCCTGAGCAAAACAATCAAAACAACACACAAAAATTTCACAAACCAAATAGAGGCTTTTTACAATTCAATTTGCCTCCTCAACTGCAACCAAACCCACCTGTTCCATGTCAAGTGGAACTATTAAAATAGTGGTGTGTTATACCTATGGGGACCCAAAGAGACAATTTACTCTCTTACCTGATACCCTCCATAATACAATGAACCAATTGCTCTAGCAACAAATGATCACCTTGCCTACTGTCAAACCACTTGATACCACCAAACCTTTACCACCCAACTTTAAACCAAATTCCTATTTCCATTTTCATTTCCAAAATGGCCATGACACTGAACAATGTAAGCGTCTCAAACACTTAGTTCAAGAACTCATCGATTCAGGTCGTTTGTACATTGCAGGTGTTAATGATCAAGGTAATAAGTTTGTTGTAGCCCCTAACCAAAATTTACAAATCTTTTCCAATCCCATGCCTATACACAATGTTTCATTTTTCAAGGCTATTGAACCTTCAAACCCTCAAGTCATGAACATTGATACAAATAATGAACAACATGATATAACTTCAAATGTTACCCAAGTTAATCCTACGGATGAACTTGCAGGTGTGATAGATGTTATCCCTCGTAAGGTCCCCAACCAACAAAAATCTTGATATCACTTTTTCTTCTAAGATATACTTCAAAAACTTCCTGATGGTCCTCTTTACATCACCATTAGAATCTGTGATAATCCCACCAATGGGATATTAATAGATCCCGCCTATGGTGAAAATGTGATCATGGAAGAGTTTCTAGTATTACATGAGTTGTATCAAGATGAACATAATAAACCAACTACATGGATTAAAATACATACTGGTTTTGTGTGCCCTATGATCAAATTGATTGTACTCTCCTTACAAATATGACCCAAAAGTTTGGAGGTAACATTTTCAATTATTCCAGAATCATATCAATTTCGTTTGCGGCTAGGCCACCCTTGACTTCATTCAATGAAAGAGGTCTCTTCAGTTGTTCACAAATGTTTGAAGTTTCCACATGGTAATGAAATATTTACCATACACCATAGTGGCTTTCGTCCATTATCATCTAAAGGTAATTTTTCCTTAGAAACCTTTTGACCCGCACCTATGGAACCCATCACCCCCCATAAAGATTTATTTTTTGTAACCTATCAAAAGTTCAAGGCCGATTGGATAATCAATTTTTCTATTCGTAACATGTCCCCATCCACTTCCACTCCCCCTATTATAGATGAAACCATGCTTCGACTTGTGTTCAACATCAAACAAACCATACAACCTCATGAACAACCACCCTTAGACACTTCCCTGCCATCATTTAAATGACCAAGAGAAAGTGAAACCAATCCTATCATACCTCCCCACATTAAACAAGTGTATAAAGCTAAAGAGAAAGTGATTGACCCATCCTCTTTGGTTTCTTCCATTCTCCCCCCTCCAGAAGAGAAGGAACCTATGATGAATCAACCCACTCTTACACCTCAACAAATTCAAAATAAAATTAAACACAACTGCAGTGCTTGAGAGCATAGGCATAATCGTCATCTCCTTGCTCGTCAGTCTCGAATAGAAGAAAATCAAGAAAATAAATCTCCACCTTTGACTGAAGAAATTGATGACCACCCCCTTTCCCTTGATCCACCAACAAATAACATAGTCTGGTCCTCACAACAAAATAAAAAAATCCAATAGCCACAACTTTTAATACATTCTTCCTCAAAAATAACTCTTCGTCCTCTTGTCGTAATCGATCTTGATGGTGATGATAATAAGGAGATCGTGAAATAGATGAAGAAGTGCATAATGATTTAAACTCTTTATTTTCATCTACCATGAGCTTAAATGATAAATCTTCTCAACCAAGTGAGGAACCTGGCACATCTCCTGGTTCAAAACTTGCAATTCTTCCTTTGGACAGTTAACCACCCTCACAATATACTGAACATGATTGGGAGGAAAATGACTTGTTAGGTGGTTTACTTCCATTCGCCTTACTATCATTTTTTCATTTATTTTCCTTTCTCTTTTTATTTTAGATTGATTGTATGTGTGTATCGTGTTCCCCTATATTGTGTGTTTGATGTTTTCTCTTTGTACCTCTATTCTTCTATATGTCGTGCATTATCTTTTTCGTTTTAATTTTTTGTTTTCCTTTTGGGGATGATGCAAAGTGTTGAGACACCCTATGTCTCTTCCATGTTGACCCAAAAGGTCCTTTTCTCTTTTGCTTTCATTTTTTTTTTCCTTTTTTAGCATTGAGATTCCCTATGTCTCTTCCATGTTGACCCATTGTCCACTTTTTTTGATTAGTTTTCTTCCATGTTTTTCCTTTCCTTTTTGGAGATGACGTAAAGTGTTGAGATGCCTTATGTATTTTCCATGTTGACCTAATCAGTCCCTTTCCCTTTTTACTTTGCCTTTTTCTTGTGTCTTCCTTTTTGGGGATGACACAAGGCATCAAGCCCATAATGTCTCCTTCATGTTGACCCAAAATCTTTTCCATTTATTTTTGGTTTACTTTTCGATTGTGTTTTCCTTTTGGGGATGATGCAAAGCATTGAGACCACAATGTCTCTTCCATGTTGACCCAAAAAAAAACTTTTTTTTCTTTTGTTTTTGCTCTCTTTATGTCATTCTTCTAGTTCTATGTGCTTTGGGGAATGATGAAAGTTTTGAGTTCCTTAATAAAATCATTGCAGCAACGAACATACTGACCCAAAATTGACAGATCCCTTATGTGTTTGGTGTTCTCTTTTCAATGGGGAAACTCCCTTTTCTTTTGTTTTCATTTTCATTTTCATGAAGCAGCCTAACTCATAAACATATGACTTGGCATAGGGCTTTCTGAGTTGGCTTTCATGTCTTGTTTCTCCTTTTTGCACTTTCTTTCCTTCACTACTTTAAAGTAATTGCTCACAGAATAGTATGTAGCAATTCCCTTAAAGTGGGGGGCATACATTACCATATTTCATTTTGCATTTTCGGTTCTTAGTGCAGCCTTGTCATTTCATATTATGCATCTGTCACTTTATGGATGACATTGGGTGTGATTTCCTTCATAAGTGTGATCTATCTTAGCATATTGCATTCCTCTTGGTGGCCTAATGCAACACACTACATCCCCTAAGTTGTGAATATTTTATTCTTTGATCGGTCCTCTCTTGGAGACATTAGACACAATGCTCCCTAAGTGACAGACCTTGCATGAACTTAATAAGACACCTTTGAACATCTTTTCCATTTTACATTTTTTTCATGAGTTCTAAGCATACAAAACTTTGCTTGTCTCATGAAGTACAAACTGACATTTTCCTTTGTGGCACCTTGTTAAAGTTATTAAGAGGTATAACTTTGATCAGCACGACTTTCCCCATGGCCACCTTTGTGTTTATGAGTGCATACCAACTAGCGTATGTATCTCATCTTTTGGGCCTTCTCACCCGACGTACCACCATGAGTTCCATCACCCAAGAGTGAGTATGCATTCTCTCTTTTAAACAATTAGCCTAGATCTAATCCATAACTAGTTGGATAGACGATCGAAGCTTAATTCAATTTCCCTTTCAATGTATGTGTTCCTTTGTTCTTATGTTTAGTTTTTCATGGTACCTTCATCCTAGGGGCTTGATCAACCCTCTTGATCATTGTCATTCCATCTTGCTAACATAAGTACATTTGAACCCTTCTCTTGATGTTCATGGCCAGTTTAGTGTGAGTTTGAAGCAAGTTCATCCTCTCACTAAAGTGGGGGCTAAATGCACTGTAGAAAAATGGCCCCTTGTCATTTTTATGGTATTTTAGGCCTTTCTTCATGATGTTTGGTCTATTTTGCTTTGATTTATTGATGTAATATGGCTTGAATATGCATATTTAGGTACTGAAATTCAAATAATGACGTCTTGTGAAGGTGTTGTAAAAAAATTCTACACTTTTCCAGAATTTATTCATTACAATTCACCTAAAAATAACATTTTCATCACTTATCAAGTCCTATTTTGAAGTACATTATAAAGTCTTGTAATAGAATTTCACGCTTTTCTAAGCACAATTTCACTATTTACACCTTTCTTATGCTTTATTTGACCCCTTTATGCCCTTATAAGCCCTAATTAAGTGTATTTTTTAATGTAAACCCAAAAAACAACATTAAATGTGACTTAATTCCTAACACCCATTTTTCAGGTCCTAGGTGGGACCCATTCACCATGGGTGGTGAATGAGTCCCCCTTGGCTCCAAATTCAAAATATTTCAAATTTTCTTTCAAGTTTTTATTCAAAATCACTTGATGTCAACCTGTGATGAGGTATCAATGGGTTACTAAGGAACAAGATTGTATAAATAAGTGATTTTCTCCTCATTTTACATCTCTTGCAATCTCATAACACATTCAAGCAATCTTTTGATTCAATCAAGCATTCAAGCTCTTTACAACATCAAATCAAGCATCCATCAAATATTTTGAAGCATCCATTGACATAAACTCAAAATTTATTCAATAAGGGTTTGGTAAGTTTATAATATTTTCATGTTATTTGTTTATCATTCTCTTTCATTTCATTATTTCATTAGGGATTTGATTACCAAAGTGGGGTTTGACCAAGGAAAACCCCTATTTGCTAACCCTCAACCAGTTTCCCCCTTTTGTGTGTGTTTTTACAGACCTTGTATGCATATTTAACAAGCATTTAGGTGTTGAAGAGTGGTCAAAAATTCAACAAGATACTTCAAGTCAAATGAACCTTATTTCAAGCTTGGAGAAGGTATTTTGTCTATTTGCTATAGAACTGACTTTGGTAGCCTGACAAGTAGACATCCTCAGATCTGGTGTTGCAGAGTTGTCTCCTAATTTCTCAGAATTTTGGGAGAGGACTAATTCTCCACTAGTGGAAAATGAGTCCCACCTTAAGGCTGGAAATCTTTTTTTTTTCAAATTCTGGATCTCTACACTTAGAAATTTGTTCCCGACAGTTTTCATCAAAAGCGGGACTGATTCACCACCCTAGGTGAATGAGTCCCATTGGAGAATTTTTGTGATTCCAGACAACATTCAGAACATTCCAAAGTCTTCATCAGACCTCCAGGTGCACTTTGATTCAGTTCATTTCTTCCTGTTCTACACTTATTCATTCATAGTTCATTGTTTGCATATCACATTGTATTTTCCAATATAGCATAAATCTTAGATTTTGCATACATAATCAGTCATATAGATCATTTAATTTCATTTAGTTTACTTCATTTAGTCTTAATAACATCCTACATTACATAATTTGAGTGAACCTAGCTAGCATTTTTTGCCTACCTCTCTCCTTTTAGGTGCAAAACCCTAGAAGAGTTAGAGAGCCTTGTGATGCCAAAAATCTATGGTTCACCACTTATACATCCCTGTGTAGTTATTTCATCTTTGAAGATAAGCTCTTGGCTAAAATATTCCCTATTTCATTGAAAGATACTGCTTTAGAGTGGTTTTCTTCTTTACTGAATAATTCATTGGTTCATTCAATGAGCTTTTTGATGCCTTTTACAACCACTTCCACATTCACATGGGTCCTAAGATGACCCTGTCTGATTTAATGGCATGCAATACAAAGGATGGTGAGAAAGTAATTGATTTCATAAAGAGGTACCAAATTCTTTATTCACAAATAAACATTAAGATTCATGATGCCAACCTTCAAAGAAATGCTTATTGACAATTTACAAAGAAAAATCCAAACAAAACTTGAGATATTGAAATTCCCATCCTTCACACAGTTATGTACAACCCTTCATGATTATCAAAATTTGGCTTATAGTTGTGATGTGAAAAATCCTCCTAGCCATCCTAAAAATTTTGAATCCACACCTCAAAATAGTTATCAACCTTTCAAGAAACAAAATAGAGGCTTTTTACAACTTAATTCCCCTCGACCAAATCAACAAGTTGATAACCAAGTGGCTGCTATAAATATGACAAATTCATATTCCTTTACAGATGGGAATAGATAATTTACTCCTTTACCCAATACCCTTCATAATATCATGATGCACCTTGTAGAAAAGAATATGCTTTCCTTACCTCTTGTCAGAGCTCCTAATCCTAATAAACCATTACCCGCAAATTATAGACCAAATTCTTATTGCCATTATCACTGGAAAAATGGAAATGATACAAAATATTGTAAGTGCCTTGAAAATCTTGTGCAATACCTCATTAATTCTAATCGTCTACAAATTGGAGGTGTGAATGATCAAGGTAATAAGTTTGTAGTGCCTCCTAACCAAAATTTACAAATCTCATACCAAAACATACTATTTCATTTGTCAAAGCTAGTGAAACAAAGAATGATGTGATGAATGTTGACACAGATGATGAAAACATAAAAGATGAAAATACAGATGAAATGGTTGAATTAGTGGCATTTATTGAAGCTAATCCTCATAAGGGCTCAACCAAAATGCCTCTTGATGTTTCTTTCTCACAAAAATACATACTTAAACATGCACCCAATGGTCCTCTTTATATGGCTAGAAGAATTAATGAAAAGCCTACTAATGGGATATTAATTGATACTGTCTATGTAGAGAACATGATCACTGAAAAAATTATATTTGTGCATGAACTCTATCAAGATACATATGACAAACCGAAAGCATGGATCAAAACTCATAATGGTTTTTCTTTCTATGTGATTGGGTCGATAAATCTCCCTTTAAATGTTAGACCAAAAACATTAAATGTCTCATTCACCATCATTTCATCATCGGACCAATTTCATGTGAAGTTAGGCTATCCATGGCTTTGCTCCATGAATGTCATCCCTTTAGTTGTGAAAAATTATTTAAAGTTTTCCTTTGGAAATGAAATCTTTGCTATGTATCATAGTGGCTTTAATCTTGTGTCTTCTTAAGAGAACTTTTCATTGGATTTCTTTTGGGCTGAGCCTATTGAACCTATTAGACCTCATGAGGACTACTTTTTCAAAGCATATCAAAAGTTTAAGGTGAAGCGCATAGTAGAATTATCCCTTAGACACATGCCACAACCCATGATTGAGCCACCTATCCTTCATGAAACTATGATTGAAATAAAATACCTTCCAAATATCCAAGAGTAACCAATGACAAATCCTCCTACCATTTCCTATAAGAGACTACGAGACAACCAAAACAATCATATTGTGCCTCCTAAAATAAAACAAGTTTATAAAGCCAAAGAGAAAGTGGTTGAACAACCTCATATGGTTCTTTATGTTCCTTCCCTAAGGGAAGAAAAGAAACCTATGATTAATAAACTCTCTCTTACATGATCACAAATTGAAAACAAATTGAAATGAAACTAAAATGCTAGAGAGAATAGGCATAGATGTCATGCTATTGCTCATATGTTACAAACTAAAGAAGAAAAGAGCAACATAGAAAATCAAAATCCAAACTTTCCTAAAGAAATGCATGATGATTTTATACATTTGTTGCAACGTAAACAAGAATCTTCTAGAGATATTATCATTCAACCTCCTTTTGTAATTATTTTAGATGACGACATTGATATTTCAAAGATTGATGAATAAGTGCATAATGAGTTGAATTCATTTTTTCCTCTTCTATGAGCTTAAATGACAAATCTCCTAAAAAGAGTGTTGCACTTGGTGCTTCCCTAGTTTGGCACTTACTGTTGTTCCTTTGGCTAGTTTCCTGCCTTCTGTATACACTAATCAAGATTGGGATATAGATGGCTTGTTATAGGTTGACTCGCATGTTCCTTACTAGTGTTTTCATGTTTCTTTATGTGATTGCATGTGCATAATGTGATCCCTCATGTTGTTTTGCTTGATGTATCACTCTCTTTTTTTGTGCATTCCTCTATTCATATCTATAGTGTAGGAAAATGTATCCCTCTACATTTTCACACTTATTTGGGACCTTTTGAATTAAATGGATATAATTGTGCCTTATTTAGGGTATTGTAAAGTTTTTTCTTACACTTTCACACTAATATAGGGTTTTTATTAATTAATTGGGCTTCTTTACGCCTTATTTGGCCTTATTTTGTATCCACAAGCCTTAATTGATGCATCTTTCTAAGGATAATCCTGAAATAAACCAACATCCAATCATAATTTATGTGTTTTTGGATTGTATGGCCTATATTTAGTGATATGGGACTCATGCACCACCTTGGGTGTATGGGTCTCACCTAAGTTTTAGGGCCCCACTTTGGATTTCACATAAATCTAAGCCTTTCTTGAAAAATGTGTCCCAAAGCCTAGCCTAATGGGACTCATACGCCACTTTTGGCATATGAGTCCCATGGCTTAAACATAAATTAAATTCAAATTCTTGGCAGGATTTTATTCTCCTAGATCTGATGTCGGCTTGTAGTGTTGTAATTTCAAGAAATTTGGCATAAATAAGTATTTAAATACAAGGTTATTTCACTCATTTTCACCTAACAAGCAATCACGTGATCTAGCAATTTGAGTATTCATGCATTAGAGAACTCAATTGTTTACAAGAGCATTCAGGAGCATTCAAGAGTTGATTATCAAGTGTTTTGGAGCATTATTCAAGTATCAAGCATCATGTCAAAGTCATCATGCGTCATGTTTGTTTTTGAGGTAACATTTGTGATGTAGGGTATTGTGATTGAAGTAAGCATTCAATTCAAGATCTACTACATTCAAGCAAGAGTCAAGATCCAAATTCAAGCTAGCCATCTCATACATGTTTACAACACTTTATTTATAGGGTTTGGTGAGTTGTAACATAGATTCATTTTGTTCATTAATCATTCATCCTTCCTATTTCATTTCATTTCAAGGTTTGATTGCCAAAATAGGGTTTGACCAAGGAAAACATTTTAACCTATTTTTAGTGTGTGATTTAAAAATCTAGGTTGAAGAAACATTGAAGAGAAAGATTGGAAAGACGTTGTCAAAGTTTTTAACTTGTTTACAAGATCACTAAAGACACCTACAGAGCAGAATTTGATAATTCAAATCTAGAAATCAAGTTGAGAAGATAAAGTAGGGATAGAAGAGAAAATTCAAACCTTGGATTTCTAAAAAAGTAGAATGGGACTGATACACCACTTGTGGCGTCACAGCCCTGTGCCATAGAAAATTGGACCCTCTTGAGAAAAGAGATAATTTCACGCATAATTAGACCCACCTTTTGACCCCTTCACATCATTTCCCCTTCAAAACAGAATTTATAGGCCCCTTAGACCTATTAAGTTTGATCTAAAGGCTTGTTTCACATGTGAAATCACATAAAACCCAACAAACAACATTTAATAGCATCATACCCCACAAACCCACTCTTAAATAGTAGTAGTGGGACCCATTTGCCACCTTGGGCAAATGAGACCCCTTTGGTGGGACCCATTCGCCAAGGGTGGTGAATAAGTCCCCTTTGAGGGAAAGTTCAAATTTAAGCGAGAATTTAATCTATTTAACTATTATTTCTGGTAAATGTCGGCCTCTTAGGTCTAATTAATGGGAAAATGAAATGTTGTTGCCTATATGTACACATTTCAATTAATTTTACACAACTTTTTGATCACTTTTTATCATCTCAAGAGCAAAAAGAATTCTACAACAAGTTTTATAAGTAAAAGTTGAAGTTTTAAGACAAAAAACTAGGGTTTTTGCAGGTCTTGAAGCTCACTAATCTTGTCAAGATCCAACATTGCAAATGGCTTATGATGGATTGCTATGGTGAATCATGAAGAAATCTAGGGTGAAGAGGTGCAACTAGCCACCAAATCATGCCTAAGGACTTAGTTTCCTATTGATTCCATCTTCCATTGCTACTCTATCTTCAAACTAAGGTTTGCATCATGTTTATTTAGCATTTTCATTTCATTTCTTATCCATGTTTCATGTTGTAAGGTTTCTAGGAGAGAGATCTTGCATCCTTTTCAATCATTCTGGCATATCTTATTCTAGAACAATACAATTTAGTGTTTTTGTCATGATTCAAATTTTCCTAGTCTTTAATACATATAAGGCTAGGGTTTATGCATATTTTTCTCTATTCAAGGTTTAATTACCTACCTAGGGGTTTTAATAAGGAAAACCCCCCATTAGATCAACTCTTTTAAGCTATTTTGTAGGAATTTTTTGAGATCTGGAATCAGGTTTCTGTTAGAATTTGTTGTGCAGGTGTCAAAGTATAGATTTGAGTTTTAAGTTTGCATAAATCAGAAAGAGGACTGATTTTCCATGCTTGGCAAATGAGTCCCACCTAAGGTGCAGAATTGAGTCAAATGTTGTTTCAAATCCCCGACTGTCAGAAAATAGATTCCGAGTAGAAAAGTCTTGATCTGGGACTGATTTGCCCAAGGTGGTGAATGAGTCCCAGTCAGCCTAAATTATAATTTCATTAGCTTTTCAGATTGTCATTTAGTCCTCTATAGTCTTCCAAGTGTGCACATTCTAATAAATAACCTTCTGTTTAGTGAAAATTTGCATTTCTTTCATTATTTTCAATATTTTTGCATATCACAATTGTGTTTTCAAACAAGACACAAATCTTAACTTTGCATTGATTTTAGTTCATTTCAATCAGTTAATTGCATTGATTCAAGCTCATTTACATCATATCATATAGCATACATCCTAATTTAAGTGTTACATAAGCATTTTGGGCCTAGATCTCTCTCCTTTTAGGTGAAAGACCCTATAAGTGTAAGAGAAAGCATCTTGGGTCCCAAAATCTATGCCACATTTTGGTGAACCCAACAATTAAACATAATAACATTCTACTTTTCCTTCCTAATTGCATCTTAGGTCTTCATTATTATAGGCTCTTGCATTTTTTTAGGATTCTTAGAAACATTGCATTAGTAAAAGAATTCTTTCCTTTAAATTACTGCATTCCTTTTCATTTCTATATTTGCATTCTGAATTTTCATTATACAAAGTTTAAATTTTTACAAAAAAACACAAAAAAAATCAAATAAACATTAAAAAATTCATCTCCTAGGACTCATTCGCCACCTAGGGTGAATCGGTCCCTTTCCAGTTTTTTTATCAGAATTTCCATATTTCTGTTTCCTGTCATTTCCTTTCTATTTTAGTTTAAGTATTCTTTGTTTTCTTAATGTAGAATTCATCTCTTTTCATGGCATTTATGGATATTCTTATAATTTTACAAGTTCCATTTTCGATTATCTTTCATGGTCCTTTTAGATCAGGTTACATTGAGGAAACTATAGCAAATCTCCAAAACCAATCAAACAATACATCAAATGATCCAATTAAACATATGATTCAAATTCTTAATAGCATCTCATCCAAACCACTTAGTAGTGATGATTTTGATAAGTTAGATGAAACCCTTGAGGGTGTCTTCTGGGTATGTGCAAGATCATCATGGAAAAAACAGGCCCTTAAGTGGCAAAAATTCAGAAAAATCAAAGTTAGGCAAATTGACGTAAAAATTTGAATAAGTTATCTATATTATTTCAAAAATATGTAAGAATAAAATCTATAGAAAATTTAATTTAGTTTCTAAACTACTAGGTTTGTTTTTAAAAAAATATATCTATTTGGTGAAAAATTGAAATTTCAATGCAGTGGTACTTAAATTTCAAGGAAAAAATAAGTAGGTGTCTGTCTGACCACCCTAACCACAATAAAATGATAATATTTTTATAAGATTTTAGATATAAGTAGAGGACTCATGCCCGATGTGATACATATTTTTGTAATTTTTCCCAAGTAAATAATTAATTATGAATTTTTATTACAACTTTTTAAAAAATATGAAAACTCGTATGTCACCTTAACTTGGTCAAAACTTTATGAAATTCAATTTTTTTTTTAATCCTAGTATGCAAATCATAGAATGTGATGCATATTTTTGATTCAAAAATGTGATACCATTTGAAAGCTATAGATATTTTTCAATCAGCCTATCAATCGGGACTTTAGTCGTAATTTGAATAGAAAATTAATAATAATTACTTATTAAATTCAAAGTAAAACATAATTTATATCTGGAAAGCTGAGAATCTCCTTTAAAAACCCTTTTCATTTCATAAATTTTGGGTAAAAAAAATAGTTGCCAGCCACATACCCATCATATTGCCACTTTTTGGTCCATCATGATCCTGCACATACCCTTCTCACTCACTTCATCCTCTAATGTTTGTAATGAGAAACCTAAAACACCTACCAAAACACCCTCTCTCAAACCCTTTGATTGTGATGACTTTGATTTGTTAGATGAATCCCTCCAAGGCTTCATCTCACATAAGCCATCTACTAAGGTTTGTGGTGATCCCCTTGCAATAACAAATGTTCCAACCTCTAATACTTTCCTTGAACATCCTAAACGGATTGATGATTGTTCACCTTTACAACCTTTTGGGAGTGATGATTTTCCTTTGTTAGATGAGTCTCTTCAAGACTCCATCTCATCAAACTCATCCACTATGGTTTGTAATGATACGTCTCATATTAAGGACGTTCATGTAGTTCAACCAAAACTCATCCTTTATCCAACTTCACATCCGCTCCATCCTTCCAATAAACCAAAACTTATCCTTTATCCACCCTCGCATCCCCTCCATCCCTCTAATGTATCACAACAATCTAGTAATGATACTATTGCTCATAAATATATCACATGAAATAACCCACAACCACCACAAATCATTCCACCATCGCTACCTTTACCTAATCTACCTAGTGATCCTCGTTATAACCCACCTACAAAGGAGTATGATCTTGTTGAACAATTAAAGAATACTCTTGCTAAAATCTCTCTCTGGGAATTGCTTCAAACTTCACCAAGTTATAACACCATTCTTCAAACTGCTTTGAAACAAATAACAATCCCTCTTGGAACCACTTTGAGTGATGTGGTAGCTCTTGTTCAAAAGCATAGTCTTGATAGTACTTTTCATCAACATGAGCTCCCTCCTTTGGAATTACGAAAACAACATGATGCCTTTATGATCATTGTTCAATTTCATCACACAGATATTAAACAGACTCTCATTGATAATAGTTTTGCCCTTAATGTGTGTAGTGTGACTCTTCTTGATCGATTAAAAGCGGATAGATCACAAATAATACCTGATTTTGTTTCTATTTGAGGATTTGATAATACAACAAAGCAACCACTTGGGATAATTACTTTACCTATTACAGTTGGAGTGGTTGCTTTGCAGACTCCTATCCATTTCATGTCTTATGATCTCTCATATAATCTTATTTTAGGCCGACCTTAGATTCATGAGATGAATGCAATGCCTTCAACCCTTCACCGTATCATGAAGTATGTTTATAACAATCGCATATATCAAATTGAAATTGATCATGAGCCCGAAAGCTACTTGCATCTTGAAAAAGGGTTTACAATTCCTTTGAAAACATTGATCCCAAGCTCTCACATTGATCCTCTTGAAATTGAACATGATGACACAAAATTGGCCTCTAAATTATTTGGTGTTGATTGGGGATCCTTAGAATTAACACCCTCGTTTATGTGCAAATACACACTTATGCAAAAGCAAGATGAAAAGCCTGACCAACCAACCATTATGTCAACTCAAAATTCTGCCAAGTCATCTCAAACATTTATCTCTTACAATACAGATGAAAATGCAACATACACAACAAAATTTGATGAGATAGATTATCAATCCCCACCTACCCTGTGCGAAATGGAAAG
Organism: Sequoia sempervirens; assembly: GCA_007258455.2. Taxonomy (NCBI): domain Eukaryota; kingdom Viridiplantae; phylum Streptophyta; class Pinopsida; order Cupressales; family Cupressaceae; genus Sequoia; species Sequoia sempervirens. The sequence goes on from VDFB02281492.1 coordinate 331,286,206, forward strand.
ACTTTATGGGAAAGGTTATAAATTTGTGAAGCAATTGGGCTATACTGGAAAAGGGTGTGGAAAACATGAGCAAGGTATTCGTGTTCCTATTGAACCTAATACGCAAGAAATGAAAATGGGATTGGGATATTCTTTTTCTCAAACAACTAAAGCTACACAATGACCATCCTTAAACATTAATGTGATCACATGTCAACCGTAACACAAACTTACCATTACTCATCCTGACTTGCTTGATCCAACCCTCCCACCTTCATGGTTGTATGTCGATAGTGATGAGGCTTTGAAATGCATACTTGGTGTTTACGGTACCTCATCCTTTCCTGCTTCCCTTAAACACATTACTCATGCTATAAAAGTTACCAAGCAAGAAACAAGTGATATCAATGAAGAATTTTTGGAATTTGAAAGTCCTAAATCCAATGCACTCCCTTTAGGAGATACAATTGGTGTACTTATGGACATTAATGATCAATATAGAGTTATTAAAATTAGGAAGGTCCTTGATGATGAAGAACAAGAAGATACAACTACTTTACTTCATGATTTTCCTAAAAAATTTGCTTGCAAATACTCTGATATGCGAAGAATTGACCCAAAAATTGTGATGCATAATATTGTCCTTGATAACAATGTTAAACCTGTTCGTCAAAAGATCTGCAAAATGGACTCTAATATGGCCTCGTGTGTTAAAGAAGAACTTGAGAAACTTCTTGATGCTAGCTTCATTTGACCTATTGATTATTCTTATTGTATCTCAAACATTGTTGCAGTTGCAAAACCTAATAATAAAATTCGAATGTGTACCGATTTTAGAGATTTGAATAAATCCTCTTGAAAAGATGATTATCCACTTCCTAATATTGACATGATCATGGATTCAACTATTGGACATGCTTTTCTTTCATTCATGGATGGATTCTTTGGTTATAATCAAATCCTTATTAATCCACGAGATCAATACAAAACTGCCTTTACAACTATTTGGGGAACATTTTGTTGGGTTGTGATGCCCTTCAGTTTAAAGAACGCTGGAACAACTTATCAACGTGCAATGACATTAATATTTCATGATTACATTCATAAAATCTTGGAAGATTATGTCAATGATATTCTTGCTAAATCCTTAACTCGATAGGATAATGTAAATATTCTTTGCAAAATCTTTGAACGAATCAAACAATATAACATGTGATTGAATCTGAAAAAGTGTTTCTTTGGTGTAGATAGTGGTAAAATCTTAGGATTTATCATATCTCATAGAGGCATTGAGGTGGACACAAAGAAAATTGATGTCATTGTTCACATGCCACCTCCAAAGAAAATTTCTTAGTTACATACGTTACAAGGACACATTCAAGATATTTGTCATTTTGTCACATCCTTAGTTGATCGTACATTACCTTTCACATGTCTTCTTAAAAATTGTGTTCCTTTTGATTGGGACGATGAGTGTAAACAAGCTTTTGAGATTCTAAAGGAATTTTAACTACCCCACCTATTTTACAGCTGGTTGTGCTGCATAGGCCATTTATTTTGTATATCACCGCATCTGCCCATGCTCTTGCAGTATTGTTGGCTCAACAAGATGATCATGGTAAAGAGGACCCTTTTTATTACATTAGTTGCACCTTAATTGATTATGAAACACACTATCCACCAATTGAAAAACAATGTTTGGCTCTTGTATTCGCTACTAGTAAGTTGCGAAATTATGTACTAAATGTAGAAGTACAAGTTGTTAGAAGATTTGATCCTCTTAAATATCTTTTCAACAAAACTGATCTCTTTGGATGCTTAGCTAAGTGGGTAATGTTGTTAACCGAGTTTGACCTTAAATTTTTTTTACAAAAATCAATCAAAGGTCAAGCCTTAACTGATCACTTAGTTGATGCTCCTTCTCCCTTGACTTTCCCAACCATTCATTCATTTCCTGGTGATCATGTTTTAACCACTGATATTAAACCATGGGAGTTATTCTTTGATGGGTCTAAGTGTCTAACAAGTTTCAATGCAGGAGTGGTCCTCATTCCACCCAATGGTAACCCTATTCCCTTGTCCTATCATTTGAATTTCCCATGTATAAATAATACAACTGAGTATGAAGCATTCATTGCGGGATTGCAAGCTACTCTATCCTTTCACGCCTGACATATTAAGATATTTGGTGATTCACAATTAGTCATCAAACAAATCAATGACGCATATCAAACTAAACATGACGAATTATTAAAATACAAAGATCTTATCATGAAATTATTAGATAAATTTGATTCGTTCACCATTGATAACATCCCACGTAAAGACAACCAACATGCAAATGCAATGGCTAGTGTAGCTTCTCTCATATCCCCACATGATCCTTCTACTGATTTCACATTCATTATTCATACCATCATGAAACCTTTGATTGATACTCTGTTAGAAGACATTTTACCAATATCTCAAGCACCTTCGTGTGAATGGTATGATATGATATACAATTATTTAAAGGATGGTACCATTCCTGAACCGACCACAACAAATACTCGAAAGCACTTATGAAAACTCACAACTAAATATGCGATTCTTGCAGATGTGTTGTATAGAAGATATTTTAATGGTCTCTTACTATGTTGTCTTAAGGATTCTAAAATCCCCTTAGCGCATGAACAGGCTCATGCTGGTGGCTTTGGAGGTCATTTCAGAGGACATTCGTTAGTACAAAACCTTATCCGTATGGGTTATTATTGGATACATACGGAGAAGGATTGTTTCAACTATGTTAAACAATGTCACAAATGCCAAGAACATAGCAATTTGATTAACGCTCCTGCTGTCGAACTTCGTGCCCATGTTCCCATTTGGCCATTTTCAATATGGGGATTGGATCTTATTGGAAAAATTTCACCTCCTTATTCTGCTAGAAACACATTTATCATAACCATGACTAATTATTTTACAAAATGGGTTGCAACTATTCCTCTTCATTCAACAATTGCTAAAGTAATTTGTTTTTTCCTCGTGGAGCACATAATTGCTCACTTTGGACTTCCTTCCACAATCATTTCAAATAACGGTACACCCTTTAAGAATAACGAATTTCAACAATTTCTCCAAACCTTTTACATCCAACATCACTTTTCCACACCATACTATCTGCAATCCAATGGACAAGCTAAGTATACTAATAAAATTCCTGAGCAAATCCTTAAGAAAACCATTAACAATAATCATAAATATTGGCATACGCAACTCCCCTATGTGCTTTGGGCTTATATAACTAGTGTTTGTTCATCCACTGGCACTACCCCTTATAGCCTTGTTTATGGTATTGATGCGATAATGCCCTTGGAGTTAGAAATTCCTACTTTGAGAGTTGCTCTCCAAGATCTTTTTGATGATGACACTTATAAAGCTCAACGGTTACATCAACTTGATATTCTCAATGAACAACGCATTAACACTATCAAACATATACAAGCTCACATCAAACAATTACAACGAAAACACAACATTCAAAATCAACAAACTGTTAGTGTTGATAACAAAGAAAAGGATAAGTTTAGCCCAAATTGGTTGGGACCTTGTATAGTTGATACTAGTTATGGGTCTGGTGCTTATCTTTTAAATCATATTGATGGAACACCCCTTAGGGACCCTATTAATTCTATGCATTTGCGTCGGTATTATATCTAATCTCCTTTGAATAGTATGTTTGGTATAATAGTGTTGTTTAGAGTTATTTGATAATATTCTAAATAGCTTTCACATTGCTTCGTTCTTGACAACTAGATTTATGTTCGTCTTGAATACTAAAGTAATTATTTACGTTCATTTTATAATTGCTTTAGACTTCATACTATTCACATTCCTCTTATGTTAAGTTAGATCCTATTTAGTGTATTTAATTTAACATATCTTTTTTCTCATCACCAATGTTGTATCTATGCTAAAATTGCAATATGTTTTATATTAGATCACATAGACTATGTTAAATCATGTAGTCGTTAATTAAATACTTTCATCATAAGTCCTTTATTTAATCACATAGCATAATTTTAACATTCATTTCGAAATAAAAGTTACATCATCATAATATAAAAGGTGCATGTCTCTTTATATCTATCAAAGTTTCATATACATATTAGAATTACATCATAATGGTTTGTGAGAGCTAGATCAGGATCTGTCACTCATGATCTAGTCCCTAGACATCATGAGACAGTTGTGTGTGATCATGATCATGAACTGCCGAGTCTTAATGCATACTCCAGACCCTGTACTCATCCCACAGATATAAGCTACTCATCTGCCATCTGGTCCCTCTCCGCTCATGCCTAAGCTAGCTCTGCATGTATTCTACCTACCTCTGCTAAGGTTTGTGCTGATTGTACTGCACTCTCAACCTGATGGAGTCACCTCCTCATACTCTCGTACGGTGCTCAAAGCCTCACGACTAGTCTAAGTGACTCTGGCTCCTCCTCCACAATCGGTGGGGGCATGTAGTTAGTATCTATCTCATCCTCCTTGAGGGATGTTAGCACTATCTCTATGGTTGATTTATGATAGAACTCTTGCCAGTCTCTCGTCGCCCCTGCAAGATAGATCATGTACACAATCAATAACACATCATCATGATATATATATATATACATATTAAGCATAAATCACTAAAAGGACATGCATAAAATCAAACGTTATCGCCGATGTCTCCAAATGCATGAGGAATGTCAATCTCCTCATATTTGGGGGCATGTAGGATGTGCTAGCCTCCCTCTGACTCTACACGCTGATGTCTGTTGTAGCTACTACTCATGATCCAGTCCTATAAGTATGTGAGGACTCTCCATACTTGTACTAATCCTCAATAGCTACCTCATCACCCTCACTGAGGGGTGGCTCCTCCTCATAATCCTCCTCCTCCTCATCCTCTCCTCCATCCTGGTCCTCATAGTTAGGATCAACATCAGACTGGTACTCCTCATCAATGAAATCTATAAAAATATTTGCTGGCCTATATCATACCTCCTTTGCTCTCTCCTCTAGCTCATCACCCTCATCTGCTACTGCCTCTGCATCACCTAGGGGGAAATATATGGTAAATACAGGAGTTGGTCATGCATATTCTGACCACTCCTCAAACTCATATGTGCTATCGACATCATCAGTGTCAGAGATTGGTGGCCGGTCATGATCTGAATCATCAAAATCACTCTAATGAACATGATCTATAGTGAGTCGAACAATATCCCCTGGCCTCTAGGCACTCCGCACTGATCATCTAATGAAGGGGAATGCCCTAGGTGGTGTCTAAATCTATCCAAACTATCGCATGACTCATCCATAATAGAATGGTCACACAACGTAGTCATGTCTCCCTGCTAGAAATCTATCCATCTACATCCTCTGTAGCTACCCAATGGGATCTGGCCACTGAAGAGTAAGTAGGCAAGGTCTCCATAGGATCTCATCCTCCTCTAACTGGTCGAATCTCACCCTCCAAAACTCTAAATCTCCATACTGCCATAACCATCTCAGAGGATAGTCGAATGCTCGTGGGTACTCTACCGCTATAGTACATGGATATCCAAAAAGCCTGGTACATGTGATATGCTCAAGGCACCAAACCTGTAGAAGCGTACAATGAACCATACTATTGATATCCTAGTATACAAATCTCTCCAGATCATAGTACAAATGTTCCAGAATACAACGACCCCATGCATAGACTATCCGTTGATCATACATCCCTCGTACCAGGTGTACCATTCCACCATCCAAGTGTGTCACCTGTCCATCTGGATTGAGTACTAGTGCCACTGTGTGCATCATAATTTGTCTCAATTGCTTTATATAGAGCAAGGCAATGCATGAGGTAACTCAAGGTCTCATAGAGTTCAACTAGAGTTATCCTATGTAATCATGAGGTAACTCAAGGTCTCACATAATACATAGAGTTCAACTGGAGGTAACAAAGCTGTAAAGTTTATCTAAGGAGGAAATTTTATCTAAGAAAGCTTATCCAAATCTAGAGAAAATAACTAATAAACTAATTACTCGCATGAATAAATAAAACTAGATAAAAACATGATATGTAAGCTTCAGTGAGTGTAAAAAGGAATTCTTTACACTAATACCCCCCCTTAAGTGAAACTTAGAAGGAAAACCTATAGAAGTAACAACAATGGGTCCCAACAACAAGGCCATGTTAGGTACCCCTATACATATCAAATCCCACCCACAAATAGAGAAAGAATATAAGAGGATTAAGTAGGCCCCCTAAGAATATCTAATGGTAGACACTTGAAACTGGATGGAGAATATAGTCCATGATCGTCGAACACATTCCTCCCCTTAGGAAGAAACGAAACCAAAGGCGAATGCAATCTATCTCCCAAGTCCTAAATGGAATCTATAGGAAGAAAGTGCAAAATGTATGAATTCTTTGAAGTCGGCTCAAGTATCCCCATGCTGATGCTGAAAGTAGTCACAATCAAATCAGTTGTTCTAGGCCACAATGTTGAAGATGACAAATCAGAATCTTCTAGAGACTGATGTAGAGCATAATATAAAGACAATGATGGTTTGACAATAGTTGTGTAATGACTATCATCAAAGAGGAGAGGTAACCCCTCAAATGTGTCCTCCAAATCTAAAATATGTGTCTCCTTAAACAATTTTGAAACTCCTATCAAGCACTATTAGAGAAATAGCAATAAATGACCTAAAAAACTAATAAAAATTGGTCACATGACCATTAGCTTGGTCACATGACCATTAGTAATTTATTCCCAGTCATTTATAACGTGACCAAATTCATGACTAAACCATTTTTAGTCATTTATTGGTTGTTTTGATTGATAAATTTGGTAGTATATTTAGTCATTAATTTAGTCATTGATTGTTGTTAACTAGTTATTTATTTAGTCATGGTAATAATTTATTTAGTCATGGTAGTCGATTATTTATTCATGGTAGTCATTTATTTAGTTATTGTAATCATTTATTTAGTCATGGTAGTCATTTATTTTAGTCATGGTAATAATTTATTTAGTCATGGTAGTCATTTATTTTAGTCATGGTAGTCATTTATAGTCATGATTTAGTAATTTATTTGGATGAATCAATTATTCAAGTTAAAAATCAAATCTAACTTAATTAATCCTCGCAAATTTAAGCATATAAACTTCAAGTATCATAGATATTCAAATTTTGAGAGAAGAACCATGAAATGAAGACTAAAACAATTGAACAAATATGATTGATCAGACACAAACAGATCAAAAATCAAGAGGAGCCACAACATAGTATTTATGAGTGGAAAACCCTATGCAGGGAGAAAAAACCACTCTAAAAATCTCCTTCATTAAGCCTCATTGGAAAATCAAAACCTCAATGGCGACAACCTCACTAGCATGTCAAAAATATAAATGATGTGCCTCACTGGCAACTTGTCTCACTAACTGTTTTACAACATTATTGAAGAATTGAAGAACTAAAAAAGGCATAAAAAAAAAAAGAATCACTTTGTATCCATGGATTTATTTTCTTGAAAGTTTCATTTGGATTTAAAACGCAATAATTTCCTTTACTTCTACACCTACAACACAATGAATACTATAAAATGTTTTTCTCCTTATTCAATAAAAAATCCATCTCACCTCATGCACTGTTAAACAATGAATTTATATCCACTAGTACATTTTGACCAATTTTTCAACGTTTCAAATGCCGTCAAAATTTTGACGCAATAATAGCGACGAATAGCCATCAAAATTTCGACGAGCCTTTGTCGAAAAATTGGTCAAAATGTACCAATGATCAGAGCATGTTTCATTTGCACTTCAAACGTCAACTCACAAACTAGACTGCTATCTAGGCATAAACAAGCTCTTATAGACTCACAAACTAAACTGCTATTTGGGCATAAACCTAAGAGAAGAAGTAACATTACAAAATAAAGTAAAGTCAATTTTTTCTTCACAATTATTATGAAATCACTTTTACTATAGACTAAGCTTAAAATTATGGATTTATCTAATGGTTACTAACAAATAATAAGGATGGCATTACTTGTACATCAAAAAACACATCACTTTGTCGATTCATAAACAAAAACATTTTTGAAGCACATGGGAAAAACTCAGATGATGCATCTAGTCAAAACCCTTCAGCCTGCATTCAAAACATATGAGAGATAGTAAATACAGTGAAGTGCCTCATTGTCTTTTCCCCCTTCCTTGATCTTGAATCCTATAAAAGCATTGAACGATCTAATTTGGGCTGCCAAAATGCATTTGTTATTGGTTTCTCTAAGGCTTACCTTCTGGATTGGACTCATCTCGTTGCTTGCAGTCCCTTTATCCTCTTTGGGTGAGAGGAACTTAGGGTGGCCTAGTTTTTCCCAACTCTAGATAGGGTTACCCTCCCCATTCTCTATTCCTACAAAATGAAAGACCTATGATGGCCACTATTGGCTTCCACTCCTCCAAACTCTTCCTCGCTGGTATTCACCTTTCACATGAGCTATAGCCTGAAAATAAGGTTTTGACAAGGGTTTTCTAGAGTATGTTTATTAAAATGAAATTACGACCAAGATCCAATAATGAGCACATTTAGGTTTTTACATTATGGCCTTTACCTTATGTCATCATTTTTTGTTGCTTTCCCTGTCGCTACTAGTTTTAGCTCCTACATACTAGTTGTGTCCTTGGTGCAACCCTTCCCTTACCTTGACATAGCCACTGAGTTATTTTGATTTCACATTTTTTTAGGTCACGTCTTCAAAGTAAGGCTCCTTTGCCTGCTTTTTTTTCATTTGAATTTGATTTCAAATGCATTTGATTTTCATTGCTAATTAAAAGGATTTCAAAATTAAATCTCCCGCTTTTAAATATATTATAATATTATAATATAATATTATATTATATTATAATATAAATATTATACTATATTATATTATAATATATATATATAATTATATATAATAATAATATAATATAATATATATTAATATAATATTATATAATATTATATATTATAAATATTATATAATATATATATAATAATATTTATTATATAATATATATTATATATTATATTATATTATATCATATTATATTATAATATAAATTATTATTTTATTATATTAAATAATACAATCCACTCCCTCAATTCATTTTTTTTTAACTATCCACTTTAATATCATATTGTCTAATTTTTATTTGTGTGACTAGTCATTTTGTAACCGGTGATCAAATTAGTCACTTGTGATGATCAAATTAGTCATTTATTTAGTCATCATAGTTGTGTTACAATAAATGAGTAGAAATTAGTCATCTTTAGTTGTTGTGACTAAAAGTTAGTCACGTAGTCATTTATTTGCCAAATTCTACTAGTGAAGAAATCATCCCAGAAAGCTAAATCAGGAAGACTATGGATGCCCTACTGCAAGAAGTCATTGGAAGCTTTCGAGGAAGCATCACTGGAATCTATATTTGCAATAGGTGTTGTTGATGGGGTATCAATGAATTGATCATCTATACAAGGTGTGTCCACATTAGATGAGGCAACATAAGTCTCAATATCATCCACAATAGCTTGGTTCTACAAGGAAACAACTCTTTTAAATGAAGATTCAATGTCTCCATACAACTGTTGGATGATGATCCAAGCAGTAAAGGGCACTCAATGTGCTATGTGTGATGTAGAGTATCCTTAGAAATAGTAAGACATATTAGTCCATAGACTATGTCATCATTATTAAACCATGCATTCTTTTCATCATAGTCACTTGGCTTAGGAATGAGTCCGAGGAGATAGGGTAGTAGATCCTACTTAAGGCAATGATTCTTTATCCCTGTTTTCCAAGACAAACAGTTCTCTGAAGTCAGCCTAACAACAAAATGATGAATAGGATGTTTAAGAGACATGATTAACCCCATAAATGGAACTTTATCTCAGTTTGTGATTACAAAGTACATCTATAATCCCCCAAGAATGAATGCAAAAAGCATAAAAATAAACTTCTCCTTCGCATGTAGTGACATGCAAGCACATGCAAGAAACATGTAACTAAAAAAGAAGATGTTGATTTGGTGACACGAGAGGATTCTTTGACTTTCTTACCTGATCTAAACGTGATGGTGATTCCATATTTGATTGATGAGGCTACAAACATACATGCAACACACACGCAACTAAAAAAATAGATGGTAAACCCTCAAAATCTAGTTTTTTTTTTTACAATTTTCTGATTCTCCAGATCATCTGAGGATGCAAGAGAAGAGCATACTATTTTGCTAAAAAAATAACAAATTTGCACTCAATATTTTTAAAAACAATCCTATCAATCATGAAAGATTGGGAAAGCATGACATAAAAAAATATGATAGAATAAATTTACTTGTATGCTAGAAAAGATATTTTGCATGCTAGAAAAGATTAGTGAAAGTGTGGTGAACAAGTTTACTTGTATGTGGATGCAGTGTTTAAAGGAAAAACTCAGGAGTTTTGTTAAAGTGTTGGACTCTTGGACCCTATTTGGAATGGGGGGCTCTGGTAAAAGAACAAAAGCCAATGAGATAGAAGTTGGAGCTACAATATGGAGAAACGAAAGCACAAGGTGTGAAGTTTCTCATCCGGTGGGGCAGAGATTGCTTGTATAGTTTCTCATCTCGCAGGAATACTGGAAAGTGGTTTCTCTTCAAATAAGACTTGGTGTCAAGGACATCCAGAGTTAAATATCCCTTAGGATAGGTCCTTAAGTCTTCATTAGGAAGCAACCAAGGATGGGACTCGTGCCCAAATGGTCTGGCATCGAGGGAATTGCCTATTTTGACTGGGGGAGGATGTCAGGGTCTCGAAGAGGAGCGGTGCAGTTTGAGGAGCATGGACCCAGTCCAATTTGTGGTGCAACTATGTGGTAATGTGTAGCTATGTGGTAAAGTGCAAGGGTGCTAGGAATGGTGCAAAAATGGTGCCAAGAGTAGTACAAGAGCATGGGCACATAGTGGCACACCAAGTTATGAGGAGAGCATTATGAAGAGGTGATGTAGGGTGCAGAAGTATTGCACCCCTATAGGGGGCTAGTGGATACTCGTCCAAGTGATGGAACTCAAGTGAGTTAGGTTGGGAACCTACACTGGTCGAATGGATGTTACTTATGCTCTAATTTGGGAGTTGGGTGGTTCCCTTGGAGCTGTTTGGTGTTGTGTTGGATAGAGTTGGACTTGGGGGTGTTCTCCATAGTTTTGTGTCCATCCTACCACATTCAAGGAATTGGGCTAATAACTTATATAGGGGAGTATGTTCATTCAAAAGGTGAATGACATGGTGCACCAATTGCACTGAGGATCCATATGAGCATGAGGAACCTATGGAATGGTAACTTGGGGTCCTCTTCGGGGATGATGAAGAGTAGTCTCGACACCTATTCCAAATAAGGAGGCAGGTATTCTACATGGTTAATAGGGGTAAGGAAGTATCTCTCTCTGCTTAAAACCTTGTACTCTCTCAAGAGGGTGAGAAATGAATAAGTGGGTACTTAGCTTCTACAAGAATGGTATTAAGAGAGTCTATAAGACTAAAGTAAAAGCAATCTTGCACATTGAGTTGCTTAGGCTCAATTTACAAAACTTCAAGACCATATTGTGAGTCTCAACATCAAAGGAGAGTACATTGGGAAGTGATGCATACGCCTCAATGCCATGCAATTCACTAAGGATGCCATGTAGAGTTTTTAGAAATTTTATAATTGGTATCAAAGCCCTATTTTGTGTTTGTTGGTATTTTGAAGTATGAAGGAGATTAAGGAGATTGTTGTGTAATTAGAATTTTTTGAAGGCAACCATTGCCAAGAAAGGAAATCACTAGGATTGAAGCACTTATTTAAGAGTTTTAAATCACTGTCCATAGTGAGGAAGTGGCTATAGTTAATAAGTCAAAAGTAGATCGAGAGAATTTGTATGTTGGTATTGAAAGTAAGTTGTGTCTTCCATAAAAAAAAAGATCATTATTTCTAGCAAAGGAAGCCATCAAAAAAAAGGAAGATTAAAGTGGATCTGTAGAGTTTGGAGACAATCATTAGCATCCCCACTAAAGAAAATTGTTGTTGCAAGGAAGACAAAATAAGTTGCAACCAATCGGAGTTCTCTATGCAGATATGAAAAAATAAAAGAAATGCAATGTATTGGTAAGGTGTAGAAGGTTGAAGTCATTGTTGTCCAAAGAGGAGGTTAGACATGTTGATTGAAGGGAGGATGTAGATTTGAAAAATGTCATTGTTTGAAGAACATAGTAATCACAGTTTTTTTTACAGTCATTGCAAGGAATAAATAAAAGTTATAGCCATCAGTGTTAATGTGCATAAAGAAAGGATAGCAAAAAATTGTGCCTAGTATTAGATACCCATTGTTGTTGTTTGAGCTAAAAGGTGTGCTACTAATGTATAGATCACCCAGTCAAGATCATTATAGTTGCTACAAAGCTAGTCAAGAGGGAATCACAACCTTGATATCTGCCAATTGACTAGTTTGAAGAATAATGAAGATCATAGAAGTTGGAGATCACTATTGGTTGAAGGATTATTTCAAAGAGATTAGAGGATTGTAGATCTAGAAGACATCTCCTGAAGAGATCACAACCAAAGGAGATAAAAGGTGTTTGAGGCACATGGGTGTAGTTTTTTCTAGTTTTCTAGAAGGTGAGTTTAAATTTGTTGTTTCAATGGGGAAGATAGGTAAAAAGGTGAAGAAAGAAACTTCAAATTTAAGGTGTGAGAAAGTTGGTTTGATAGATGAATTGAAAAAGCTCAAAAAGTGTAACTCAGAATTGATAGAAAAGATACTAGAGTTTTCAAAAGAAAGATGTGATTATTTGTGTGAGAATTGAAATATGGAAAAAGAATTAGAGAAAGTGAAAAAGGAAAATACAGAGCTAGAAAGAAGATTGCAGCTGCTTGATGAGATCAAGAAAAAGAATGAAGATTTGGAGGACAAGCTAAATTTGTTGGAGAAATAAAATGAGTGTTTGAAATCAAATCCATTGGTGTGTGATGCCTCATGTGATACAAATGATTTGTGTTCTTCATTTGATATTGGCGATGTAGCTAAATTTTGTTTAGGCAAAGAGCGTGAATTTGAATATAAAGATGTGACTGAAACTACAGTTTTTGTAGGTTGTGATGGTAATAACAAAGGTTGGTTTGAAAATTATGAAGAAAATCATATATCAAGGAAAAGGTCTAGGAAAACATAAACAAGGAATGAGATAGCCTATTCAACCAATTATGAGGTCAAAGAATGAAGGCCTAGGATATGGTGAGAGAAATAGAAATGATGTAACAAGTGTTACAAGTTCATGCAAATTAGCTAAAAGCATGGAGTTTATGCAATGTTCACATTGTCACAGGGGAGGACATAAAAAGGAGAACTGTCGAGATCTTCATCCCTATACAATTTATGGGTTGAATAATCATTCTGAAAATTCATGTTGGAATAGAGAATGAAATGGACAATCTGTGAAAGATTGTATGAAGATTAACTATGGACGGATTGATGGATCTAGTTGGCAGAAGGTTACAAATATGTTTAAAAGGTTGTATAAGCCTAAATGCTGGCATGTTAAAAGAAATTATTTTCAAAAAATGTTTGAAGGTTTGAGTCAAGTGGCTAATGATCGCTTGTTATGATTGGCACATTGGAAGGTGTCATGTAATTTGAGAGACTATGATTCTTCTCTATGTTAGAGAAAGGAAGGGAAAACCTTGTTATGTCGAGAGGCATTCCTAAATGAAAGCAAAAATCTGTGTCAAAAAAGACAAGTAAAGTTGAAGTTGACGTGCAGATGGAAATAGTGGAAGAGGAGGTAGACGACATTCGAACATTAATGCACACAACATATAAGCAGTAAGGGATATGCAAATAAAAGGAAATATTTGAAAAATGGCGTAGAAAATTTACTAATAAAATTTATTTTGTTAGACCACTACCTCCACTCAGACATGACAAAGCCAATAATAGCATTTGTAATGGCTTATTTGCATGTTGTTGTAATGAGCTTGATTTTTCTTTTTAACTTTTTTTTCCTTTTTGAAATGTTTCTTACATAGAAATCATCCACGTACTTATGCTTTTAAATTTGGTAGATGCCACTGTGGGATTTCAAACCCTGTCAAACAGTTCAACTGCCTTGTCTATGTTTCCACATTTTTCCATATATGTTTACCAGAGCATTTCGCATGCAATCATATTAATATTAGCCAACTGTGAGTAATGTTAGCCAATATTTTTCTGGCATGTAGATTTGTAGTGGGCAATTTTTTAATGTATATTTTATATCATTCATTTTCTTAAGGCCCTTCATATACGATATATGTGCAGAAGGTTGTTCTGATCCACCTTGTGAGTTGTTTTGTAGGGAAGTGATGGATGGATACAGTAGTGAGGTCTGTATATTGTGTAAATGCGGTAGTAACGCTCTGTGGCAGCCTCAGATTAGCTAATGAAAATTCTATTTCAAAAGGTGTGGGTGAGAGCGCAAGGAGATTCATGGGTGGTGCCATCGATTGGTGTGTAATCCAGACATGCATGTGTAATTCTCACTCAGTAGAGTGTAATCCAAACATGCATGTTAAACAAGCATGTACAATTTTATATGATAAAGAATCAAATGATGATTAAACAGGTCAAATCACGCACAAAGGGAAACATAATTTATCCTCACAAAGAAAAGATTATGTTTGCTTTAGCGCATAATTACTAACATACCTTGTAATATGTTATAGTTTACTCATTTATTTTTTGGAGAATTTGATACAACATTCATAGATTGGAACCTCAGGCGACCATAAACTAGGCTCCTTAGACCTCCCGGGGTTTACAAAAAAGGGTTTTTTTGGTTGTTTAGCATTTGTGATTTTTCTGCGATCTTCAGAATCTTGAGGATTGAATCTGTGCATAAGTTTAGATTGTTTTAATTGGTAAGAAGTGAATTTAATTTTTTAACTATTTGATTAGTTTTTGGTTCATATCTATTTGGTGTATTTACGCATTTTTACTGATAATAACTAGCTTTGTTCAAGAAAGTAATTGTTTCATTCTTTTAATCTTTTGACATGCATTATGAATAGTGGAAGTATAGTTGCATGTTACATTACTTCAAGGATTTTCTTGAGTTCTTTTAAAGCTTATTTAGTGAATTTCATTTTACATCCTATCAATTTGAAGCAATCCTATTAAAACCATTAGAGGTGTGCATCAGTATTTTTTTTGTTTATAGTGAATGCATCAATTTGAAATAGGGGAGAGGGGCCTATAGTGGAGCAGGGATCAATAGTGGGGATAGAAGTAGTTCACAGTGGGCCCCATACTAGAGCATCTTAATATCCAATTGCAAAACACTTTTTATCCATAAAATACACAAACTGACAAATCAAGTGATGCCACACCAGTGCACCAATAAAACATGACTTAGTGCACCACTATCGGTCTCACTTTTTTTTTGGCCTTTTTTGGATACCTCAACAAAAAGCATGCTGATGTGGCATCATATTTGATGATGTGACCCTAAAACAAAATATTGAAGCACATGGGTTTCCAAATAAATTGTTATACAAAATTGGGATTGACTTGAAATTTTCACATAAGATTTTGAAAAACACGAAGTTCGGGTGCTCCACTATGGGCCCCTCTCCCCTACCCTTCTTTTTGTTTTTTTTGTTACATCATATTTTATAGCCACGTCATTGTTTCTAAAAGTCTCAGAGATAACACTTGTCCCATCTTTATTTTTATTTTTTATTGAATTTTAAAAAAAAATATAAATAAAATAACAAATATAAACATGTTACATCATTATTTTAATGAAATAATGGTTTTAATATAATGAGATTCATAAAATGTAAATTCTCACTTTAATATTAACATTAATGTTAATTTTAATTTTAATATTAATTTTAATTTTAATATTAATTTTAATTTGAATACAAATTTTAATTTGTATACAAATTTTAATTTGAATACAAATTATAACACTAACACTCATCTTAATTTTAAGATTGATATTAATTTTAATTTTCACACTAACACTAATTTCAACACTAAATATAATATTAACACTAATTGTAACTCTAGCATATATTTAATTTTAAATTAAATTTATTAAATATAATAAAAATAATAAGTGAAATAACTAGAGTTGCCAAAATTTAGAAAATTAAGTATAAAAGAAATATTCTAGTTTACCATTTCATGTAAAAGTAAGTTTCTAAATTAATATATTTTAAATTCAATAAAAATAATAAGTAAAATAGTTAGAATTTCTGAAATTTTAAAAATAAGTATAAAAGAAGCATAAAAGAAATATATTCTAAATTTACTATTTTATCTAAAACTAAGTTTCTAAATTAATATACTTTAAATTATGAAACATTAAAAATCTTTTTAGAGCAATATATCTCTTGATATTTTTAAATAGATTACCACACATAAAAAGGAGTTTCTAAAATCTTAAAAATTAAGTATGAAAACTTTCTTAAATTTACATGAGTTTCTAAATTAATATACTTAAAATTAAAAAATATTGAAATTTTTTAAAAAAGAAAAAACAATATTTGACGTCATTGCAATTTTTTTAATAATAGAATAAAAATAAAATTGTAAAAAATAAATATTCTAAATTTACTATTAGACATAAAAAAATATATATATATTTAATACTTTTAAAAAATTGAAGATATTTGAAAAAGAAAAAATCATTCATATTCCATTTTATTCAAAGTCAATGTATATCTATAAAAAATAAATAAATAATATAAATTTAAGTTTTACTAAAATCATACAAAAATATAGGAACCTAAATATGCAATCTAATATAAAGGTTTTTCATAATAAGTGCACATCCAAAATCAATTTAAAATTACACATTTAAATATAAAAAATATTTATTAAATTTATTAGTACACATAAAAATAAATTTAAAAATATATATATTTAAAACTAGTGTATCTATCTTTATTTTATTAATGTAATTAAAAAGTATATCTACACTTAAATTTACCATATAATTTAAAAGTAATTTATATAACATTATTATTATCTATGTATATATTATTATTTAAACATAGGTTATAATTATGATTACAATTTAATTAGGGATAGCCCAGATCAATTAGGATTACAGTTGAATTAGAAATAGGGTTAGGGATCAATTATGATTAGAGTTCAATTAGGGTTAAGGTTATGTTAGGGTTGAGATTCTTGATTAGGGTTTAATTATGGCAAGTGTTAGGGTAGGGTTCGATTAGGGTTAAGTTTAGAGTTATAGGATATAGCTCAGGATAAAAGTTAGGGTTAGGGTTGGGGTTAGAGTTGCGACTCAGCAAGGATTAGGGTTAGAGTTCAATTACGGTTAGTGTTAGGATTAATGTTAGGTTAGGGTAAAGGTTCAACTAGGATTAGGTTTCAATTAGAGTTAGGGTTAGCATTCAATTTGTACTACAATTAGAATTAGGGTTTCCATTAAAATTACAGTGAGTAAATATTAGAATTAAAATATTTGTTACAATTACAATTAGAATTAAGATTAGGGTTAGGATTAGGGTTATAATTAGGATAAGAGTTAGGGTTAGAATTCAAATAGGGTTAGGGTTACATTTAAAGTTAGGATTAGAATTCAATTAGGATTAGGGTTCAATTAGCGTTATAGGATAAATCTTGGGGTTAGCATTAGGGTGAAGGTTGGGATTAGGGTTAGGGTTCTAAAATAATTCTCGAGGTCAGTGTGAGGGTTAGGTTTAGGGTTCAATTATGGTTTGGGTCATGGTTTGCGTTCAATTATGTTTAGAGTTCAATTAGGGTTGAATTTCAATAAGGTTAGGTTGAAAGCTATAGTTCTTATATAAATTATAGGATGAGGTTTAGGTTTAGGGTTTATGTTCAATTAGGGTTAGAGTTAGAATTATATTTCTATAGGGTTTAGGGTTAGAGTTAGCATTAGGAGTTATAAGTGAAGATCAGGGTTAGTGTTGGAGTTAGGGATAGGGTTAGGGTTAGGGATTAATTAGTGTTAGCGTTAGGGTTATGGTCCAATTAGGGTTATATGATAAATCTTGGGGTTAGCATTAGGGTGAAGGTTGGGATTAAGGTTAGAGTTAAGGTTTAATTGGGGTTACAATTATAATTAAGGTTTCCATTAGAATCAAAATTATGAGTAGGATTAGAAGTATGGTTATAGTTACAATTAGAATTAAGATTAGGGTTATAATTAGGAAAAGGGTTAGGGTTAGAATTCAATTAGGTTTAGTATTAGGGTTATGTTTAGTCCAATTAGGGTTATAGGATAAATCTTGGGGTTAGCATTAGGGTGAAGGTTAGGATTAGGGTTAAGGTTTTAAAATAAATCTTAAGGCCAATGTTAGGGTTAGGTTTAGGGTTAAATTATGGTTTGGGTCATAGTTTGGGTTCAATTACATTTAGAGTTTAGCTAGGGTTCAATTTCAATAAGGTTAGGGTTAAAGCTACAATTCTAAGATAAATTGTGGGGTGAGGTTTGGGGTTACGGTTTATGTTCAATTAGGGTTAGATTTAGAATTAGATTTCTATTACGTTTTAGGGTTAGAGTTAGGATTAGGAGTTACAAGTTAAGATCAGGGTTAGTGTTGGGGTTAGGGTTAGGGTTAGGGTTGGAGATTAATTAATGTTAGTATTAGGGTTTAATTAGGGTTAACATTCAATTAGGGTTAGGGTTAGGGTTTATTTTGTGTTCAATTAGGATTAGGGTTCTAATATAAAGTTTAGGCTTGGGGTTAGGGTTACAATTCAATTAGGATTAAGGTTAGGCTTATAATTATAGTAAGAGTTAATTTTCAATTAAGATTTGATTAGGGTTACGGTTAGGATTTATATTCAATTAGGGTTAGGCTTAAACTACTGTTAGGATTAAGATTTAATTACAACTAGGGTTAAAGTTATATTAAGGTTACAGTTAAGGTTTTATTAGGGTTACAATTATAATTAAGGTTTTAATTACAATAAAAATTATGAATAAGATTAGAATATGGTTAGAGTTAGAATTATAATTAGGATTATAGTTAGGGTTAGAATTAGAAGTAGGATAAGGGTTAGGATTATAAGTAGGATTGTGGTTGGGATTCAATTTCAAAAAAAAATTCTAACTCTAACCTAACACTAACCGTAAAACTAGCACTAACACTATTTTAACCTGAATCCTAACTCTAAATCTATCTCTAACCCAATCCTAATTCTATAACTAACACTAATTCTAATTGTAACCCTAACTCTAATCCTAACCCTAACCTTAATACCAACCCTAACCTTAACCCTAAACCTTCACCTTAATTTTGTATTACAACTAGCACCTTCTGTGGCAAACAGCAACACTAAAACTGCTCATTCTCATGGCAACATGTGGCCTAATTATCTATCCATAATCCTAACCATAACCATAATCTTAACCCTAAACATAATCCTAAACCTAAACCTAATCCTAACCCTAATACTAACTCCAACTCTAATACCAATTCTATCTCTAAACCTAACCCTAACCATATTCCCAATAATAAAATTGATCCCAATCTTAAACCTAATTTGTTTATCTATCCTTAACCCTAACCCTAACCCTAACCCTCAACCATAACACTAAACCTAACCCTAACAGTAAACCTAACCCTAAGACTATTTTTAAAAAATGCTTACCCTAACCCTAATCCCAATACTAATTTAACCCCAACCTTAATCATATTAGGGTTAGGGTTTAATTAGGGTTTGGGTTTAGTTAATGTTAGGGTTAGGACTATGGTTCATTTATGGATTAGGGTTATAAGATAAATCTTTGATTTAGGGTTAGGATTAGGGTTAGGGTTAGGATTATAGTTTAATTATAGTCAGAGTTAGGGTTAGGGTTCAATTACAGTTAAATTTTAATTAGGGTTATAGTGAGAGTTGGGATAATTTAATTATCTTAAATTAATAAAAAAATATCTTATACTTAGAATGATAATCACATTAAGATCTTAACCCTAACCCTAACCCTAAACCCTAAACCCTAAATCCTAAACTCTAAATCCCAAACTGTAAACCTAACCTTAACCCTAAATATAACCATAACCCTAAACCTAACATTAGCCATTATCGCGGCTATTTCATTGTAATACCTATTGTGATTTGCAACCACCGTAACCTAACCTAATGGCCAGCATAACCTAAACTGTACAAATGCTTCTGTACTAGCTGGCTTTAATCTAAGTTGCCAAACTGCATGACCTTAACACTGTTCCTATCCCGCGCCAGCCTGTTCATAAGCCATTAACACTAATAAATGTGTGACGCCGCATGGGCATGATCTAACCGCGCCGCGAATTATGTGGCTTCGCCCTAACCTTAACCCGCTTGATCCTAATTTTGTATTACAATCCTAACCCCCTACTTCATTATGGTGGCCCCGGCGGGCTCAAATAAAATTTAATCTGGTAACCTATTTTTTCTCTTAACATAACCTAAGCTTGTAATCCTCATGATAACCGCGGGCTAACCTGTACTTCATCCTGTGACCCTAAAGCTTGAATTTGTAAGCGACTGTCCGGCATAAATTGAGTTGGCTACCGATGTAGCTGGTACCATCTCGGCACCCCAGCAGCAACCATACCCTTAATCCTAATTTTATGTCTAATCTTAACCCTAACCTTAATTATGAAGATAACCCCAACCCAAACTTTAATTCTACCTCTAATTGTAATCATAACACCAACCCTAAACCTAACCCTAATCTTACTATTAATGCTAATCCAACCATAATTCCAATTTTATCTCTAACCCTAAACCTAATGTTAACCTTAACCCTAATAATTTTGTCTTCCATGTTATGTTGTGACTGCTACTAGCATAATATATATAAAATACACAGAGAGATATCTTTCTTGAGACGTCTATTGCACTCTTATTTTTGAAATTTTAAAAAAATAGACACCTCAAGAAGGATATCTCTATGCATATTTTATATATATTTTTAATAAATAATATATATGTGCTAGTAATATCTCAAGAGGGAGAGAAATGAGTAAGTGGGTACTTAGCTTCTACAAGAAGGGTACTAAGAGAGTCTATAAGAAGGGTTCAGTTTACAAAACTTTAAGACATATTGTGAGTCTCAGCATCAAAGGGAAGTATATTGGGAAGTCATGTATGAGCTTCACCCCATGCAATTCAATGAGGATGCCATGCAAAGTTATTAGTAAACAATTGATTTTTGATAACTGTTTGTAACTGTATGTTGACTGTAACTCTCCTGTGTAGTCTTATGTTTAGACAATCTATTTTAGTTCACTATTTCCATGAACTATATTTAGAATTGTAATTGAAAACCTCTATAAAGAGAGATGAGATGTAATGATTTAATTATGAGAAGAATAAAATTATTACATCTTGCCTCTTTTTATAGAGGTTTTCAATTACATTCTAAATATAGTTCATGCAAACATTAAATTAAAATAAATTGTCTAAATATAAGACTGCACATGAGAGTTACAGTCAACATGCAATTACACACAATTACTAATAACTCTACATGGCATCCTCAATGAATTGCATGACGGTGAGGCTCATGCAATTCAATGTTTTAAGCATTAATGGCATTGGTTGTCGTTTGCATGGATTTAAAACGCGTTTCTCCATAATGGTTAAATGTGATGATGTCCTTCGGTAGTGATGGACGTGGGCCCTTGAGGACAAATTCAGACTGTTGACTCTTCAGTCCTTATCTTTCCATCTTGTAACGAATATTTACAATTAAATGTGCATCCAGGATAGTAGATAGACGTTACAAGGCTCTTTCAAATATTGACCAACTACAAGGCCAAGGGGAAAGCTGCCCTCCTTATCCCCTGCAATATAAGAAGCACATTGGATTGGATGATTGATCTGTAAGTCTAATACTTTGCCAGAATGCATACCAAAAAATGTGTCGTCTGTATGTGGCTTCTGGTAGCTTCTGTGTCTGCTACCTCAGTGTATGCAAATGAGAAATTGAATAGAAGAGCTTTTCCCCCTGGGTTTACGTTTGGTACAGCCTCTTCTGCATACCAGGTGACCTTTCCTGTTACTTCATTTTTTAAATAATTGAAATGTCCACTCTATTCAATTAAAAGACTTCCAGAGAAGCCCTTTCTGAGATGACACTATTCGCAGTATGAAGGAGCTGCCAGAGAAGGAGGAAGAAGACCAAGCATTTG
>VDFB02281492.1:331308533-331369488 GCA_007258455.2 Sequoia sempervirens
CCATAGTGAGGAAGTGGCTACAGTCAATAAGTCAAAAGTAGATCGAGATAATTTGTATGTTGGTATTGAAAGTAAGTCAAGTCTTCCAACAAAAAAAAAGATCGTTATTTCCAGCAAAGGAAGCCGTTAAAAACAAGGAAGATTAAAGTGGATCTGTAGAGTTTGGAGACAATCATTAGCATCCCCACTAAATAAAATTGTTGTTGCAAGGAAGAAAAAAGAAGTTGCTACCAATCAGAGTTCTCTATGCAGATAAGAAAAAATAAATGAAATGCAATGTATTGGTAAGGTGTAGAAGGTTAAAGTCAATGTTGTCCAAAGAGGAGGTTAGATATGTCGATTGAAGGGAGGATGTAGATCTGAAAAATATCCTTGTTTGAAGAACATAGTAATCACAATTTTTTGTATAGCCATTGCAAGGAATAAATAAAAGTTATAGCTATCAGTGTTAATGTGCATAAAGAAAGGGTAGCAAAAAATTGTGCCTAGTATTAGATACTCGTTGTTGTTGTTTGAGCCGAAAGGTGTGCTACTAATGTTTAGATCACCCAGTCAAGATCATTATAGTTGCTACGAAGCTAGTCAAGAGGGAATCACAACCTTGATATCTGCCAATTGACAAGTTTGAAGAATAATGAAGATCATAGAAGTTGGAGATCACTGTTGTTTGAAGGATTGTTTCGAAGAGATTAGAGGATTATAGATCTAGAAGCCATCTCCTAAAGAAAACACAACCAAAGGAGATAAAAGGTGTTTGAGGCACATGGGTGTAGTTTTTTCTAGTTTTCTAGAAGATGAGTTTAAATTTGTTGTTTCAATGGGGAAGACAGGTAAAAAGGCGAAGAAAGAAACTTCAAATTTAATGTGTGAGAAAGTTGGTTTGATAGATGAATTGAAAAAGCTCAAAAAGTGTAACTCAGAATTGATAGAAAAGATACTGGAGTTTTCAAAAGAAAGATGTGATTATTTGTGTGAGAATGAAAATATGGAAAAAGAATTAGAGGAAGTGAAAAAGGAAAATATAGAGCTAGAAAGAAGATTGCAGCTGCTTGATAAGATCAAGAAAAAGAATGAAGATTTGGAGGACAAGCTAAATTTGTTGGAGAAATAAAATAAGTGTTTGAAATCAAAGACATTGGTGTGTGATGCCTCATGTGATACAAATGATTTGTGTTCTTCATTTGATATGGGTGATGTATCTAAATTTTGTTTAGGCAAAGAGCGTGAATTTGAATATAAAGATGTGTCTGAAACTACAGTTTTTGTAGGTTGTGATGGTAATAACAAAGGTTGGTTTGAAAATTATGAAGAAAATCAGATATCAAGGAAAAGGTCTAGGAAAACATAAACAAGGAATGAGATAGCCTATTCAACCAGTTATGAGGTCAAAGAATGAAGGCCTAGGATATGGTGAGAGAAATAGAAATGATGTAACAAGTGTTACAGGTTCATGCAAATTAGCTAAAAGCATGGAGTTTATGCAATGTTCACATTGTCACAGGGGAGGACATAAAAACAAGAACTGTCGAGATCTTCATTCCTATACAATTTATGGGTTGAAGAATCATTCTAAAAATTCATGTTGGAATAGAGAATGAAATGGACAATCTGTGAAAGATTGTATGAAGATTAACTATGGACGGATTGATGGATCCAGTTGGCAGAAGGTTACAAATATGTTTAAGAGGTTGTATAAGCCTAAATGTTGGCATGTTAAAAGAAATTATTTTCAAAAAAAGTTTGAAGGTTTGAGTCAAATGGGTAATGATCACTTGTTATGATTGGCACATTGGAAGGTGTCATGTAATTTGAGAGACTATGATTCTTCTCTATGTTAGAGAAAGGAAGGGAAAACCTTGTTATGTCGAGAGGCATTCCTAAATGAAAGCAAAAATCTGTGTCAAAAAAGACAAGTAAAGTTGAAGTTGATGTGCAGATGGCAGTAGTGGAAGAGGAGGCAGACGACATTCGAACATTAATGCACACAACATATAAGTAGTAAGGGATATGCAAATAAAAGGAAATATTTGAAAAATGGCGCAGAAAATTTACTAATAAAATTTATTTTGTCAGACCACTACCTCCGCTCAGACACGACAAAGCCAATAATAGCATTTGTAATGGCTTATTTGCATGTTGTTGTAATTAGCTTGATTTTTTTTTTTTAACTTTTTTTTCTTTTTGAAATGTTTCTTACATAGAAATCATCCACGTACTTATGCTTTTAAATTTGGTAGATGCCACTGTGGGATTTCGAACCCTGTCAAACAGTTCAACTGCCTTGTCTATGCTTCCACATTTTTCCATATATGTTTACCAGAGCATTTCACATGCAATCAGATTAATATTAGCCAACTGTGAGTAATGTTAGCCAATATTTTTCTGGCATGTAGATTTGTAGTGGGTAATTTTTTAATGTATATTCATTTTCTTAAGGCCCTTCAGATACGATATATTTGCAGAAGATTGTTTTGATCCACCTTGTGAGTTGTTTTGTAGGGAAGTGATGGATGGATACGGTAGTGAGGTCTGCATATTGTGTAAATGCGGTACTAACGCTCTGTGGCAGCCTCAGATTAGCTAATGAAAATGCTATTTCAAAAGGTGT
Organism: Sequoia sempervirens; assembly: GCA_007258455.2. NCBI lineage: Eukaryota > Viridiplantae > Streptophyta > Pinopsida > Cupressales > Cupressaceae > Sequoia > Sequoia sempervirens. The sequence goes on from VDFB02281492.1 coordinate 331,311,142, forward strand.
GGGCGAGAGCGCAAGGAGATTCATGGGTGGTGCCATCGATTGGTGTGTAATCTAGACATGCATGTGTAATTCTCACTCAGTAGAGTGTAATCCAAAAATGCATGTTAAACAAGCATGTACAATTTTATATGATAAAGAAAAAATCAAATGATGATTAAACAGGTCAAATCACGCACAAAGGGAAACATAATTTATCCTCACAAAGAAAAGATTATGTTTGCTTCAGCGCATAATTACTAACATACCTTGTAATATGTTATAGTTTACTCATTTATTTTTTGGAGAATTTGATACAACATTCATAGATTGGAACCTCAGGCGACCATAAACTGGGCTCCTTAGACCTCCCGGGGTTTACAAAAAAGGGTTTTTTTGGTTGTTTAGCATTTGTGATTTTTCTGCGATCTTCAGAATCTTGAGGATTGAATCTGTGCATAAGTTTAGATTGTTTTAATTGGTAAGAAGTGAATTTTTTTTTTAACTATTTGATTAGTTTTTGGTTCATATCTATTTGGTGTATTTACGCATTTGTACTGATAATAACTAGCTTTGTTCAAGAAAGTAATTGTTTCATTCTTTTAATCTTTTGACATGCATTATGAATAGTGGAAGTATAGTTGCATGTTACATTACTTCAAGGATTTTCTTGAGTTCTTTTAAAGCTTATTTAGTGAATTTCATTTTACATCCTATCAATTTGAAGCAATCCTATTAAAACCATTAGAGGTGTGCATCAGTATTTTTTTTGTTTATAGTGAATGCACCAATTTGAAATAGGGGAGAGGGGCCTATAGTGGAGCAGGGTTCAATAGTGGGGATAGAAGTAGTTCACAGTGGGCCCCATACTAGAGCATCTTAATATCCAATTGCAAAACACTTTTTATCCATAAAATACACAAATTGACAAATCAAGTGATGCCACACCGTGATGCCACACCAGTGCACCAATAAAACATGACTTAGTGCACCACTATCGGTCTCACTTTTTTTTTGGCCTTTTTTGGATACCTCAACAAAAAGCATGCTGATGTGGCATCATATTTGATGATGTGACCCTAAAACAAAATATTGAAGCACATGAGTTTCCAAATAAATTGTTATACAAAATTGGGATTGATTTGAAATTTTCACATAAGATTTTGAAAAACACGAAGTTCGGGTGCTCCACTATGGGCCCCTCTCCCCTACCCTTCTTTTTGTTTTTTTTGTTACATCATATTTTATAGCCACGTCATTGTTTCTAAAAGTCTCAGAGATAACACTTGTCCCATCTTTATTTTTATTTTTTATTGAATTTTAAAAAAAAATATAAATAAAATAACAAATATAAACATGTTACATCATTATTTTAATGAAATAATGGTTTTAATATAATGAGATTCATAAAATGTAAATTCTCACTTTAATATTAACATTAATGTTAATTTTAATTTTAATATTAATTTTAATTTTAATATTAATTTTAATTTGAATACAAATTTTAATTTGTATACAAATTTTAATTTGAATACAAATTATAACACTAACACTCATCTTAATTTTAAGATTGATATTAATTTTAATTTTCACACTAACACTAATTTCAACACTAAATATAATATTAACACTAATTGTAACTCTAGCATATATTTAATTTTAAATTAAATTTATTAAATATAATAAAAATAATAAGTGAAATAACTAGAGTTGCCAAAATTTAGAAAATTAAGTATAAAAGAAATATTCTAGTTTACCATTTCATGTAAAAGTAAGTTTCTAAATTAATATATTTTAAATTCAATAAAAATAATAAGTAAAATAGTTAGAATTTCTGAAATTTTAAAAATAAGTATAAAAGAAGCATAAAAGAAATATATTCTAAATTTACTATTTTATCTAAAACTAAGTTTCTAAATTAATATACTTTAAATTATGAAACATTAAAAATCTTTTTAGAGCAATATATCTCTTGATATTTTTAAATAGATTACCACACATAAAAAGGAGTTTCTAAAATCTTAAAAATTAAGTATGAAAACTTTCTTAAATTTACATGAGTTTCTAAATTAATATACTTAAAATTAAAAAATATTGAAATTTTTTAAAAAAGAAAAAACAATATTTGACGTCATTGCAATTTTTTTAATAATAGAATAAAAATAAAATTGTAAAAAATAAATATTCTAAATTTACTATTAGACATAAAAAAATATATATATATTTAATACTTTTAAAAAATTGAAGATATTTGAAAAAGAAAAAATCATTCATATTCCATTTTATTCAAAGTCAATGTATATCTATAAAAAATAAATAAATAATATAAATTTAAGTTTTACTAAAATCATACAAAAATATAGGAACCTAAATATGCAATCTAATATAAAGGTTTTTCATAATAAGTGCACATCCAAAATCAATTTAAAATTACACATTTAAATATAAAAAATATTTATTAAATTTATTAGTACACATAAAAATAAATTTAAAAATATATATATTTAAAACTAGTGTATCTATCTTTATTTTATTAATGTAATTAAAAAGTATATCTACACTTAAATTTACCATATAATTTAAAAGTAATTTATATAACATTATTATTATCTATGTATATATTATTATTTAAACATAGGTTATAATTATGATTACAATTTAATTAGGGATAGCCCAGATCAATTAGGATTACAGTTGAATTAGAAATAGGGTTAGGGATCAATTATGATTAGAGTTCAATTAGGGTTAAGGTTATGTTAGGGTTGAGATTCTTGATTAGGGTTTAATTATGGCAAGTGTTAGGGTAGGGTTCGATTAGGGTTAAGTTTAGAGTTATAGGATATAGCTCAGGATAAAAGTTAGGGTTAGGGTTGGGGTTAGAGTTGCGACTCAACAAGGATTAGGGTTAGAGTTCAATTACGGTTAGTGTTAGGATTAATGTTAGGTTAGGGTAAAGGTTCAACTAGGATTAGGTTTCAATTAGAGTTAGGGTTAGCATTCAATTTGTACTACAATTAGAATTAGGGTTTCCATTAAAATTACAGTGAGTAAATATTAGAATTAAAATTATTGTTACAATTACAATTAGAATTAAGATTAGGGTTAGGATTAGGGTTATAATTAGGATAAGAGTTAGGGTTAGAATTCAAATAGGGTTAGGGTTACATTTAAAGTTAGGATTAGAATTCAATTAGGATTAGGGTTCAATTAGCGTTATAGGATAAATCTTGGGGTTAGCATTAGGGTGAAGGTTGGGATTAGGGTTAGGGTTCTAAAATAAATCTCGAGGTCAGTGTTAGGGTTAGGTTTAGGGTTCAATTATGGTTTGGGTCATGGTTTGCGTTCAATTATGTTTAGAGTTCAATTAGGGTTGAATTTCAATAAGGTTAGGTTGAAAGCTATAGTTCTTATATAAATTATAGGATGAGGTTTAGGTTTAGGGTTTATGTTCAATTAGGGTTAGAGTTAGAATTATATTTCTATAGGGTTTAGGGTTAGAGTTAGCATTAGGAGTTACAAGTGAAGATCAGGGTTAGTGTTGGAGTTAGGGTTAGTGTTGGAGTTAGGGATAGGGTTAGGGTTAGGGATTAATTAGTGTTAGCGTTAGGGTTATGGTCCAATTAGGGTTATATGATAAATCTTGGGGTTAGCATTAGGGTGAAGGTTGGGATTAAGGTTAGAGTTAAGGTTTAATTGGGGTTACAATTATAATTAAGGTTTCCATTAGAATCAAAATTATGAGTAGGATTAGAAGTATGGTTATAGTTACAATTAGAATTAAGATTAGGGTTATAATTAGGAAAAGGGTTAGGGTTAGAATTCAATTAGGTTTAGTATTAGGGTTATGTTTAAGGTTAGGATTAGGGTTCAATTAGGGTTATAGTCCAATTAGGGTTATAGGATAAATCTTGGGGTTAGCATTAGGGTGAAGGTTAGGATTAGGGTTAAGGTTTTAAAATAAATCTTAAGGCCAATGTTAGGGTTAGGTTTAGGGTTCAATTATGGTTTGGGTCATAGTTTGGGTTCAATTACATTTAGAGTTTAGGTAGGGTTCAATTTCAATAAGGTTAGGGTTAAAGCTACAATTCTAAGATAAATTGTGGGGTGAGGTTTGGGGTTACGGTTTATGTTCAATTAGGGTTAGATTTAGAATTAGATTTCTATTACGTTTTAGGGTTAGAGTTAGGATTAGGAGTTACAAGTTAAGATCAGGGTTAGTGTTGGGGTTAGGGTTAGGGTTAGGGTTGGAGATTAATTAATGTTAGTATTAGGGTTTAATTAGGGTTAACATTCAATTAGGGTTAGGGTTAGGGTTTATTTTGTGTTCAATTAGGATTAGGGTTCTAATATAAAGTTTAGGCTTGGGGTTAGGGTTACAATTCAATTAGGATTAAGGTTAGGCTTATAATTACAGTAAGAGTTAATTTTCAATTAAGATTTGATTAGGGTTACGGTTAGGATTTATATTCAATTAGGGTTAGGATTAAACTACTGTTAGGATTAAGATTTAATTACAACTAGGGTTAAAGTTATATTAAGGTTACAGTTAAGGTTTTATTAGGGTTACAATTATAATTAAGGTTTTAATTACAATAAAAATTATGAATAAGATTAGAATATGGTTAGAGTTAGAATTATAATTAGGATTATAGTTAGGGTTAGAATTAGAAGTAGGATAAGGGTTAGGATTATAAGTAGGATTGTGGTTGGGATTCAATTTCAAAAAAAAATTCTAACTCTAACCTAACACTAACCGTAAAACTAGCACTAACACTATTTTAACCTGAATCCTAACTCTAAATCTATCTCTAACCCAATCCTAATTCTATAACTAACACTAATTCTAATTGTAACCCTAACTCTAATCCTAACCCTAACCTTAATACCAACCCTAACCTTAACCCTAAACCTTCCTTAATTTTGTATCTAATTACAACCCTAACCTTATCCCTAATAATAACCTTAACACTAAACCTAACTCTAGCTATATAACCATAACCATAACGCTAACCCTAATTGTATCTCTATCCATAATCCTAACCATAACCATAATCTTAACCCTAAACATAATCCTAAACCTAAACCTAATCCTAACCCTAATACTAACTCCAACTCTAATACCAATTCTATCTCTAAACCTAACCCTAACCATATTCCCAATAATAAATTTGATCCCAATCTTAAACCTAATTTGTTTATCTATCCTTAACCCTAACCCTAACCCTAACCCTCAACCATAACACTAAACCTAACCCTAACAGTAAACCTAACCCTAAGACTATTTTTTAAAAATGCTTACCCTAACCCTAATCTCTAAGCCTAACCCTAATCCCAATACTAATTTAACCCCAACCTTAATCATATTAGGGTTAGGGTTTAATTAGGGTTTGGGTTTAGTTAATGTTAGGGTTAGGACTATGGTTCATTTATGGATTAGGGTTATAAGATAAATCTTTGATTTAGGGTTAGGATTAGGGTTAGGGTTAGGATTATAGTTTAATTATGGTCAGAGTTAGGGTTAGGGTTCAATTACAGTTAAATTTTAATTAGGGTTATAGTGAGAGTTAGGATAATTTAATTATCTTAAATTAATAAAAAAATATCTTATACTTAGAATGATAATCACATTAAGATCTTAACCCTAACCCTAACCCTAAACCCTAAACCCTAAATCCTAAACTCTAAATCCCAAACTGTAAACCTAACCTTAACCCTAAATATAACCATAACCCTAAACCTAACTCTAACATTAACCATTATCATAACCCTAACCCTAATTATATCCCTAACCATAATTACAACCATAATACTAACCCTAACCCTAATATTAACCATAACCCTAACCTAACCCTAATCTTACTACTAATGCTAACACAACCCTAATCTAAATTTTAACTATAACCTTAACCCTATTCCTATCCCTTACCGTAACCCTAACCCTATTCATAATGATAACACTAATCGTAATCGTAACCCTTACCCTTATGTTTACCTTAATCCTAACCATAACCTTAATTATATCTCTAATGCTTATGCTAACCCTAACCCTAACCTTAACCATACACTTGATCCTAATTTTATGTCTAATCCTAACCCTAACCTAATTATGATGATAACCCCAACCCAGACTCTAATAAAATTAATCTCAACCTTAACCCTATTTTTTCTCTTAACATAACCCTAACTGTAATCCTCATCGATAACCATGAACCTAACCCTAATGCTAATCCTAATAATAATGCTAACCCTAAACTTAATTTGTAAGCGCAACCCTAATCCCAATAGTAAAGTTAACCCCAATCTTAACCCTAATTATATCTCTAACCCTAACCCCAACCTTAACCATACCCTTAATCCTAATTTTATGTCTAATCTTAACCCTAACCTTAATTATGAAGATAACCCCAACCCAAACTTTAATTCTACCTCTAATTGTAATCATAACACCAACCCTAAACCTAACCCTAATCTTACTATTAATGCTAATCCAACCATAATTCCAATTTTATCTCTAACCCTAAACCTAATGTTAACCTTAACCCTAATAATTTTGTCTTCCATGTTACGTTGTGACTGCTACTAGCATAATATATATAAAATACACAGAGAGATATCTTTCTCGAGACGTCTATTGCACTTTTATTTTTGAAATTTTAAAAAAATAGACACCTCGAGAAGGATATCTCTATGCATATTTTATATATATTTTTAATAAATAATATATATATGCTAGTAATCTCTCAAGAGGGAGAGAAATGAGTAAGTGGGTACTTAGCTTCTACAAGAAGGGTACTAAGAGAGTCTATAAGAAGGGTTCAGTTTACAAAACTTTAAGACATATTGTGAGTCTCAGCATCAAAGGGAAGTATATTGGGAAGTCATGTATGAGCTTCACCCCATGCAATTCAATGAGGATGCCATGCAAAGTTATTAGTAAACAATTGATTTTTGATAACTGTTTGTAAATGTATGTTGACTGTAACTCTCCTGTGTAGTCTTATGTTTAGACAATCTATTTTAGTTCACTATTTCCATGAACTATATTTAGAATTGTAATTGAAAACCTCTATAAAGAGAGATGAGATGTAATGATTTAATTATCAGAAGAATAAAATTATTACATCTTGCCTCTTTTTATAGAGGTTTTCAATTACATTCTAAATATAGTTCATGCAAACATTAAATTAAAATAAATTGTCTAAATATAAGACTGCACATGAGAGTTACAGTCAACATGCAATTACACACAATTACTAATAACTCTGCATGGCATCCTCAATGAATTGCATGATGGTGAGGCTCATGCAATTCAATGTTTTAAGCATTAATGGCATTGGTTGTCGTTTGCATGGATTTAAAACGCGTTTCTCCATAATGGTTAAATGTGACAATGTCCTTCGGTAGCGATGGACGTGGGCCCTTGAGGACAAATTCAGACTGCTGACTCTTCAGTCCTTATCTTTCCGTCTTGTAACGAATATTTACAATTAAATGTGCATCCAGGATAGTAGATAGACCTTACGAGGCTCTTTCAAATATTGACCAACTACAAGGCCAAGGAGAAAGCCACCCTCCTTATCCACTGCAATATAAGAAGCACATTGGATTGGATGATTGATCTGTAAGTCTAATACTTTGCCAGAATGCATACCAAAAAATGTGTCGTCTGTATGTGGCTTCTGGTAGCTTCTGTGTCTGCTACCTCAGTGTATGCAAATGAGAAATTGAATAGAAGAGCTTTTCCCCCTGGGTTTACGTTTGGTACAGCCTCTTCTGCATACCAGGTGACCTTTCCTGTTACTTCATTTTTTAAATAATTGAAATGTCCTGTCTATTCAATTAAAAGACTTCCAGAGAAGCCATTTCTGAGATGACACTATTCGCAGTATGAAGGAGCTGCCAGAGAAGGAGGAAGAAGACCAAGCATTTGGGATACTTTTTCGCATACGGCTGGTTAGAACCCATTTTTCAGTTTCAATTAATAATCAGCTTGTAAATATCTGGTACAATGGTGTAAATGAATTGATTTTTTTTTATTCACATGAAATGGTTTTCAGGGCATATAGTGGATGGGAGCAATGGAGATGTTGCTGTAGACCAGTACCACCGCTATAAGGTAGAGTAATAATAGTGCTTGATGTATGATCTAATGGTCTAAAATTTCAGTCTTTACCTTATTTACTACAAATCTAAGTTTTTCAATACATTGCTATTGAATGCATGTGATTTAGTGTATTTGCATGGTGCACTGAATAGAAGGGGATGTACTTTAACACTGTAGGAGGATGTCAAACTTATGAAGAAGATGGGCATGGACGCATATAGGTTTTCTATTTCCTGGTCACGGGTATTACCATGTGAGTAATATTTTATTTGGCATTAGCAATGGATTACAAATAATAAATATCATTAATTGTTTTGGCTTCATGATGATGAAGAATCATGGAATATATTTGGAAAAATGTCATATTTATCTATTGCTTCAGATCAATTTATTAAGTTTACCTGCTCTTCTGAAATCAACTAAGTAACTGTGCTTATCGTATATGTGTTTTTCAAAACAAATTTTATAGTATTTAAGCCTACTGACATTGTAGGCCAGCTGACCACATTTTAAGCATACCAACATGTTTCTTTTGTACCTTGAAAATTATGAAAACCTATGAAACTCCCTGAACAGAAGACACATGAAACAGATGCCATTGTTCTTATCTTATGAAAGCTTATTGTGGCAGATGGCTCACTAAAAGGGGGAATCAACAAAGCTGGTGTAGCATATTACAACAACCTTATCAACGAACTCTTATTGCATGGTAATGTGTAACATTAATTTGGGTATTAACATTATGAATTCTATGTCCTGTTGAAGCAAATTTGGGTATTGACATTATCCACCAATTCTTTTCTTTTCTGAAGGTATTAAGCCTTTAGTGACACTGTTCCATTTCGACACACCAAGAGCATTGGAGGATGAATATAAAGGATTTCTTAGCAAAAATATTGTGTATGACAAAGAACTTTCCATACTGATTCCTCTAAATTACATAGCACTAGGCAATCATTCCTGGATTAATGCTTGTTGTCGGTCAGATCAATTTTACAGTATAATTATTACTGCGGTCATGGATATGACTTATTCTTCTTAGCCCTTATCCGAGGCTAAAGATCTTGTTTTCTAAATTTCACAGGAGAGATTTTGCAGATTTCAGTGAAGTGTGCTTCCAGGAGTTTGGGGATCGAGTGAAATTGTGGGTAACTTTTAACGAACCTCATGGCATTGCTGCGAATGGATATGATAGTGGAACAGCTCCACCAGGCCGGCATACCGGTAGAAATGGAAATTTAAGCACAGGAAACTCTGCGACAGAGCCATACATTGTGGCCCATAATATGCTCCTTGCTCATGCCGCTGCTGTTAGTTTATACAAGAAAAAATATCAGGTGAGGCACAGAACCAATGCAGATTTATTACCACAAACATAAACTCCATAGCCAGTTTACATGACTAACCATTGGTTGGTGATTTATTAACATGTAGGCAGTGCAGAAGGGATTGATTGGCATCACCTTAGAGAGCAACCGGACGCTGCCTTATTCAAATACATCCTCGGACCTGATGGCTGCACAAAGGGCCATAGATTTCATATTCGGTTGGTAAGGACCTCCAATATGTTATTATTTTGTATTTAATATAAGGGAGGATTAAATATTTGGTGGGACCCAGAGGGGACAGATGATAAAAGATAATTTTAAAAATTAGTTGATTAATATGGAGTTTCAGTTCAATTTATTACATATAAAAAAAATTGCATAGAGCAATAAAAAATAAAAAATAGTAATTAATGTTAAATAAAGATTCACAAAAAAATAAATGAATACATTTTTGCTTAAAATAAAGCTGTTGTTTTTATATAGAAAGAACAGAGTATATCATTCTTTTTCATATGCACTCTTTCACATAATGTAACATCTAGTTTACTATCTCATCCAAATTTGAAAATATTTCTAGATTTCATATAATCTTGAATCTAAAAATCTTACAATTTTTATTTTATTTTCTTGTGCAACATTGCATGTTGAAAACATACTACTTTGGTTTTGATTTTTATTTTTTTTTGTAAAATTTGCATTTATTTTTCTACAATCAATTTTTTTATTTCTACATTCATTTGAATAATGGTCAATACTTTTTTCAGTAATGCTTTTTAAAATGAGGTTTGTCATAAATTTAGTCTTGCGATTGATTTTGACTTGGCTTTTGGTTGCTACCTCTTCCACTTTAATTTTTTGGGCTAGTTCTTCTATGTCCATATGAATTTCTTCCTCTACCTCTAAAGTTGGATTTTTCTATGCATCTACAATGACTAACTGAAACATGCGATTTAAAGGCATACTCCAAGAATGGGTGTAATGACCGGATTAACCTATGCTTACAAGAAATAAGAGGTACATGAAACTCATCTAATAAGAATTATGAGATTTTTTATGTTTCTTATGGCCACAACAATAAATTCAAACCTTTTGAGTAAACTCCTTAAAAAAATTCAACTCTTCTCCTACCTTGAACGTCTCACCATGAGATCTATTTTGGTTAACTAATCCAATAACTTGAATGAAAAAAAATCTATTAATTCAAATTCTTTTATATACATGGTTTCAAAATCTCTTTTTAACATTTGCAACTTAGTTGTATTTATCTCGGTGATTCCTTGATATTCTATTTGGAGGATATCACTTGCTTGATTTGACTTTTTTGCTACTATAACCCTCAAAGAAATCCTCTCATGTATTGCTTGGAAGATGTAAAGGAGAGCTTTGTAGAGTTTCTTTCTATTATCCTCAAGTAAATCATTCTCAACTTGAGATAAATCATTGTATGTTGTTGCATCAAATAGCTCAAGAAAACCATTCTCTACAAGCTCCCGTATATCTTGATCAAACAAAACAAAATATTCATTGCCATTGACCAATAATCATAATTCTTGTCATTGAGCTAGGGGCTTTGATGATTTGTCAAGCTTGTACTTGAAGTTGTCATTATTGGCTATGATGATCTTGTTCTAATGACTTGTTCTTTCATAAACTCTTGGCTCTGATATCAAATGAAAGAAAAAAAGGACAAATAATACAAAAAATAACTCAAAACTAAATTCAATTGATCAATATAGAACTTCAAGATTTTCTATTACATACTCAAAAAAATTACATTGAAAAGTAATAAATAATAAATAATGATAATAAAGATTCATACCAATGTATATCTTATTTAAAACAAAAATATTGATCTTATCTTACATAGAAAAGTATAGTATTTTTTTTTTCTGCTATGCACTCAACACACTATAACAAAAAGCCTTTGAAATTAGAGAGCACTTTAAAGCATGGGCCGTTGAAAAATAATAAATATGATAACAACAAAGTTTGAAAAAGGAGGACCAAAGCAAAGAAGGACAAGGCAATTCAAAGCAAAAATCTTCATCTATTAAATGAAGTAGCAGCACCTTGGCTTCTTTGTGGGAGGATGAACAAAGAAATGAAATTACTACGTAGTTGGGATAGCCATTCTAACAGAACTTGCAAGCAAAGTCTTATTATGTATCATTATAATCATTATAATCTTTGTCTGTATGAACTCTCTTGTATTCGTCTGAGATAAATAAATAAAAATCGAACCTACTGAACTCTCTTCTATTCGTCTATTTTATTATATGAATGCAGGTTTATGGATCCAATTGCAACAGGAGATTACCCTCCAAGTATGAGAAATCTTGTTGGTCCGCGCTTGCCCAAGTTTAGTAAAGCTCAATCGCTTATAGTTAAAGGCTCGTTTGATTTTGTGGGCTTAAACTATTACACAACCGGGTATGCTGCTCATGTTTCAACGCCACATTTCAATACAAGCTATTCGCTGGATTCCCAAGTTAATTTTACTGGTACGGTTTCCAGAAAAAGCCAACCAAAAAAAGCTCTGTAGATTGATCTAGTTTTCAAATTATTAAATGTCTGCTTAACAAAATTAGTATAACCCATTTTTCAGTTTCAATTAGTATCCGGGTTGTAAATATCTGGTACAATGGTGTATATGTATTGAATTTTTTGATTCACATGAAATGATTTTCAGGGAATATTGTGGATGGGAGCAATGGGGATGTTGCTGTAGACCAGTACCACCGCTATAAGGTAGAAGAATAATAGTACTTGCTGAATGATATAATGGTATAAAAATTTAGTCTTTGCCTTATTTAAGGAATTACATCAAACTGTGCCTGCAAATGTAATTTTTTCAATACATTGCTATTGAATACATGTGATTTAGTGTATTTGCATGGTGCAATGAATAAAATGGGGATGTATTTTAACACTGTAGGAGGATGTCAAACTTATGAAGAACATGGGCATGGATGCATATAGGTTTTCTATTTCCTGGTCACGAATATTACCATGTGAGTAATATTTTATTTTGGGAGTAGTACTGAATTAAAAATAATAAATGTCATTTTATTTCTGGCTCTCTACATTTTGATGATTATTACAATGAGATTGCTTCATTTGTCTTTTGGGATCAATTTATTCAGTTTACCTGCTGGTCGTTTGTCTTCTGGAATCAAGTTAGTGGTTGTTTATCATATATGTTTTTATTTTCAAATAAATCTTATAGTACTTAAATTTACTGATATTGTAGGCAAGCTTCCTTGCTAAAAATGCTTCTCCACCACTTGCAGTAGACAAATTCTTGAAAATTAAAAAACATCAAAAGGATCTCAATACAGCTGACTACATTTTAAGCATACCCACCTGTCTCTTTTGCATATTTAAATTTTTGAAAACTTACGAACCTCCCTGCACCAGAAGACACATGAAACAAATGCTATTGTTCCTTGTCTTATGAAAGCTTTTTGTAACAGATGGCTCACTAAAAGGCGGGATCAATAAAGCTGGTGTAGCATATTACAACAACCTTATCAACGAACTCTTGTTACATGGTAATGTGTAGCATTAATTTGGATATTAATATTATGAATTCTATGTCCTGTTTAAGCTTATACTAATCCACCAACTCCTGTTTTTGAAGGTATTAAGCCTTTCGTGACACTGTTCCATTTCGACACACCACAAGCATTGGAGGATAAATATGGAGGATTTCTCAGCCAAAATATTGTGTATGACACAGAACTTCCCATACTCATTCCACTAAATTACAGAGCAGTAGGGCAATCATTCCTGGATTAATGATCATAATCGTTCAGATAAATGTTATGGTATAATTATTACTGCGGTCATGGATTTGACTGAATCTTCTTAGTTATTATCTGACGCTAAAGAGCCTGTTTTCTGAATTTCACAGGAGAGATTTTGCAGCTTACAGTGAAGTGTGCTTCCAGGAGTTTGGGGACCGAGTGAAGTTTTGGGTAACTTTAAACGAACCTCATGGCATTGCTGCTTTTGGATATGACAGTGGAATAATTGCACCAGGCCGGCATACCGGTACCAATGGAAATTTAAGTACAGGAAACTCTGCAACAGAGCCATATATTGTGGCCCATAATCTGCTCCTTGCTCATGCTGCTGCTGTTAGTTTATACAAGAACAAATATCAGGTGAGTGACTCACAAAACCAATGCTAATTTATTACCATAAACACAACCTGCATAGCCATTCTACATGACACACCACTATTTCACTAAAAATTGGTGTTTTATTAACATGTAGGCGGTGCAGAAGGGATCAATTGGCATCACCTTAGACAGCACCCAGATGTTGCCTTATTCAAATACATTCTCTGACCAGATAGCCGCCCAAAGGGTCATAGACTTTATGTTTGGTTGGTAAGCACCTTCTAAAACCTTCTCCAATCTGTTTTTGGTTATTTTTATGTTTGTCTTGAATTATATATACATATTTTTAATGGAGGAATCAATATTTGGTGAGAGTGGAATATGTTGATAGGGGTGGATGGATACAGATCAACACTAATAAGCAAATACAAATTCAGCAATTCATAAATAAACACACACACAAATAAAATATGAGCTGCTGCTCCAAATACTTGTATTGAATTGCTTACATAAAAAAGATTTACATGAGTTCTTTATATAGAGAACTTTAGATACATTTAGAATAATCTAAAATATAGGTTGACATTATTTTACCTTGGCCCACATAAAATAATTTTCTAGAATTTACCTAACCCTAGCCGACATAAAAGTAAAAATAAAAATAAAAGACTTAACCTACAGCTGGTAGAAATTACCAGAATATTTTAACATATGTTATATTATAACTGTTGAGTTAAGTTCATATGGACCAGTTAGGACTCAAATCTAATCTAGGACCTTACATTTGCTGTTGGAGTGCTCTACCAACCGAACTACTAGCCCCTATTTGGCCAGCCTATTGTTGGTCCAGGTATAGCTTATTTCCAACACCCCCCTTTAAGCCACACTGCTGGTGCTTGGGACTTCTAGCCTGGCCCAGATACCACTTGTTGAGCTGCAGCTCATATGGATCAGTTGTGACTCAAACCTAGGACCTTCCATTTGCTACTAGAGTGCTCTAAGCTAATAACCCCTCTTTGATCAGTCCACTGTGAATCCGAATGTGATTTATTTCCAGCAATAACCTCCTTTTATATTAACTACCTTCTACTATATGAAATAAATTAAAAAAAAATGGAACCTGCTACTTTTTCTAGTGAGATCGAACCTTCAATCATTATCTATATTTTCCAATGACTCGACTGTCCGATCTATTCCTAAAACTGTTTATATTGAATTATTATTGTTTTGTGAATGCAGGTTTATGGATCCAATTACAAAAGGAGATTACCCTTCAAGTATGAGAAATCTTGTTGGCCCACGTTTGCCCAAGTTTAGTAAATCTCAATCGCTTATAGTGAAAGGCTCTTTTGACTTTGTGGGCTTAAACTAATACACAACCATGTACGCTGCTCATGCTTCAACGCCGCCGAACAAAATTAATACAAGCTACTCGCTGGATTCCCAAGCTAATCTTACTGGTATGGTTTCCAGAAAAAACCAACAACAAAAAAAATCTCTGTAGATTGATTCAGCTTTCAAACTATTAGACAACTGTTTAACAAAATTGTACACATTTGATTCCCATCAAAATGGTTGCAGCGGAAAGGAGTGGTGTGCTCATTGGACCTGTGGTAAGGCTTACTGAACATTTTAATGGAATCTTAATTGGTTATATTGTTGATTCTCAATAATAAAAAATTGTTTTGGAAAATCTGTTGGCCAATGCTCAATCTTTAATAACGTGGACAGGCGGGATCTCCGTGGCTTCACGTGTATCCACGAGGAATAAGAGACATTTTGAACTACGTTAAAGATCGATATGACAATCCGCCCATTTTCATAACAGAAAACGGTAATAAATTGTCCAGTAATATATCCCGTAGAACCCATTTGTTTTGAATAAAAATGATTATTAGAAATGACTTTGTGTGCCAATTCTGATCACAGGTATCGACGAAATCAACAACGAGACTTTATCATTACAAGAAGCTCTCAACGATACGTGGCGAATAGACTACCATTCACAGCATTTGTGGTACCTTCACAAGGCAATAAGGTAAGTCATTTTCATTTAATTAGTATACTGATGGTCTGTATCTTTCATATTTTCTGTATATATGCCTTTACTATCTATTATATTTGATTAATGGTGAATTTGATTGCAGGGAAGGATCGGATGTAAGAGGATACTTTGCGTGGTCTATGTTGGACAACTTTGAGTGGAACAGCGGTTATACTGTTCGTTTTGGTCTCCATTACGTGGACTATAAAATTAATCTCAAGAGATATCCAAAAGCGTCGGCACGCTGGTTCCGCAGATTCTTGAGATGAAGAAACACAGTGTTACACCGTACAATAAGAACCCACATATTGTGGCACCAATGTCAAGATTTGTCCTTTCTAATTACCTACATACTGTATTATTAAGACTACAAGCAAAAGCTTTTACATTCACCTACCATTCTCTGGTTCGTTTTTAGTCAATCTTAGAATAGTTTTTTTTAATTTGAATTGACTAAACTTGACCATTGACAATAGAGGTATATTGACAAGTAGAGGTTTTGTTTTGTGTTTTTTTTAAGCATTGTATTAATTTATTGAAGATTCAATTATATATTATTTTGCAAATTTATTGACTGATATTTTATAAACAGTGGTTTATATGAATTTTATGAGATTATAATATTTATATATGAAGATTTAACTATGTATTTTCTAAGTCAAATTCAACTTAACAATATTTTATGAATAGTGTTTTTTTTTAAATAATAAAAGGTATAAATATTGTTATTTATATTAATTACATAAAGTTTTTAAAATGATATTATATTATAAAAAATATGGGTGGAAAGTCACATGCATAGTTTAAGTAAGATAGGGTCTTAAATAAAATATTTATAAAGAAAGATATAAATTTGTTAAACAACAAGAGCTATTGATTTAGTAGTTTGAGGTTGATTGTAGTCATATGGTTTGCATGGTTAGAATTATTGGAAATAGGCTCTCAAGCTATAAGAGCACCATCGTTAGCATGTTTAGCATTAGTTTCCACTTCAATAGGAGATTGACCAATAGCCCTTGAAGGAGGAATAGATAAGAAAAAATGAGGAATTTTTCATTTCTCAAGCTAATAGAAGGTACCTAAAGACCTATGTATTATATAAGGACACATATACCTTCCTAAAACTTCTATTACATGGGCAATGTTTATTTTAAAACTGAACAAAGCATCCAAGGGTTTGTTGGTGTTTTTTCCAACTAAACCTTGAAAATCCTCTAAAGGATAGCTAGTCCTTATGCTTAAGAACTTCAAGATTAGTGGCCAAAAAATGGGAGATGGATTCTACACTTTTCTCCCCTACACTTCAGGCTCTGCAAAACCTAGGAGGGTAATCCCACTCAATGTACCTATGAATTTATACAATCAAATGACCATGTACATTGCAAATAATAAATGAATTCTCATGCAATTGCTCAATAAATGGAATATTTCAAGGGGCTAGCTACTCCTTTACAACACTCAACATTTAGAGCATGAGAATACAGAAGTACACTACACTTCCAAAAATAAAACCTCAACTAAAATAGAAATTTGACAATTGTTCTTTGATTGGGGGTAATCTTAGAACTTATAATCACAGACACTAATTCAAGGCCAGTGCCTTATCTCAGGGCATTGAGTCAAATTGATTACAAAGCATGATGCATGACAATGTTTAATTCTAACATGAAAGAGCTGCTGCAATATTGCATTACAATATTAACACTCAATATTCTGAATCCAAAACTACTTATCAAATCCAATCATGACTTCCACAAATCTATGTTTCCGTTAAGGTGATTTAATCAATTCTTTGAATCAAAGCCTTAATAAAGAATACACACCATCGAAAATACAATGGAGACCAAATGAAAGATCCTTGATCATTTTCACTGAAAACTTGTGCGAATAATACAATGGAGAGAAGTGGCTTCAGAATTTTTCCATCCTATTCAAATTATACTAGTACTGCCATATAACATTAAAGCTTTTAGAAATTATAGACTTAACAACCTAAAACCAGACTTGAACTTAATTTTTTTCCCTTGCATTACAAATTTCCTCTAGAGATCAATCACCAACCCCGTACATTTGACCATGAATTCCTTCTTAAATAAAATGAGGAAAACAAGCATCAGGCCATAATGCACACATGTCCAAATCCTATTTGACTATTGCAATTACATTTTTCATTCAAGAGAGGGAGAAAAATGCAAGACAAAACTATTTACATTTATCAATGAAGATTTTTTCCTGCCTTCCAAAAGGCATCATTATTGTTGCAATAGCTCATCCATGGACCTCCTTCATCCTTGTGATTTACCTCTTTTTGATTTCAACTATCTCTTTTAATGTTGCCACTTTTCCTTTTTGCCTTTATCACTTCTTATTTGGAATCATCTCTCATCACTAATCCACCCATAGCTTCACAATATGAAAGAGTGATGTGAAGAGTAGCTCCAATGGAAAGAATATTTTCTAGAATATTCACCCATCTCTCATCGCTCATCAACGTAATACTTCAAAGTTCCACTAATACTCCAACGATGCAAAGAAAATAGAAACTCACCACCACTCATTGCACATCACAAAATTTTATCTTAAATGAAAAGGTCTTTGGTGATAGGAGATATAGGCAATGGTACAAGATGTTGATAGGTGGCACAATCAAAACCCACTATTGTTCACTTCCTGTCACTCATCGCTCAAATGAATTCAGTGGTAAAAGGTTTTTCACAATGTCTGTGGCTTTAGCAATGGAAGATACTTTAGGCTTTTATATCACTCATCATTGTTTGGTTTTACAATGGTCAAGTTACACTAGCAATGGGATCAAGTTGGCAATGACATAGGATCCATCCACATGCCCGACATCACATTCCATGATGTTCAAACCAAGTCAGAAAAGCCTCTTACAAAATGGTGAGACTTTTGTTCAATTTCAGTGAGCTTATACCTCCTTTGCATTGGGGATCAAGAGTATCTAGTCATTCATACTATATCCTTTGGAGTGCATAAATGAGGGAGCATGAAGCAAGCTCAAACAGTGAAGTCTAAAGCTCCTCTAGATGTTGTTGGGGTGTCAACTATCAGCGTTCCCCGATTCCTTTTACCACCCTTCACACAACCGCAAGTCGTGATGCAGACCTCTGAAATGCTAAAGTGTGAAAACACCAACTTTCTTTGACTTGTCGAATGTCGGTGTTTTCCATTCCCTCATACTATTGCTTACCTTTCAATAAGGAGTAAACCATCCCTCTAACTCACAAACCTAAAGTGTTTTCATTGTCAACATGAACCTTTTTCAAGTGTTGGGGTTTGGATTTTATCCATACCTCATACATCACTTTAGCATCCAAGTTAAGGCACAAGCCTTAACACTAAAGCTTGATGTCCACTCTCCTCAGCAACGGGCAAGCAATAAGCCCAAAGTCCAAAACTCAATCATGTTGGTATATGGTGTTGTACGCCATTGCATAAAATGATTTATTATAATATTATAATTAAATAGTTATTTAGTTGTGATGCACCTTAATGGTGTGGATAATCACACTGGGTAATTATTTGGGGACCACCTGATGTTGTATTGTAACATTGTATTATTATTTAATGTGTGGGAGACATGTGATAATAATTTAATATTGGGGATATATAAATAAAATGATGTCTTAGTACCTATTACCCATTTTTCACCTATGGGTTCAATCAGGCAGGGTAACCTGTGCTTTCAGGTGTTCTCTAAGGCCAACTAAAGGAACAGTTGCATCAAGGTTACATACCTTCTAACTGGTTTGCTTCTTGTGCAGCTGTGGGGGGAAGGTTATGTTTAATTAGGTACATGGATTAAATGTGGCTCCCACAAGGGTTGAGCCCAGCGTGCAGGTGTTCAGTTTTGGGGTGGGTCTTTGTTTTTTGTTTTTTTCCTTGTTTTCCCCCTTTCCATTTTGTTTTCTTCTTGCCCTTTTTTCCCTTTGTTCTATCGGGGTCGGAGTCAGACCAGAACCAAACCTGGAACTTTTCCAAAAGTTCCAGTTTCTGTTTTTGTTCCGGTTCCAGTCCTGCTTCCGCACTTATGTGCGTTTCATTTTCTTCTTTGACCTTGCATTCGACCGTGGGGTGGTTTTTTCCCTTTGCTACTTTCTTCTTTCCTTTTTCCCCATTTTTTGTTATGTTTTGGCGGACCCAGGATTGGGACCGAAACCGAACTTGGAATTTTTCCAAAAGTTCCAGTTCTTGTTTCTATTCTGGTTCCTGTCCCACCGGTCTTGTTTGCTTGTTCTGCTTTTGTTCTTCATTTTCTAGTTGTGGGATGTTTTTTCCTCTCTTCTTTTCTTCCTTTCTTGTCCTCTTTTCATCGTCTTTGTATGGTGTCGGAGCCGGGTTCAGGACAGAATCTGATCTTGAACCTTGAGGAAAGTTTCAGTGTCAGATTTTTCTCTGCCCCACCTCCGCTTTATTTTGTCCAAGATCAGTCTTGGTTTCGATCCCACTTCTCCTTCGTTGGGCCTTTCCTTTGTTTTGTCAGACTCAGGATTGGAACTAAAACCGAGCTTGGAACTTTTCCAAAAAGTTCCAGTTCCTATTTTTGTTTCGGCTCCGGTCTCGGTTCCGTCGGCCTTGTTCTTTTTCCTTCGTCTTCTTTTGAGTTTTGTCAGGGGCGGGACTAGGTCTGAATCCGAAACTGAAACTTGAAGAAAGTTTCAAGGGAGGATTTGGTCCCGATCTCGGTTCCGCCAAGATTCATCTATTTTTGCTTATGTTCCCGTTCTGACCCAGTCTCAGTTCTGATGTCATCTTGGCCCCGCCCCTGCCAATTTTGAAAAGTCTCAGCGAAAAGGAGTGCCTTCGCCAGGAAATGAAAACCTCGCTCTAAGATCACACCGACATGGTTGACATTGCCATAATGTCTGGTCGTCGGGGTAATGTCCTGCCGATAGTAGAGTGGTCTTGATGAAATGAGATGAGTTCGAAGGGAAGTCTCCCCGACCCGATGGTGTTTGGGCGACTAGAGAGTGATTTCGCCGAAGGATCTTTCCTTCGCCATGATGTCTCACTGACCTGATGGGGTCTTTCCCAAATGAAGGGAGCTCAAAGCGAAGAAAGGAGATCGGTAGGACTCTTAGCGTTCACTATGACCTCTTGCCGACCGTTGTTTGTCTTGTCGAGCACTGCTACGAGGTCTAATCACATCGAGGAGACACGATTAGTGTCTCACCGACATGCGATTCTAAGGAAGTGACCTTTGACCGACTGGAAATCTATGTGGCATAAATTCAACCAATTAGAAGATGCTAGGGTGAATCACGGGCAGTTTGACTATCGCGACTATCCTTGTGAAGAAGATCAACGAAATGCAGCGGTATGGATCTGCTCTGTGATTAGGGGTGATGAATTGGTTCGAAGGCAGCAGTGTTGTTTCTATGGAGGCCGACTACAGGGAAAATCTAATGCTATTTCTAAAAGGGATCAGCTTGCAGAAAGATCTGGAGCGGGAATCAGAAAGAGAGGAAGAAGAATTCATGAGTCACAGTAACAGCTGGAATATCAACTGGCGAGGGTCGATTAGCATTAATGATAGTATCTCAGAGCATTCAAAGCAGCTCTGACGAAGTCTTAATGGCGGATCTGAAAGTTGCAAGTTAATGTCGATGGCTGTAAAAGATCTAAAGACATCCCTGGAGCGATCTTTCACCGACATAGACAGCAGGGATGCAACCGAACACAGCATTAACTACATGAAAAGATCTCAATGCAGATCTTTTCCAAAAGGCATATATTTTTTGTAAGCCCTAGGGGTTAGGTCTTTTGTATATAAGGCATTTTTTCCTTCTTGTAAAGGAGTTGTCCTTATTCTTTTTGAAAGTTAGTGACTTTTGCATTCCTTTCTCAGATTAGCAAACTTCTGTAACTTCATTTTGGAGCATGATATATAAAATTTACCTTGGTTACCATTGACGGTTTAATTTGCCTTCTGATTCTTGCAAAATATTGTGCATTTTCAGGCGATTGATCAAGCTACTTCGTGAAATCTTTCTTTTCCTTATAGCTTTGTCTCATGTTAGCATTCCTTTCTTTGCAAAAGTAGTATTATGTAGGTTACAAACTGTGTTTACTTAATTGCACATGAGCTTTTAATTTGTGAAAATCTGCTTTTCCTTCTTGAAAGTGTGTGCATGTCAAACCTGTTTGTGAAATACTTATGCATAATCTACAGAAACTTATTGTGCAGTCCCATATCCATCATCAGTATTCAAGTGTAACTTGAGTGTCTCATTGTTCTTGTCATTTCGATGTATCACCATAATGCTTAGTTTTATTTTTATGCATTCCTTCTTCCCTTTTCCCCACAAGAATCAGTAGTTAGGTGATAACACAAAGGAAGCCGACCTTCTCCAGAGGTTGACCTCTGTTTACAAGTGACCCATAGCTTTAGAGGTCTTCCCATGTTACACTGGAGTGTTGGACACTAGGTTCAACGAGGGTGCAATTTCAGGTGATAACAGTACCCAATATTAAATAAGGGGTTAGTGGTATTGTATTCACATGGTTTTGTGGTACATAGTTTCACCTTACCACTAGTTGTATGTTGTGTTTGTATCTATAAAAGAAAACACATGTGTAGTGGTTTAGGTTGGTTGAGTGGTTTGGATATCATTATTGAGTCTTCTTGAGGAGTGTATTTATGAAGCATGGCATCGGATCTATGGATTCATGCTTGGACACATGGGAATGCATTGGATGGCTAGATGCTTCAAAAGTGTTCATTGTAACTCTTGTATTTGCTTTATTGTTGATTAATATGATGGAGTATGGATGCTTTTGGAGGCTAGGTTTTTCCCTCTTAAGGGTTTTCCCAGGGTATATCTTATGTCATCTTTGATGGGTATGTTGTCTATTCTCTTGCATATGGATTCTGAGTACTTATTTGCATGAATATCGCTTTTGGGTTATGTGGAAATTGTCATTAGATGGATGAAAGTTTCCTTACAAGTGGTATCAGAGTTATCATGGTT
Organism: Sequoia sempervirens; assembly: GCA_007258455.2. Lineage (NCBI taxonomy): Eukaryota > Viridiplantae > Streptophyta > Pinopsida > Cupressales > Cupressaceae > Sequoia > Sequoia sempervirens. The sequence continues at coordinate 331,333,710 of VDFB02281492.1, forward strand.
GAAGATTTTTTATTATAACCCTAGGTTGAGAAAATATTGTTTGAAGTTTGAATCTATGCAATGCATGAGAGAATGAAAGACATGGAAAGATATGAGGGTTTTGCAGGTTGTTTATTGCATATCTAAGGGCTTTGGGTTTGTTGTTTTGATGGGTTATTTGTGGATTTGGCTGTGAAAAAATTTGGCTAAAAAGGGTTTCTTGGTTATGCATTCAAATGGGGGTTTTATGGGGGAAATTTTACAAATGACCTCCTGGGGAAAAAAAAATATCGTGGTTGGATTCAAGTTGGCCAAGAGATGAATTTTGGTATATAATGCGACATGTTTTGATGAAGTTGAAAAAAAATGCAAAATCTTTTTTAGTCAAAAGCCCTTTTCAGATTGTACAGTCGATATTATTTTATTAAGAAAAATTAAAATTTTGAAAAATTAAAAATCCATCGCCATTAAAAATCATCCTTGCAAAATATAACCCAAAAAATTAAAAATTAAAAATATATAAATTATATTGAAAAACACCAATGATAAATCTTGATATTGAAAAAGAAAGTTTAAAAAAATAAATAAATAAATATCAAATTTTATGGGGGGAGGGGCCACCCCCATACCCCCCCATCAGCTGTCATCCTATGCTCACAGGTTGTTGACAGTACCGTAAGGTACCACCACCAGCCCTATCGGTGAGGCCCAATGTACCGCCAACCCCCATGTGGGGTTTAAAAACAAATTTTAAAAATTAATTTTTATTAATAAATTCCATCGCTTATTTTTGGTAATTAAATCCGCCAATATTAAAAGCATCCCAAAAATTTTATATTTGCAAATTAAATTAAATTTTATAAGTTCTTTGGTTCTGCCACTAGGGGAGCGGCACTGCACGGGTGGGGCCACCACTCAGCCACCAAGGGTGGGTAAAAAAAATTTGCCTCATGGTCAAACTATGATTTTACTTCTAGGGGGCATAACTTTCGCCCAAGTGCTCTATTTTAGCTCTTCTTGGACTCGTTGGAAAGCTAACTCAATGATCTACATTGTGGTGCTAGAGATCTTTTGATATTTTACATTTTTTAGTGTTTTAAAAGCTGAAATTTAGATATTCATTTTGAGCTTTGAGAGGTCATATTGGGTGCATATGGAGTTAAATTTTGGACTTCGAATAGTCAACGGAAAGCTTGTTCAGAGCACTACATATTGGATCAGGTTTGGAGTTGATTTGACATAATTTATTTGCTAATATTTTATCCTGGGCTATTTATAGGTCATGTACTATGGTGATGCTATGAGCTTATGGATTGTTGGATCTAGGAGATTTGATGTTGGATTTTGTGGCAATGGAAATTGTACTCCCTTCTTGGAGATAGTACAATCCCTTGCCTAATTTGGACCTATTTTGGTACACTTGTATTAAATACCCTTTAATTCATCATTAATAGGCCCCTAAGACCCTTTATTTTGGATCTTGAGGCTTATTTCAACTAAAAACCTAGCAAAATCCACAAAAAGCATCAAAAAATTTAGCAACCCACATCAAAAATATAGGGTGGGACTCATATGCCACCTTGGGCATATGAGTCCCCCTAGGTGGGACCCATACACCAGAGGTGGCGTATGAGTCCCATTTGGGTCTTTTTTTAGGGTTTGAGTGGGAAATTCAAATTTTTGGTTGATGGACCAGCTTTTGAGATCTGAATAATGGTAAATTAGGTGTAAATTCCTATATAAGAAAGCTTCTAAGTCATTTTTCAACCTAACAAAGCATTTTCAAGAGTAATTTCTAGATCCAATCATTCCAAAGTCTTTAAGCATTCGTTCACAAGAGCATTTGAATCTCAAGAGCAAGTAAAGTTGAAGTCTTGGAATAGCATTAGAGTGTTTTTGTAGGTCTTCAAGCTCACTTTCATTCAAGATCTAGCATTTTCAAGGGTTGATCATGGTTGTCTATGATGAATCATGATGGATTCTAAATTGGGGAAATGCAACTAGCCATCAAGCCAAGCCTAATGACTTGTTTCCTAAGTGATTCCATGCTCCATTATCACTCTACTTTCAACCTAACACTACTGAATTTGACTCCATTTTCTGATGAACGTTTGTCAGTCGTTCGACAAATATTTGTCAAAAAAGTGACGAAATGATGAAAATAATTTTGTCGCTATTTTTTCATCAAAATTATGACAACTCATTAAACGTTGAAATAACTGCACAAATTCGTCGGTCGTCGGCATCATAAAATGACTTGGATGTTCATCGGAATATCAACGAAAACTTCGTGTATCCACCAACGAATTACAACCAAAATGCAATTACAATGGATCTTCTAAAGCGTCAAAACAACACCAGAAGTTTGTCGCCATTTTGACTAAATGGGCAAGGAGTTACGACAAAGCCTTTGTTGGACCTTTTATGTGATTCGTTGATGGATTTCATCAAAATTGCAATGAAATGGGCAAGGAGTTACGACAAAGCCTGCATTGCAGCTAAGCAACTTTGTCGGATCTTTTTTGTGATTCGTCGGTGGCCTTTGTCGACATTGCAACAAAATGGGCAAGGAGTTATGACGAAGCCTTCATCGCAGCTAAGCAACTTCATCGGACCTTTTCTATGATTCGTCAGTGGCCTTCATTGAAATTGTGATAAAATGGGAAAGGAGTTACGATGAAGCCTTCATCGCAGCTATAGCAACTTCGTCAGACCCTTTCGGTGATTCGTTGGTGGTTTTCATTGAAATTGTGACGAAACAATGTAATTTAAAAAAAAAAATTGTTGAAATGTTCCATCGCGGAGACTCTTGGCGATGACCACCAAACCCAACCCATCGGGGAGAGATCAATCATCGACATAGGATAGAAAACTCACTCCAATAGTCCATGTCTTGTCGATGACTTCCGTCGACAAGATAGATCTAATGTCACACCGATCTGACCTCTTCAGGAGTTTTGAACACTGTTGGTTATCAGCAAGACATTCTGAGGGTCTCACCGATTAAACAAGTGTTTAAGAGCAAGTAAACAAATGGAACCTATTAATTTTCTTATTTTGGGGTTCTTTAAATCATAGAATAGATACCATCTTCTTGTGTATAATGTACTTATATTCAAATTTGAATTCGAGACCAATTGTCATTGCACATTCCATTTTACTTGCACAGAGTATTCTATAATCAATATATTGATAATTCCAAATGATTTATGGTATTGTACAACTCTACCTATCATCACAGTTCTATTGTTCCCCCCGAGAGAATCCTGTAGAGACAAGTTTATAATACCAATTCAAATAATATGAAAAATACTTACTTCCATACAAATTAAATGATTATTCTCACAATGGCAATTGTCTAATTACAACAAAAATTCCATGAAAGGTTATCCATGCTTCATAAGAGATGACTGATCATACATATAGACTGCAAGATGCATAGAAAAAGCATTAGACTTGAGAACAACCAAGGGCTAACAAGGGAAGGAGTTAAGAAACATCTGGATTGAAGAGAAAATGTGTAGGGAAAATGTTGAGCAATGTCAAGAGAACAGACCTTGTAGAACATATTCTTGACCTAATCAAGCTCTTGAACAACTTAAACAAAATTAAAATACTAATACATACATGAGACATGTAATGAACTTCCAATATCTGCTATCTTTTTCATTAATGCAAAGGTAGGTAAAGGAGAAATAATTATAATTGTAACACTATTCATAGTCCAGTAAATTATGTTCATAATTTGTGCTCAATGGACCTCAGTTTTATCATTATATTGCCCATCTAATATCATATTTTAATCTAGTGTTCAACTATCTTAGATCTAAAGATGCACCTTCAATTAACCATTTAAAGTACTATAAAATAAGGTAAGACTTTTACTTGAAAAAGATTGGGTACACTTGTAGGATTAAAGTTCTCGCAATCATCAGGATTTATTGGCACACAAACACAACCTGCAACATATGAAGTAATGGATGACTACAAGTTAGTGAAATGGTCCTTAATATGTGACTGGTTTGCAAATTGATTGGTAGAAAATAAGGTTACAAACAGATCTACATGAAAAATTATGAGGACAATCTACTGTAATCATCAAAATGGATGAAAAGTGCAAAGGAAAGAGTTGAGCTACATCTCTAGAGCCTAAAAAAACACATGCAAGAAACATAAAAAAAGAACAAACCATTTTTTGGATGAATACGAAATGGTGCCTTCAGCAAGTGATTCATATGCTTTCACACTTGACACAGGACATTAAGAAGATTTTAGTCTTCCTCTGTGAAATTAACTACTTACAGAATAAACCCAGAAACCAATATTATATACTTCCATGTCTAGCCAAGGGTAGGTATAAGAGAAAAAAAATTCCTCAATGCAATGCTAAAAAATATCAATGTGTGTACATAGGTTTGTATTACTCAAAATATCATTTCACTGCCTAAGGAAAAATACCAAAGTGATGTTTTAAATTTCAATCTTCACATAGGCTCCCTTATTGCTACACATGCATACACAAGCATTATTCAAGCTCTAAACTATTCAAATATTAAGGATTTAATTAGCTATAAGATGTAAAGTTGTTGTTTAGACATAATCCATCATCTTTTACATATCTTTATTCACTCCTAGTGCTTCAAATAAATTTGTGTAAATGAGACAGAAATGTGAATCTTTTATGATAAAGAAAATTCTTAAAAGGAGGGAGGAGAGAGCAAATGGTGGGGGGCAAGAGAATTCTTGAATGTATAGCAAAGTATAACATTTTGATCATTATAACAATGAAACAAATCTTAAGTTTGAAGCATTAATATCATTTACAACATTTGTGATCAAGAATGAATGTAAATAGAGAAACTTTTGCATACCTATAGATGGTACAAAATTTAATGGTTAAGTCAAAGCCTCCCATCAACAACAAGATCCAAATATCCATGTATCTATCTCAATCGAGCCTCTCAACCCTTGAGAGCTGTCAATTTTTCCACTAACCTGTTATGCACAAAAGTCAAATTTTAGTGTTATGTCACCACTAAAAACAGAAGAAACAGAGCTTTGAAACCAAATCCACACACAAGACAATGTGGTATTCATACAAAGCCATACAAACAAAGTAAACTCAGAACATTGGAATGGAAACAACTTCAAATTATGATGTAGAGCATAGATTCAGGGTATAAAGAATCATTTTTCTGCCACCATAGTGAAAAGTTAGCACTTTCTTTCATCTTTGCATATTGGTTTGATGCTTCAAACGATGCATTTATTATATTGAAAAGTGCATTACCTTATTGAGCTTCTCTTTGTTTTGAGAATAGTTTAATATTTCTACTTAACTGGGCCAACCACGTGATGATGAAAGCTCATTTGGCCCGTCCCCCCCACACATCACTCTCAATTCCCCATACCCAATCATATAACATTAATCATTCATTCATCCATTAATAACATATAAAATTCATTCATTCATCCATTAATAACATATAACATTCATTCATTAACATATAACATTCATTAATTAACATATTCACATTCATTCATTAACATATAATATTCATTCTTTCAGTTTTTACATATTATCAAAAATATGGTTGTCATGATATGATTACAATCACTTTTTCTTTTTTCTCTTTTAAAGCTAAAAAAAATATGAAGTGGAGTATCATTTTCAAAATCATCTGTCCCCCCTTTAGTTGTTCTACCCTTTGCTCGTGATCTTAATGTACGCCTAGTCGTCTGCTCATGATGTGGACGCCGCTACAAGGGGGGTTTGTTGCAATAACAAAGAAATGTTAAACTAATATGTTTTATTATTATTGTTACAATTATTTCATTAATTAAAAGAATATTAGAGTGGTTCTCTTTACATGATGGGTCCACATCATGATCCTGAACTTTTGTTATAGACTCATGCTCAACATGTTGAACACCCTCTAAATCCTGATCTGCAGTTGAAACACGAAAGATTACATTAATTAATACACCAATTGAAATTAAATATGTTTAAGAGAAGATGAGAGTGGTGGGTATGTGCAGGATCATGGTGGGCCAAAAAGTGGCAATGAGGAAAAGAACACATCTTTCATTGACCCAAAAATGCGAAAAATACCGTGTTGACTTTTTTTAGGCTCGAGTGTCAGTACACACCACCAAAGCAAACACCAATCCTAGTTTTCCAAATCGAATATCCGATCCAAATCGGATATCCGATCCAAATCGGATATCCGATTTGTAAAAAGCATATATATAAAAAATCTGACATTGTTTTAAAATCATTTGACAGTGAACAACCCACAGGTGCATAGTGAAGAGGTTCTTCACGTAATGGATATTCGATTTCACCAATATCCGATTTGAAAAGGTAAGATTTTAAATTTTTATTTGCTCTGATTCAATTTTGAATTAGATTTGGATAATTTCAATTAGCTTTTTGTGGATTTTTTTGAAAAATAGGGTTTTTGATTGAATTTTTATGAAAAATTTGAGTTTAGAATGGTTTTTGATAAAAAAAAATGAATGTTTTTTTGTGGATTTTTTTCAAAATAGGGTTTTGATTGAATTTTATGAAAATTTTTGAATTTAGAATGGATTTTGATAAAAAAAAAAAAAATAATGTTTTTTGTGGATTTTTTTTCAAAATAGGGTTTTTGATTGAATTTTTATGAAACAATTAAGTTTAGAATGGATTTTGATAAAAAAAAATGAATGTTTTTTATGGATTTTGATTTAAAAATAGTGTTGTATATGTATTTTTATTAAAAATTAGAGAATTTTATAAATTTTTTTAAAAAGTAGGGTTTTTTATTTTTATTAAAAAAACTAGGGTATTTTATAATATTTTCATTTATATTGTCTAATTTTAATTAGATTAATTATTTTTTAACTTTAATCAAGCATTATGGCTATTGAGAATGAGAATGCACAAATTCCACTAGTTGAGAATGAAAATCCACCAACTGAGAATGAAAATGCAGAAATACCAAATGCTCCACCACCTCCGCAGCCATCAATTGAAGACTTAATTCATGAAAAATTGGAGCAATTGAGGGGCATTTGTGATGTTTATAAGAAAATCCCTTAATTATCCTATATGTCAACCACATTGACAGGAATAATTACAAATGTAGAAACCCTCTCCACCCAACATAATGTCTTTCATTCGTGGCGAGAAACCATGAGGGAATATTATGCATGTGGATTGTCTTATGATGATGTGAAAAATCTCCAAATAACAAAATCCTGAATAGCCTCTTTATTTATTAACCTCGGCACTGGCTTGCTAGTTAATGTTAGCAAACCAAAACTTTCTATAAAATGGTACACACATAGGGGCATAGTAGATAACTTTTGGGATCGTTGGTGTATGGTTTTTTCTAAACCACCCAATAATAATCTTGATGTACCTTTTTAATTTATTAAAAAATTATATGTTGAGTTTTTGTTAGGGCATCATGTCAATTACTTTGACATTAAACCCTTCCAGGGCATTGGTGGAGGTATGCCCTAGGATAGGCCAGGGGCAGCTAGAGTAGTCAGGCGTCCACATGTTCCTCATCCTCCCCTTCCTCCACCACCTCCAGTACAACATCCAAATATTACGGAGGATGTAGTCACACAAACTATCCAGGCCATTCACTCTTTAAGTGGTCTTTTGGTTTCCCATGCTTCTTCAGTAGCTCAGCCACATTTTGGTGATCTTGGCAATGGATCCAGTGCTACTGCATCATCCTCCTTAGGTCCACATATTTGTGTGCCACATATTTGCAATACGTGCCAGAAAATATGCTTGGGTCCTATTGTACAGCCCCTTGAGCATCCATTAGACACTTTTGATTATGACATCCAGGATGTGGAGATTATAGCAGATCACACGCAAGGGAGTGGAGCACACCCTATAGAGTCCTCTCCTGCTAGAGAGGTGGACATTGGAATAGTTACATAGGTAACATTTAAGGTGTAAATTCATAACTTGCATTTTTTTTTTAAATGAATATTAATAAGAGATAGTATCAAGTACTAATATTTATTTACATGGTCTATTTAACAGTTAATGTCTGAGGAGGAGCTCACACGAGTGACTAATAGCACCCTTAGGGCCATTTCATTTGGCCTCAACACACTCACAGTATGTATTTTCGCACTCAGTCATTTACAAGATATTTTATAAGATTTATAAGATATTTTATTGATTATGCATACATTGACATAGATTCGTAGTTTCATCATATGTACTTGTCATTTTTATGTACAGGCAGTTGTGAGCTATACATCATTGTTGATAAGTGCCACAACACTTGAAGGAGTAGGTATTCAAACACCTCAAGGAGGAGGTGTTGAAACACCTCAAGGAGGAGGTGTCAAAACACCTAAAGGAGATACAAAAAAAGATCAGCCTAAAGAGGTATGTGTTTATTTTATTTTGTGCTTGGTAAATATGTTCTTATTACTGATAATTCTACGCTAACTTGGATCAATTTCATGTTTTTGTTCACATATATAGATTAACGTTACAAAAGTTGGTTTGGTTAGTTCTTTGAGAGGGGTATATTCTATGACTCCTAACCCTTTGAAGAGACATATATTTCAGGTAATCAAGATTTCAATTTTAGAGTTCAATTATAATTCAATGTGTATTGATTTTTATGTTAATTAAATTCAATTTTAAATTATATAGTATAACTAATCTCAATTATGGTTTGACTTTTTCTTGTGTAGCTACCTTCAGAGCCAACGAGTGCTTCAAAGAGGCTCCATTTTGATGATCCACCAATAGTTTAGGATGAGATAGACATTTTGGCATGTAAATTTTAAATAGATACCGAGATGGAATATGCCACATATTGTAAAACTTTGAGTTGACGTTGATGCCATTTTTGTATATGGACATACACTTGATTATTGGATAATTTGATATATAGAAGTTGACAATCAAAATTTAATTTCCTCCTCATGTGCATGATTAAACTCTTTGAAAATTTAATCAAGTGAGCAATGGTTAAATATCAATGTACAATAGCATAAAAAGAATGGTTAAATATTATGTAGTTTATATTCATATTGTTGATTACATTGCATTGCACATCTTTCAAACTCAAAGCATTACTTCACATTGCATAAGTAACAACTAGATGCTGATAGATGAAAAAATTTCAATAAAAATATAGTTTTTACAAAGTCAACCTAAGCAATTATACAATTACTTCACATTACATAACTAATAACTAGGAGCAGTTATCAATTGCATTATCTTGTCATGGAATTCTATGAGACCACATTTCTTTGAGGAAACTTGGCACAAAACTCACAAAAATTGAAAAGAAAGCACTCAAACAAACTGTAAAGGGGTCTCAGGCCTGTTGCCCCCTCATTCCACATGCTATGCAACCATTTACTTGCAATGTAGGGGCCGAACAATGGAGAAAACATATAAAAATAATATATATATACAACCTAGAAGCATGAATTACAATTAGAATATCACATAACATCATATAAACAAAAAAACCACTATAAACTTGAATGTCATTTAAAACATGCATGATAAATATTCATCGTTGAAACTTGAATTGTGGTAGCTTGATATACAGAGTCGATTGATGTCAGGGTTCAATTTGTATGATATTGAAAAAATAAGCCAACAGAGTAGAGTTATCAGCATTCTTCAAAAATCATAAGAATTCTTTTAGTACACTAGCCATTTTGACATCTTCTTGGAGTCTCAAACATTATTTTGTATCATTGTTACATTGGTCTTAGTTCAATGATGCTGAACAATTTTAGAAAAAAGAAAGTTGTGTCACGGTTTGCATTCAATCCAACAAGCAAAAATGAAAGCTTAGCCTCTTGGAATGAAAATTCTTGTTTGCAAAACAAATGAATAAGAATGAGTTAGTTAAGGTGTTTGAAGTTATTTAGAGGTCACTTTTAGGGTGCAAGGCTTAAAAGTTCATTTTAAATGCACTCAAACAAACTTTAAAGGGATCCCAAGCCTATTGCCCCCTCATTCCACATGCTATGCAGCAATTTACTTGTAGTGTAGGGGCCGAACAATGAAGAAAACATGTAAAAATAATAAAAATGTATATAGATGTGTAGCTTAGAAGCATGAATTACGATTAGAATATCACATAACATCATATAAACAAAAAAACCACCATAAAATTGAATGTCATTTAAAACATGCATGATAAATATTCATCATTGAAACTTGAATTGTGGTAGCTTGATATACAGAGTCTATTGATGTTAGGGTTCAATTTGTATGATATTGAAAAAATAAGACAAGTAAGTAGAGTTATCAGCATTCTTCAAAAATCATAAGAATTCTTTTAGTACACTCAAGAGTTATCAGATGTCTTCTTGCAATCTCAAAAGTTATTTTGTATCATCATTACATTGGTCTTGAGAGTGGTAGCTTAATGTAGGTCCAAAATACAAAACCTGGTTTACTTGTGCAGTGTAACAGTGGCATAGGAAGATTTTTCTTTGAAAGAAAAAATGAAAGCTCAGCCTTTTGGAATGAAAATGCTTGTTTGCAAAACAAATGAATAAGAATGAGGTATTTAAGATGTTTGAAGTGATTTAGAGGTCACTTTTAGGGTAGTTAAGTTGTTTGAAGTGATTTAGAGGTCGCTTTTAGAGAAGAGAGATGTTGAAGAGTACATCAAGTTAGTGAGAACCGAAGTGTAATGTGTTTTAGTTTGTAGCACTCCTTTGTTTCTCTGCAGATGTGTGATAAATTCTTAGTTCAATGATGTTGAACAATTTTTGAACAAAGAAAGTTGTGTCACGTTCCGCATTCAATCCAACAAGCAAAAATGAAAGCTCGGCCTCTTGGAATGAAAATGATTGTTTGCAAAACAAATGAATAAGAATGAGGTAGCTAAGGTGTTTGAAGTTATTTAGATGTCACTTTTAGGGTGGAAGGCTTAAAAATCCATTTTAAATGCACAAAAAAGAATGAAATTACTTCAAACCAAGTTTGTGAAGAAGTTAACTATGTTGCCCACTAGTTTCCATTAAGAGTCCAAAGTGCTAAAAGGTAGCAATCGTTGAAGGGCTATTTCTCAGAGACCATGATGCTTACAAACTCTATGTCCAAGGCTATGGGATTGTGTTGGGACCATCTACAAAAACCTCTCTCAGTTTTTGCTATCTCGGAGGTGTTTTCCTATGGTGATGACTTTTCAGTGGAGAGAAATGTTGCCAAATGCAAGCAGTGTAAAGTTGCAAAGTGGTGCAACTTTCATTCTGCAACTCGTACGACCAAACAGACTATTCCAACACATCCGGATGGGTAATTTTATGCTAGGGATTGTCCTCTCTTGTACCCAAGTATGCTGAATCACTTTGAGCTACATTGGACTGATGATTTCCCTTAAGAGTCCAAAGTGCTAAAAGGAAGCAATATTTGAAGGTCTATTTCTCAAGGACTGTGATGCTTACAGACTCTCCATCCAAGGCTATGGGATCATTTTGGGACCATCTACAAAAACCTCTCTCGGTTTTTGCTATCTCGGAGGTGTTTTTCTGTGGTGATGACTTTTTAGTGGAGGGAAAAGTTGCCAAATGCAAGTAGTGTAAAGTTGCAAAGTGGTGCAACTTTCATTCCACAACTCATATGACCAAATGGACTGTTCCATCATGTCTGGATGGGTACATTTACGCTAGGGATGGTCCTCTCTTGCACCCAAATACGCTGAATCACTCTGAGCTACATTGGACCGGCGATTTCCCTTAAGAGTCCAATGTGCTAAAAGGCAGCAATCTTTGAAGGGCTATTTCTAGAAGACCGTGATTCTTATAGAATCTCCGTCTGAGGCTATGGGATTGTGTTGGGACCATCTACAAAAACCTCTCTCGGTTTTTGCTATCTTGGAGGTGTTTTCCTATGGTGATGACTTTTTAGTGGAGGGAAAAGTTGCCAAATGCAAGCAGTGTAAAGTTGCAAAGTGGTGCAACTTTCATTCTGCAACTCGTACGACCAAACATACTATTCCAACATGTACGGATGGGTACATTTATGCTAGGGATGGTCCTCTCTTTCACCCAAATATGTCGAATCACTTCGAGCTACATTGGATCGGGGATTTCCCTTAAGAGTCCAAAGTGCTAAAAGGTAGCAATATTTGAAGGGCTATTTCTCAGAGACCGTGATTCTTACAAACTCTTTGTCCAAGGCTATGGGATCATGTTGGGACCATCTACAAAAAACTCTCTTGGTTTTTGCTATCTCAGAGGATTTTTCCTGTGGTGATGAGTTTTCAGTGGAGGGAAAAGTTCCCAGATGCAAGCAGTGTAAAGTTGCAAAGTGGTGCAACTTTCATTCCGCAACTCGTACAACCAAACGGACTGTCCCAACATGTCTATATGGGTACTTTTATGCTAGGGATGGTCCTCTTTGCAACCAAATACACCAAATCACTCTGAGCTACATTGGACCGAGTGAAATTAGGTGAAAATTTGATGCAGACCCAAGGGTACAATCACAAACTCTTTGCAACCTACCTATTTGAGACATCTAACAAGATTATTCTAACCTCTTTGGACAGTCCAAAACTCCCTTAAAACTTGACAAGCAACTAAATACACATTTCCCTCTTTAACCCCCTTAAACCCTTGTAATAGTGAGAAACTAGTTTTTGTCCAATTACTCCACAATTTTCCAAAACACCAAACCAACACATGACTGGTTCAAACACCCATATCCAAGTTACACAACATAGACTTCTTTGGACCAGCGTTGACTTCCTATACATTCACCCTTGAAAAGGCTACTCAATTAGCCCAAAAATGCAAAGAAACATACCTTCAAACACCACACAAACCCCTGAAACCTTGGGGCAGCAAACAAATTTCCAAGAAAACAAATATTCTACAATTAGATTCCATTTGTACAAACCTATAACCATCAAATCAAAAAACCCTTGTTTCTAGTGTAATTCTTGAGGGTTTATTGGATGTAGCACTTCCACAACCTTTCAGAATCTTCCACCACCTTAGACACCTTTATTTAGGCCCCAATATGCTTAGAAAACAAATAAACTTTTGGTATCTCAGAGATTTTTGCAAACCCTAGGGTAAAAACTCTATTTTCAAGTGAAAAATAACCACCATTTTTAGACCTTTAACTCTTCATTTTATTTCAAAACCCAGTTCTCCACGCCTTCCACTCTTGAAATATCATTTCCTAATCCCTACCAACTCATCCCACCAATTCACATTGGCACACAGTAGGTGGGATGAGATTCAATCCATTAAAATTGCAAAACTCTTATTCCCCTGTTCAGGAACCCGTCTAAAGAAAGTTTGAGTTTTGAAGAACAAAATGAATAAAGAAACCCTCTATTAATAATTTAGAATAAATTCAAGACATGTAATAACGTTTCTACATAAATTTTTGATACAAAAATGCTTGAACATTTAGCTTGTGCACAGGCAGAAAACACAAGAAAAACAGTAAAATATGAACTGATCAATTGAAACTTTATTGATTCAAAGAAAAAAACTCCTTCAACCAAACCTATCTTGAGCCCTTGAAGGCCTTAAGTACATTGATAGGCCTTGGAATCCAACTCCCAATGCCTTTAACCACCAATATTAACTGACTTTTGAAACCTTAATGACCGTTGAAGGCCAAAGTACAAACATTTTTCACATTAATATGACTCATAATGAAATGTTGCACTTTTCCAGCTCTAACTTTACTAAGACCTCACTTAATGGCTTGAAATAGCATCATTACATGTTCAAAACACTATTCTTGCTTGTCCCTAAAAAAATTTACTAATTTTTCCTTCAAAGGCTACAAAGCAACAACTAAGACAAGTTGGGATCTCCAATTTTGTTGACCCTAAAACCTAAAAACTCATCCTAATACATGACCATTAGGACTATTATATCTCATTAAAGACAAAAACTCAAAATATTAACACCTTAATCATTGAAATGATCCACAATGATATTGTGGTGTAGGTGCTCCTACACCAAAAATTGTGATTATAACTTGCTAATGTCAATGAAACATGGAGGCAGCAAGATTTAAAGTTGGCTCAAGCTTGTGTAGGTCCTAATAGATGTGTTTGATGAATTTATAGGGTGTGGCAAGGTTGGAAACATTGATTTCCTTAAAAACCTCATGAAAGTTGTTAAAAATGAAGTTGCACCCAAGTTGGATTTGAGGAGCAAAAGTTGCAAGCCACTATAATTTATTATATATAAATGGGAGATATTACAAAACTTGGTTCAAATGAGCATACCGACAGGAATGAACCAAGAAGAAAACCTTCAGTTGTAGCTGGATTAAGTACAAAAATAGACCCCTTTACAAAAGCTGAGTTTCCAAAATATAGACCCCTTTACATTTTAAACATACCCTTTATACAATGCCAGACATTTGACCCTTATTTCAAAAAACATCATTGGGTATAGATTATGCCCATACACAATTATGACCATTTTACATTGTTTCCAATTTGAGAATTCAAATTTTACAATTTTTTCCTATTAGAGGCATTCAGGGCATAGTCTTCAACAATAGTAGTATGTTCACATTCTAGACTAGCAAGCACCTGTACAAACCATCAAGGTAGCTTAGAATAACCAATCTATATTATTCTAAATGACACAAAATATGATGAGATGGTAATGTAAACTACAAAAGATGCTTAGAATAACCAATCTATATTGTTGTAATCTATTGCATACCTCTTTGAAAGGATCAAAGCTGGTTATTGTTGTAGTAGGTCCATGATCAATCGTGCCAAAAATATCGCAAAAGTGGGAAAATGATAAATCTATATTGTCACAATAGAAAAGATGCTTAGACTAACAAATCTATATTAATCTAAACAACTTGAATGATGATGAATTGGTGATGCAAACTATAAAAGATGCTTAGAATAACCAATCTATATTATTCTAAATGACACAAAATATGATGAGATGGTAATGCAAACTATATAAGATGCTTAGAATAACCAATCTATATTGTTGTAATCTATTGCATACCTCTCCGAAAGGATCAAAGCTGGCTATTGTTGCAGTAGGTCCATGATCAATCATGCCCGAAATATCGCAAAAGTGGGAAAATGAGAAATCTATATTATCACAATAGAAAATATGCTTAGACTAACATATCTATATTAATCTAAACAACCGAATGATGATGAGTTGGTGATGCAAACTATAAAAGATGCTTAGAATAACCAATCTATATTGTTATAATTTGTGGCATACCTCTTTGAAAGGATCAGAGCTGGCTATTGTTGCAGCAGGTCCATGATCAATCTTGCCAAAAATATCGCAAAAGTGCATACAAAATATCACTATTAAAGACACCTGCATTGCAATAGTATATAAAATATCAATATTAAATAAAGAACACTAATGAACTTAATCATAATGAACATAAGCATTCTACCTTCCATTCTTGAAAATGCTATTCAAGTGTGCTTGAAGGGTCATCTCTTTGCTTAAGAGTATCCAATATTGCTTCATGATGAGCATTACTAAGTGTCCATAGTTGTTTTTTCTTTGGTCTAGCATGATGCTTCAAAGACTTAACATTTGTTGCTATAACAAGGTGTAGACACCTAAAAATGGTTTGGAGAATCTAATTAATTAAATACGACTTATTTGATTAATTAATCTTAAATTCATCTACTTAGTAAATAAATAGAAATATTTATTTATATTAAGTTCATTATTAATTCTTCTATTTCTCTTTTAATTAAATAAACAAAATTAAAAATTTTGTTTTATTTAATTATTATTATTATTACTTCTATCATAAATTAAATACACAACTTAAATAATTTGTGTTATTTAAATACCTCATCACATTTCTTCTTAATTAAATAAAGATATTCTAAAATCTTTATTTAATTATCATTTTCCTTTTGTTTTAATTTAATAAACAAACCCTATAGTTTGATTTATTAAATTATTCAATCCTCTTTTTGCTAAATTTAAATAAATTAAAATTATTTAAATTTATGCATAAATCATTTACCACTATTCACTCACCAATAAAATTAAATTTTCAAAATCTAATTAATTCTACTGTCATTCACGAGAAGAGCTTCGGGGACAAACCTGGAGGAAATCCTCCCAATCTTCTTCCTCCAATCTTCCCTCTCATCTTTCCTGGTGTTTTCATGGGGAGGAACAATCCTTCATGATCAGCTCCACCTTCTCATCCCATGCCATTCAATTCTCCAGATTGAATCCCAGCCTCTTATCCCATATCCCTATGCAAATGTGCTGCCGTGAAAGCTATAAATACAGCTCTTTGGCTACAGGAAATAGATCCCAACTTGTGCAATCTTACTCTGCACATTTTCCAATCATCCAGCATTCATCCAGCATTCAAGCATTCAGCATTCATCCAGCATTCAACATTTGCAGTCATGGCTGCCATTATAGTAGTTTTAATTATTTAATCATATAGGAATAGAATAGTTTAATTCTCATTCTCTAAGTGTCATTTCAATGGTCTAATTAGCTTCTAAAATCTGAGAGCAAAGTAGATTAGAGAGATCTTTAGAGTTAGAGAGCAATAGGATAGATTTCTGAAGATTTTTAGTTTAAATTAGTTTAAATTTCTTAAATCTTAGATACAATGTCTTATTTAGAAGTGTAGAAGCATACTTAGTTTATTTTCCCCATTCCTACGCTTACAATTTGGCGCCCACTGTGGGGCCTAACCCCATATTATGCTTAATTGTTTTGAGAAAAGTGTCTTACAGGTATCAGCGTGATAGTTTTCGCGGAACCGTGGTTTTTTGTAGCACGCCGATCAGATTCTATAGCACTCTAGCGGTCTATTTTAGCGTGCTAATCATCTGTTTTAGCGCTTCCATCATCTGTTTCAGCGCGCCGGTCTTCTGTTTTAGCACGCCGCTAAATTGTTTTAGCGCACCGTGCCACTTTTTTAGCGCGTCGATTCACTGTTTTAGCGCCTCGACTCTTTGTCTTTAGAATCTTTCTTTTATATCTGGATCCGACGCATCCGCGGCTAGATTTTGATCTTTTGTCTATTTTTGATTAAAATTTATCAATCCTAGGATAGCAAATGGATAAAATTTATCAATCCTAGGATAGAAAATGGATAAAAATTAATCAATCCTAGGATAGAAACTTCACGTTTTCTTGTGGGTTTAAAAATTGAACATCATGCTTTTATGGAGCAATATCTCCATATAGATTAGCGAACTTTTCATTTGGGTTTTTAAAAGTGAACAAACTTTTTTTGCTATGATTGGGTGATAGGTTTATGCTCTCCCCTTAACTGGGTGCATCAGAATACCAGACTCACTTTTTCTTTACGCATTTTTAAAGCTTTTTAAAACCTTTAGATAGGCCTGTCGTAGTGGGAAAAAGTACTCACCCTACGAGAACAACCTGAGTGGGGACAGCCAAAAGCCATGGTATTCCAACCCACTTAAAAATTTATGTGAATTTGGGGAAACCCTCTTTCAACGGAAGTGTGGATAACCATCCCCAAAATATTTGTTTTAAAGATTGGGGTCTCTCGAGGGAGTTTATCCATTTACCGCTCGAACGAAACCCTATCTAAGAACCTAGAAATAGAAGCATGCTTGTCGGGTTTCTAAACATTGTAATACTCGGGTGCAGGCGGGGAAGAATCTACCCTCAAGCACTCACCATATAATTGCCAGGACTGTTTGCTCAGGGATCCGTATCCACTTCCGTCACTCGAGTACACCTAGAAAAGACAAAAACACGCGCCCTCTAGGGGGTGACATGGCTATGTGAGTCGATGCAATTCCAAGCTGTGGGTCGTTCGAGTATATAACGATGACCTTTTGTCTCTAGGAGTGAGTCTATCTGAAGTGTCTTATCTGTTATAAACTAGTGAAAATCAAGAAGAATCATGCTTGATTCTTAAGAACATACACTATCTGTTTAGATTCTAGGATTTTAAAGTCAACCATTCTATTCTTGCTTGCTGTGTTTTCTCTCATTAAATTCAGATAAGATCATCACAAAAATCTTCAAAATCAAAACACTCGTGAAATTCTCATGATTCGAGATTGGGTATCCACCAAATTTGTCAAGAAATCTCTTGTCAAACGAATCAGAAAGCCTAAGTAAACACTTACATACAAACAACTTCTGAGAAAACAACAATTTTTATATCAAAGCAGGAAAGTTCTACTCCAACATAGGACTTTTATTCATAGGTATCACGATTTCTCTAGAGGTTATATGGGTGACTATGTTGTAGCTCCCTTAGATTCACAAGCATTTTATCAAAGAAGGGCTCTTAGGCAACACCACAATCATAGTCAAAGAATTCGTCCAGAATACATCCCACAACCAACCATACAATATGATACCAGACCAAGTGAGTTTCATAGAGTAAGATAGTTTTTTGTCTTAGCACCTCATGGTTCTGTTATAACGTGTCACTGCTCTGTTATAGCACTTCACTGGTCTGTTTTAGTGCTTTAGGTCTCTGTTCTAGCGTGTCACTTCTCTGTTTTAGCGAGTCCCAACTCTGTTTTAGCGCTTTGGGTGTCTATTCTAGCGCATCACTACTCTGTTCTAGCGCATCACTGCTCTGTTTTAGCGCATCCCAACTCTGTTTTAGCGCTCCAGAAAGTCAAAAAAATAGAGAGTGAGTAAGACAGTTTGTCAGTTTTCCCATATTAAAAACAAGGTTTTCATCAGTCCAAAACATTTTTTTCCATAGTCCAAAACACTTGAATCATACAAAAAGAAAACTTTACTATTATGCCTAGGTCTTGAAACATCTTGCAAAGTGTTCTTATCACTAAATCTGAGATTTTTTGTGTCAAAGTTTCCCTATCAAGGATTTTTATCATCCTTCCATCACAAAACTAGACACGACCAAATCAGATTTTAAATCAAAAACCTCGACACTTATCCAATCAAAAATCCAAGATCAAAGTCTAGAGTGAAAATTTTGTATGCCTATTTTTACACGATCAGCATATCAAAGACAACAACAACAAGAAAATGAAAGAATAGTAGCCATGGCTGAAGAAAACCCTTGGGGACGATATAGTAACACTGACCCTCTCACTAATTCACAAGAGAAAGAAATAACTGCAGAAGAAATCGAGAAAGTTCAACAAGACCCTCATTTCCATAAATTTATGGAAAAGATGCTAGAGCAAGATATGGAAAAGTATCTTCTATTATTAGCTGACAAAGGTGCTAAGCTTCCTAAAGACTTTGATGTCAATCAACTCAAGGAAACGACCACACCCCAGACAACTAGTATGGAAAATCCAAATCAAATAGATGCTTTGACAAAACAAATCCAACAATTACAATTACAGTTCCAAAATATCCAACAAAGGCCAAAAAAAAGATATTCCTTACAAGACATTTTCCCTTATCCATTCGACCCAAGCATTAACATGATACCATTTCCACAGTATTATGAATACCCGACATACAACAAATAAAATGGAAGAACTGATCCATTTGATCACGTACGGGAATTTTGAGCCATGAGCATAGAGTTCACACATGAGGACTCTTACTTACTACGATTATTTCCAAGAAGCTTAGGAAACACTTGCATGGAGTGGTTTTCTAAATTGGAACCTGGGATTCAATCTTTTGAAGAACTGATCAATAGGTTCATAACACACTTCTCATTCAACATCCAACATGGGGTGACCTTAAAAGAACTCTACAACACCAAACAAGCAAAGGGTGAAAAGTTTCTTTCCTTTCTCCAACGATGGAGAAGGCTATTTGCTAAATACCCTAGATCTATTCCTGAAGAGGAGAAGATAGAGATGTTCATTGATAACTTAGTGGATGACATGAATTACAGATTGGACTTACAATGTCTGTCTACATTTGAATAAGTTATCAAAAAGGGGCTCAAAATCGAAGAGGCTCTAATCAAAAGAGGAACAATAAAACACTTCATTGAAGGTTCAAACAATAGCAATTCCTCAAACAACAACAACGAAAAGCCAAGATTTTGGCAAAAGAATAAGAATACTGATACCATGATCGATACACACACGTCCAAACCAGTATTCACCTTGACGCCAACCACTACAAACAAACACAACAATGATTCTAATGTCAAACAAAGTAGTGATCAAGGAAATAATCAAAACAGTGGAGAAACAAAAACCCAATCATTCCAAAGACCATCCAATAAACGAAAATTCATGCCATTAGGGCAATCATTGGAATCAGTCCTCAAAGAACTTTTAGATGAAAAACTCATTCAAGTACAAGAGGCTAGAAATTGGGACCCTCAAGTCAAACCATCATGGTGGAATGACTTGCATTACTGTCACTACCATCAAAATAAAGGCCACATGACTGAAAATTGTTGGCAATTAAAACATGCGGTACAAGACCTTATAGATCAAAAGAAAGTATTTGTAGAGGGGCACCAAACAAACAAAGATCATACAACATTCAAAAATCCTCTACCCAACTATCAGAAGGGAGAATCCTCTTCTGCAAACAGCAAAGGTAAGAATGTTGGTTATGTTTATGACACAATGATCCTTTGTCTTTCTGCTGCCCAAGAGGATGAGGAGTTATGCAATCAAATCAATCGAAACAATGACATTACATCTACTAATTTGGTACAACATATGGACAAATCTGAAAACCAAATTAATGTAATCACACTCAAAGGGAAACAAGAGCACCAACCGGTTAATGCCACAACAAGGGCACAATCCAAAGTTATATTGAAAGGAGCATCATTATCATCCCAATCTGTAGATCCTCCCTCCAATCAATATAATCTCATCGATCAATTACAGAAAATACCGGCACAAATATCCATCTTGGAACTTTTAAATATCTCCCCATCACGCAAAGAGGTTCTTGAGCAAGCTCTTGTATCAACCACGGTACCTAACAATTTGGATGTATGTCAATTCCAAGCTATGGTGGGACATCTATCTGCACCTCATTGCCTTTCATTTTCTGAACATGATGATGTATCACTCACCCATCCACATAATTCCGCCCTTCACATTGAAGTCCTAATCCATAAACACCGTGTAAAGCGTGTCTTGGTAGATGGAGTGGCTGGTCTAAATATTTGTACCTTAAAGCTGATTCGTGCACTAGGATACTCAGATGAATCCATTGATACAAGAAGAAAAATCACAATCAAAGCATATGATGAGGAAGAAAGATCCTCTAAAGGGTTGATCATATTACCCATTCAAGTGGGACCTATTGTCCAAAATGTGGTTTGTCAAGTCTTAGATAGGGAACTGACATACAACATACTATTGGGACACCCTTGGATTCATGATATGCAAGCAGTACCTTCCACCTATCATCAGTGCCTGCAATTTCCTGTCAATGGACAGGAGGTAACAATCACAGTAGACTATAATGACACCCAAGCTTGTCATACATTGAAAACATCTCAGGATACATTGATACCTCACAATAGAGAAGTTAGCACATCATATTCATCTAATGGTGAGAAACAGCAAAGCTTCATATCAAAGTGGCTTCCAAAACAACAAAAATCACAAGAGATCAGGGTGGCACAATCTAACCCTTCAAATGTTGAAGAACAATTGGCTTCATTCTCATACCAATTCACCAACAAAGTACAAATAAGTGACAAAGGAATAAGTGAATATGGTGTCGAACACTCTTTCCATCTATCATAGATGTTACCCTCCTTACAAACATATGGACAGCCATCTACAACCACCCAAAAATCAGCACAATCTACAACGGCATTAGATGGCAGATTTGTAAAAGCTGGGAACTTAGATGAAGAATCAGAAGATAAGGCCATACTAAATTGGCTTTATAGGGATGAGGAAGCTTCCACTTCCATGAGTAATATCATAGAGACAAATCAATATGGAAAGGGAAAAACTATTCTGGAAAAGATGGGATATTCAGGACAGGGACCTCTTGGGTTAAGGAAACAAGGCATAACAGAACCAATCCAGCCACTCACACTCCAACATAAGGATAAAACTGGACTAGGATATACAGCAGAACAAGGATCTCTTGACCGAGGGAAAGAAAGTGTAACAGAACCAACCCAAGTTCTCACAATTCAGTAAAATGGCAGAGCTAGACTAAGATACATAGAAGAAGCCAGAGCAAAACTCACCAATAAAACTGTGGAGCGTATTCTTCAAATAAGAGAAAATTTTGAAACAAATTCAAATGAATATGAGTGGGACAACTTATTAGATTTTTCCTATGAAGATATTCAGATAGATGTTATCAAAAAGTATACCCCCAAACGTGAGGAGGGTCAAAGCTCGAGTTTTAATCCTATTGTCTTTGAAACACAAAATTTTGATGACTCAAGTGAAGATGAACGGACATCGATTGAGATAAATGATGTGGAAGAAAATACCTTCGTAGGCCTTGACATAACCATTAACAACCTAGATGACATTTCCGTCTGAGCTTTCACAATCGCTGACCTCAACCCATCTAATGATTCATTGCCTTTACTACATCCCGAGCTTATCGAGTGGGAACCCCAACACCCCATCAATCTCCCTATTTTTGACAATGATCCCGCTATTATTAACTACCTTTGCTGTGAGGAATCTGATACTTGTTCTACCAATGCTTCTTTTAACGATGCTTTTAGGCAGGAGGATGCCAAGCCTTCCAGTTGCAAAAATATGGAAATAAAAAATGGATCTAATGGTGAAAACCATTCTATGGCAGTATTTGATCCTAAAATAGTAAAAACAAAGAATGCATCCAATGGTGAAAACCTCATTGAGGCACCAAAGGATGGAAGGCTTGACATCCTCCCACAACATTACCATGAAAGATCATCAGTGTTGATAGAACCCACATAGTCTATTGATATTGGCACAGCAGAGAAAGTAAGAATACTACACCTGGCAGCATCCATGACATATGCAAAAAAGCTAGATTTTATCAAATTATTTGAAGAACGATGCATCAATTTTGCTTGGTCATACTCTGACATGCCAGGCTTAGACACAGATCTCATTATGCATCACTTATCTTTACCAGCTGGCACTAAACCAGTAAAATAGAAACTGAGAAAGATGCATCCACATGTTGCATTATTGGTAAAAAATGATTTGAAGAAACTACTAGATGTTGGATTTATTAAATCTATTGATTATGCTAAATGGATATCCAACATTGTACCTATTTCAAAACCAGATCACACCATCAGAATATGTACTGATTTATGGGATTTAAATAAAGCATGTCCAAAGGATGATTTTCCTTTGCCAAACATAGACATGATTGTAGATCTAATAGCTGGCCATCAAATGCTATCACTCATGGATGGATTTTCAGGATACAATCAAATAAAAATAGCTCCTGAAGACTAAGAAAAGATAGCATTTACATGTCCATGGGGAACCTTTTGCTGGAACATCATGCCTTTTGGGTTAAAGAATGCAGGAGCTACATACCAGCGAGCCATGACAACAATCTTCCATGACATGATGCACACCTTCATGGAAGACTATGTGGACGATATCTTAGCCAAATCTCACACCAAGGAAGGACATCTAGAAGTACTTGCCAAAATATTTGACAGGTTGGAGAAATTTAAAGTCAGATTAAATCCTAAGAAATGTGCCTTTGGAGTAACATCAGCAAAACTCCTTGGATACATAGTTTCTACAAAAGGAATTGAAGTAGATCCAGCAAAAGTTAAAGCCAATGTGGAAATGCCACCTCCTAAGAATATCAGTACATTAAGATCTCTACAAGGCCGACTACAGTCCATCAAAAGATTCATCTCTCAACTAGCAGATCGGTTTCATCCATTCAACCATCTTTTGCATAAAAATGTGTCTTTTAAATGGGATGAATAGTGTGAGAATACTTTCAATAAAATCAAGATTTATTTAATGACACCACCAATCTTGGTGCCACCCAGTGAAGACAAGCCATTGTTGCTATATATTGCAACAACAAATATTTATTTAGGAACCTTGCTGGCACAAGAGGATAGAGAAGAAAAGGAACAGGCAATATACTATATTAGCAGGACACTCAATGGACATGAAGTAAATTACACCTTCATCAAAAAATCATGCTTAGCAGTAGTATTTGCAACACAAAAATTGTGACACTATATGCTCACTCACACTGTCAAGCTCGTTGCAAAAATTGATCCCCTCAAGTATTTACTGAGCAAAGCAGCTTTAACAGGAAGGTTGGCAAAGTGGGTCATGCTCCTCAGTGAGTTTGACATTCAGTATGTTGAAAGGTGAGCTATCAAGGGACAAGTCATTGCTGACCAATTAGCAGAAGCTCCATTGTCAGACAGTCATCCTATGACCATGGAATTTCCTGATGCAGATATCCTCAATATTACAACACAACCATGGCAACTCTACTTCAATGGATCCTACACACAAAATGGATCAGGGGCAGGAATTTTATTTGTCACACCTCTTGGGCACACAATTCCACGATCTTACAGGCTTACCTTCCATTGCACTAACAATGTGGTAGAATATGAAGCTTTAATCCTTGGAATTAAAGTGGCTATTGAATAGAAAATCACAGAACTACAGGTGTATGGAGACTCTCAGTTAATCATCTATCAGGTCAACAATGATTACCAAACTAAGGATGACACATTGATTTTATACAAGAGACTGGTAGATGATCTAAGGAAATACGAACATAGATATCAAATTTGAGCAAATACCAAGATCAGAGAATAAAGTAGCAGATGCCATGGCCACAATAGCATCTCTTCTACAAATGCCTGAAACATAAGATCATTATCGATTTATTGTGGAACAAGTGTCAAATCCTGCATACGCAAATCCCAAATCCCAAACCATAAGCCTTTTGGATAGTGCCCAATCTTCCATTTATGGAGACATTTATACTTATCGAAAAGATAATATCTTACCGCCAGATCTTTCTTGTAACCAAAAGCGCAACTTCATACGCCAATCCGCCAAACATACCATTATTGCTGACACCCTTTACCGTCGAGGCCTAGATGGTACTCTTTTGCATTGTTTAGAACATAACGAATCTGCTTCTGCTTTACATGAGGTCCATGAAGGAATTTGTGGTACACATTCAAGTGGATTATCTTTAGCCAAGAAACTCCTTCATTTAGGGTATTACTGGCCACACATGGAGCAAGAATCTTACCAGTTTGTTAAGAGATGTCAAAAATGTCAAATTCATGGCAATCTTATACATGCACCAGCACAGGAGCTCCATCCATTCACAATTACATGGCCTTTCTATTAGTGGGGATTGGACTTGGTAGGGAAAATAAACCCATCTTCATCTAATGGACATAAGTTCATTATCACCGCAACAGAATATTTTACAAAATGGGTGGAAGCAGTTCCCTTAACCACAATCACTGTGAAGCAAATATCATCTTTCATACTTAATTATCTCATTTGTAGATATGGGATACCCCAGTCAATCATTACAGATAATGGCAGGCCTTTCAAGAATCAAGACGTCCAAGAGCTATGTGAAAAGTTCCACATCCAACATCGCTTTTCAACCCCGTACTACCCTCAAGGTAATGGACAGGTAGAAGCTTCAAACAAAACAATCCTAAAGATTCTCAAGAAGATTGTAAATGAGGTAGGGCATGATTGGCACATTCAGCTTAACCCTGCTCTTTGGGCTTACAAGACTAGCATCAGAACACCAACAGGAGCTACACCATATGCTCTTGTCTATGGATCAGAAGCAATATTACCTATCGATGTAGAAATTCCATCCCTTCGAGTTTCACTAAAGGGACTCATTTCAGATGAAGATTATAGGATCTCTAGACTTCAAGAATTAGAGCTACTTGATGAACGTCGACAACAAGTGGTCAATCATTTGACAGCATATCAACAAAGAATGTCTAGGAACTATAATCATAGGGTTAAACCTAGAGTCTTCCAGATCAGAGACTTGGTCCTATGGGAAAACCCTAGAAATCAAGCAAACAGAGAAAAGAAGGGAAAGTTTGAACCTAACTGGATAGGGCCTTATGTCATTATATCAGTCTATGGATCAAGAGCATATCGGCTGTCTACACCAGAAGGAGACATGTTGGAGGAACCCATGAACAGCATTCATCTCAGGCGATTCTATACTTGAGGGTACCTAGTGCACAGTCAGTAAGGTTGTCTTGATGAAAACCTGGCAAATAGGCATCATGATGACAGAAAAACAAAATAAAAATAAAAAGGAGGACACAATAAAAACAAGTGATGAAAACCTGGCAAACAGGCGCTACTTGTGATTTTCACCAACTCTTTTATCTATTAGGTACAGTTTTGTTACGGTTGTTCCCTTTCATATCATTTCCATCTATCATTTGAGATAATCCATATCATAAGCAAGGATATCATGTCTTACCCTAGCTTGGGGGCAATGTCCTAGAATTATTTGGTACAATAGACTTTTGGCTTAAATAAGGAGAAAATCAAAATCCAAAAACACCAGAAAATCAAAATCCAAAAACACCAGAAAATCAAAATCCAAAAACACCAGAAAATCAAAATCCAAAAACATCATAAAATCCATCAAAATCCAAAAAATACCAGAAAATCAAAATCTAAAAACACCAGAAAATCAAAATCCAAAAACATCAGAAAATCCATCAAAATCCAAAAACATCAGAAAATTCATCAAAAATCCTAAAACATCAAGAAATCAGAAAATCCATGCAAAAACATTCAAAAATCACAAAACGCAAAAATAGAGTCTGTATCAGTCGAACTACGAGGTCTCTGCGTGTATAACGTAGGCAAGACTAATCTTTGATCAGTCCCCGAGACCCCTAGGATAGGTCTTTAGGTTACATAATTTGGTCAAACGTCTGAGAATATCATGCAAACATTAGCACACACATTTCAACATCGATGATCTAATCTGAATAATGATTTGAAAATACATTAAGTGAAATTTGAATTGTTGTACTTTTTATTTTATCATTTGCTTATCATTTCTTTGGAGCTACTCAATGATGTATTGAACTAGAGAAGCGAGGAAGGAGAATGATACTTTTCTTTGTTTGCTGTTTGTGAGTTAGTCATTATTATTTTATGAATCATCGCGGGAAGTGCTCTACCAAGTATCATGGATGACATTCCGATTCACTTAAGAAAATGATAAATTCTTGTCTGTTTACGCAAGAAATGCTTAGGTCATCTCAGTTTAATTATACCTTGATGCTTGTGTTCGCTTGCAATATCAAATATCATGAAAGAAATACTCAGGTCATCATTGGTCTATCTCATATCATTGATGCTTGTATTCGCTTTCAACATTTGAAAAGCTCAGTGATGATACAAAGCAAAATAAAAATATTGTTGAAATGACACTTAGGTTTGCATTGATAAAATAGGTTTGCATGGTAAACATAGATTGCATTCATAATAATACATCTGTAGAGTATTAATAACACAAGTTACAAAGATTCATTTGCAAATAATGTTATCTTTTCTTATTAAAGATTGAGTACACTTGACACATACAATTTTCATTTACATCATTCATTCCATACATCATTTCATTTACATCTCATTTTATATACATCATATCTATCATTCATTTCATTCATCATTCATTTACATCTTATTATATCTATCATTCATTTCATTTATCATTCATTTACATCACATTATATCTATCATTCATTTAAATCACATCATATCTATCATTCATTTCATTTATCATTCATTTCACTCATCATTCATTTACATCTCATTTTATATATCATACATAACATTACATCCATACATCATTCATTTACATCTCATTTTATATATTATACATTGCATTTCATGGAGAAAAGAAATACATCATCAATATCATATCACATAATCATCAATGCATCTATCCAATATAATAAATCATCATAAAACATAAAAATTTAAATGCATCCATCACATAAATCATGTAGAACACATCATAGATCAATCGAACCGCTGCACATCATATATATCTCATCAAATGTCAAGTATACAATGAAGTCTAAAAAGGATGAAAGTAACATCATATCAAAAATGGTTGTATATATCTCTCGAAGGGAACACAAATGATCTCAAGTGGTACTCACACTAGAAGGAGTAGGTCTCGCACCAGTATCATGACCACCACCAGATGTCCCAGGATCTCTCGAATCTCTTGGATCTCTCGAGAGAGGTTGTGTCACACCTCTACTCACTGTCCTCGAATGAGTCCTCTCTGAGCGGGACTAGGCATAACTAACTCTCTGCTCTGGGGGGCAAAGCTCATGATAATGGCTCCTGTAAAACTCAATCTCAGCACCTGCCCGCATAGCCTCTCGCATGTAATCTGCCATAGAGGTCCCATCTGCCACTCTTTGCAATCTCTCTGTAGTAGCTTGTGCTGTCTCTGCTATCTGTCTGACAGTATATCGCTCTGCAGTCAAGGCTGTAATCTGTGCCTGAGCAGTGGTCAACTGTGCTTGTACACCTGCTAACTGAGCTTGTGTTGTCACTACTGCCTATATGGCCTCATCTCTCTCACCAATCAGAGAGGTAATTTGTGTCTGTGCAGTAGCTAGCTGTGCCTACATCTGGGCCTGAGTCTGTGCCACTAATCCCTGCGCCTACGCTAGCTGTCCCTGTAATGTCAAAATCTCAACACGCAAACCAACGACCCCTGATCGCTCTGCTAGAGAGGGAGCAACTGCCTGCCTCTTACGAGGCGCACTGGATGATGGCTCTGAGGTACCTGCTACACTCGGTCTCCCCCCATCTCCACCATCATCATCACTATCACCATCACTGCTATCATCACTGTCATCGTCACTCTCATCACTGCCCTCCACATCAACATCTACATCCTCCTCTCTCCTCCGTCTTTGACCACCCCTTGCAGCTGCTGGCGTTGGTGCTGGTGTTGGTGCTGGTGCTAGTACTGGCTCATCTGGAATGGTAATACGAGGAGGAGGGTGTAGAGCCAAATACTGTCCATACTCAGGAGTAATGGGTGCCTCAACAATGTCTTGTCGCATATCCCATGCCGATGGCTATAGAGCACGATAACCCTCAACAAGTGCCCCATAAGGCAAGCATGGACCCCAATCACTGGCATCTATCCGTCGTCGTCCATAATGTGCTACTCCCTGAGGCATACACTAAACAATCCCATACTGCCTGTAGACGCAGCGAAACAGGAATCGCTCCAAAATCCTGGGGCTCTTCCCGATCAAATACATCGAATCGGCCAAAAATCCCAACTCGATATCATCATCATCCCAGTCATCACAATCCAAATAGGGACGCCAGGTCACTGTCTCCACATCATCAAGAATCCACCTCCAATAATCTAGCTTACCCATCATATGCTGGGTAGGCCTGCCTCTGTAGCGAAACACATAAGGTCTTGTCGCTGTTCTCGATAACACCAGCACGGGACGCGTAACTACTACCTCTGAGGTACATGATCCAGTGTAAATCATGATATAGCTGAGCAAGCATACACATGCCCCAAGCATATCTCGTCCTGTGGACCACCATACCCTCTAATACCCGACCCCATCCAAGAGATAGACCCTTTGACCTCTTATCAGGACAAAGGAATCCACCAATAAAGCCGGCCAAAACTGAAGGAAGTGGAGCATATGAATCATAAATCTCTACCCATGGAACCCACTCTCCCGCAATATGGGGATCCTGAAAAACTCTCTGCATAGACTCTACCCCACCAACCTCCTCTGAATCATGCACGACAATCTCCCCAACAAAAGGAATGTGAAGAATACGCCATACATCCTCTGGCATCACGGTCATCTCGCCAATAGGTAAGTGGAAGATGTTGTGGTCACTATGCCACCGCTCTGTTAAAGCTGTCAGTAGACCCCTATTAAGTCTAATATGGGACATATCCAGTAATGTCGCTAAACCGCAATCAGTAATATGCTATCTCTCATCTAGTGAAAGACGTGGTATCATATCGAAAGGCCAAGGAAACTGCTCTCGCACCTGGATAACATCTAAATGCTCTTGTTATCATAAAAACATTTTACAAATCAATATGTTATCCATCAGAATATCAAACATCATGAGGTCATCAATTTTTTAAAAAAATTGTGCTTTACCTATCAAACTATTAATTTATCAAAAAGGAACCCTCATCTATCAGTCAGGTTCATCCCTTCAAAAAATTTAATTATTCCTTGCCTATCATGAGGGTAATTATTATCAATCAATGGATCTCGCTCATCATGAGATCGTTTACCATTTATTTAGTATAGATCAAACTAAAATAGATGGAATCAACAATAAATCGATGAAATAAAAATCAAAGTGCACAATTTTTCATCAATATATACTTCCAAGCGCTACAAAATCCTACTGACGTGCTACAAAATCTACCTAAAGCGCTATTTCTAATGGCGCGCTACAAAATCCTACTGATGCGCTACAAAATCTACCTAAAGCGCTATTTCTAATGGCGCACTACAAAATCTTATTGACGCACTACAAAATTGACTTGATGCGCTACCCTAATCTATGGACGCGCTATAGATTTCGGCTAGCGCACTAAAACTCTGACGCGCTAAAACAGATTACCGACGCACTAAACCGCGTCTGTCGGGTGCTAAAACACTAAAACTGAACTAAAAAGTATGAGCATGAATTACGAGGAGGATTTGGGGTACGTACCGGAGGTCCATAGTCGGCCAGACGCTGGTGACGTCGCACACGCTCGAGTCGGTGGGTGTGGTAAGGGATCGGCATCCTGATGCTCTAGCACTCTAAGGGTCTCTATCACAAGATTGTCAAAGTCAAATGCACAAATGAATTTTGAAAATGATCTTTTGAGCTTTTATAGGTTATTTTTGTGAGATTTTCATGGAATTTATTTATTTTTCCTTCTGAAGAATTAATTCTTATCTATCATAGGGGCAGTTTTGGACAATTTTGTCAGGAGATAAATTGTTTCTTCATCAAGTCATCATCAAATCATTATAAAAATTCAAAATTTTAAAAAATCATAAAAAGGAAAATTCAAAAATTAATCAATTTATCTCCCGTGGGGGCATATATCGCTATCATTTCAAAATTCAACATCTGGGGCAAATCAGGGGCATATTTTAAACTTTTGTCAATACTGTAACTGAGGGCAAATTTCTTTGAAGCAATGCGTAAACACATCACTTCAAAGAGGGGAAATGTAGACACCTAAAATGGTCCGAGAATCTAATTAATTAAATACGACTTATTTGATTAATTAATCTTAAATTCATCTACTTAGTAAATAAATAGAAATATTTATTTATATTAAGTTCATTATTAATTCTTCTATTTCTCTTAATTAAATAAACAAAATTAAAAACTTTATTTAATTATTATCATTTTATCATATTATTTCTCTCTTAATTAAATAAACAAAATTAAAACTTTGTTTTATTTAATTATTATTATTACTTCTATCATAAATTAAATACACAACATAAATAATTTGTGTTATTTAAATACCTCATCACATTTCTTCTTAATTAAATAAAGATATTCTAAAATCTTTTATTTAATTATCATTTTCCTTTTGTTTTAATTTAATAAACAAACCCTATAGTTTGATTTATTAAATTATTCAATCCTCTTTTTGCTAAATTTAAATAAATTAAAATTATTTAAATTTATGCATAAATCATTTACTACTATTCACTCAACAATAAAATTAAATTTTCAAAATCTAATTAATTCTATTGTCATTCACGGGAAGAGCTTCAGGGACAAACCTACAGGAAATCCTCCCAATCTTCTTCCTCCAATCTTCCCTCTCATCTTGCCTAGTGTTTTCATGGGGAGGAACAATCCTTCATGATCAGCTCCACCTTCTCATCCCATGCCATTCAATTCTCCAGATTGAATCACAGCCTCTTATCCCATATCCCTGTGCAAATGTGCTGCCGTGAAAGCTATAAATACAGCTCTTTGGCTACAAGAAATAGATCCCAACTTGTACATTCTTACTTTGTAGGTTTTCCAAGCATCTAGCATTCATCCAGCATTCAAGCATTCAGCATTCATCCAACATCCATCCAGCATTCCTCTAGCATTCAACATTTGCAGTCATGGCTGCCATTACAGTAGTTTTAATTATTTAATCATATAGGAATAGAATAGTTTAATTCTCATTCTCTAAGTGTCATTTCAATGGTCTGATTAGCTTCTAAAATCTGAGAGAAAAGTAGATTAGAGAGATCTTTAGAGTTAGAGAGCAATAGGATAGATTTCTAAAGATTTTTAGTTTAAATTAGTTTAAATTTCTTAAATCTTAGATACAATGTCTTATTTAGAAGTGTAGAAGCATACTTAGTTTATTTTCCCCATTCCTACGCTTACACAAGGTGTGAATACATGAGAATGGTTTTGTGTTTCTCATAGTCTTTAAATGCAGGTATGCCATTCTTTCTAATCATGTATGTTTGCAACCAAGTTCTTGCAACCACAACTAAACCTGTAGGATACATGAAACCATCATCATCTTCCATCAATTGTGTTAGCTTATTCTTTACCCGCACACATCAAGCCAACCAATAGTTTGATCTCTCTTCATTCCCCTATGGTGCAACTACTACAAAAAAATGTCCTAGTTGTAGTAGATCTGAAAGCAGGTCATAATCAACTGAACTTTCCATTGTGTCATTTGTCATGGATATTGTTTGAGATAAAGGAGTTAGATATTGTGGTGCCCATGTATCCACCCACTCACTTGACTCGCATTGATCCCACTCGCACTGAATACAACTCTGAAAAAAACAAGCCAACTCTCATGTCCAAATGGTCCATGTGCCTGCATCTGAGCTTTGAAATGAATGCATCTTTGAAGAATCTTTGATTGTATGACAATCCAATCTGCCTCCCACTGTACCCTCCTCAATGAACCAACATAATCTACGCACTGTTGAATCAAGTGTCCCTCCCTATGACAATGTTGAACTACACCAATCAACTATAGAACATGCATCGCTGAATTTTTCTCTTGAAATCTTCAATTGCTCCTTAACTAGAGCTCTCTTTATGCATGCACCTACTCCATCATGCTCCCCTTTCCCATTTCCAGCTTCAAAAAAACTCCAAATATGAGGTAGACCCCTCTCTACATGCATTCTACTCAACCAATATAACATACAAGCATTATTGAATTGACCTGTGCAATTATCTGACCAAATTAAATGTCGGACCAGTGCTATATCATGCACCTACAAGAACTCAAAAAAAATCTTGAAACAATGTTGGACATACTCAGATGAGTGAGATCTATCATCACTCATATAAAAATGATACTCTTTGATTATCTTTCGATCCTCCTCTGTACTATCAGGTGTATGTCTAAATGTTATGTGGACAAAAATAGCAATCTAAATGGAATTGTAATACTAAGATTGTACCTCATTTTGTGGTTGCAATGTGTAGTTTTCTATAAAATCAACCACTAATATAATAGTGCCAATCAGAAAAGAATCCTTACACATCCTAAATTGTTGATCCAACCATTGAGACCTATGACAATGCCTTGCATACTTGTAGAAAAGATTCTCCTTAAAATCTGAAATAAAATCAACAACACTACATTCTTTTGAAACCAACTCACATCTAGAACCTTGACCTCCACTTTGCAAAGTATATTTGACTATCTCATATCTCTTTTTCTCAACAAGCTTCTTTCCAAATTCATGTTCAGAACTCTCATGAAAACATTGAACAAGCTTTGACAAGCCACCACATTGTGAGCACTTTGCATTTAAACAATCATTTCTATAGAAAAAGAAACCATCATCTCTAGAACATAAAAAAACATCTAGCAAGTCCCTTGATGATTTTGGAAGATGCATTGCACCACACTCCTACAACATTTCATTAGTATGCAAAGTAGAACAGATATAGCATAATAGTTCATGGTACATTGAAAACTCCACATGGTATATGCAATAGCAAGTATTGCGAATTTTAAGAGGCACACAATAAAATGGCTTCAAACTTTCAAAAGTCCTTTGTGATATTTCCATATTTGGATGTGTTTCAATAAAAAAAATTGAACATTGTTTGGCTTGATTCCAAGAAATTTTTAGGATGTAGTGTACGGTCTCGATTGCCAATTCTTAACTTTAAAACATCCTTTGCATTGGGTGATACTCTGGAGCTATCATGCCAAAATTGTTGAATTACCTGCTTTACATTATCAGCTAGCTTCTTATCAACACGTGGAAGCCTTCGGGAAAAATCACATGTATCATTTTGAAGAGGATCGTCTATTCTTTCTCTTCTTGCAAGTGCTCTATCTAAAGTTTTATGTTTTATGTCAAAATCAATACAAGTTTGTCTCATAAAGCGAGCCTTTTTCAATTGATGGCTTACTAGGGTAGTTGTAATGACTCTTCGAGCAGCTCTCTTATTCTTTTCCTTGTTATTTTTTCCAATAGACTTGAGAGCATTAAAAATATTTTTGACAATAATAGAATTTTTTTTGGTCTTCTTGTTCACATGAATCTTCAATTTGGTTAGCAAAGGTCTCATCTTTTTCATCTTTAGCAATTGTACAAAAATTTGGCATTGCTCAGTGAATGTCTTATCACTAAATTATTGGTTGAAAAGTCTTCTAGCCCACAACTGAATAGTTCGTGTTGACCTCTTGTCTTCAAATTTGTTTATAATGTTCTCATAAAATTCAAGTAACCATTTAGGGGTTCTTGAAGGTCTTGAATTTGGAATGTCTTTCTTCCATACAAGGTTGTTCATTTTTCATGTAATCTAGTGAAACATAATTTACACTTAATTCAATATTATGTTCAACATCTTCAATTCCAACATTTTCACCTTCAATTTGAATAATATCATTCCCAATTTTAGTATCATATTTAACATCTTCAAATCCAACATTTTTACCTTTAACATTATAATTATCAATTTCAATATTTTCATTCCCAATTTGAATATCATGTTGGCGTAATTAATATTTAATTACACTTTGCATAAGTTTACTTAAGCATATTTAATTCCTAAGTTATAGGTTTTATCCTTATCTTGTTGAGCTATCTTGTTGCTCAAGCTAAGATTAGGTTTATGCATCTTTTCTTTTATAAAGCAAATTATCTCTTGTAATATTTGGTACTTCGAATATATCAATTTGCACATCTTTTGCAAATCTCTGCTTTTTCATTTCTCTCTTCTGTGGAAGGTGATTTTTCTGGTTTGCAATCAGATCTTGATTTCTAACATATCATGTTCAACATCTTCAATTCTAACATTTTTAGCTTGAACATTTTGAGTATCAATCTGAACATTTTCATTCCCAATTTCAATATCATGTTCAACATTTTCACCTTGTACATATTCAATTTCCTCTTCACTTGAAAGATCATAGGGCTAAGATTCACCAATATTTAACATACCTTGTCTTCTCTTCCTATGATCTTCTTTATGTTTTTGTCTATATGCTTCAATTTGTTCTTTTGTAAGCTTTCTCTTATGTTTATCCTTCCGATGACTGCTACTCCCCATTATACCTCATAAAAGATGCTGAAAAATTATTTTTTATGACAAATTTGAGTAGAAGATGCTCCAAAAAGTTGAACTTTGTCTCTTCATGTCTAAAACCATGTGTTTGTTTCCTGCAAAGCCTGCAAAAAGAATATAGGGTCCATTGGAATGTAAAAAATGGGCCATATGGGGTTTTGGTATGGCCCACAAATCGGATATCCGACTAAATCAAATATCTAATATGAAAAAAATTTAAAATAAAACAATTTTATAATGCTCTCTAACAGCGGGATTTTAGTGCTCCAAATTGGATA
>VDFB02281492.1:331369588-331389921 GCA_007258455.2 Sequoia sempervirens
CCTTCATTTGCCGAGGTTGTGCTCACCCTCCTGAGCTACATTCAATGTCATGTGCAATATTATCATTGCCCAAATGTTTAAAACAAATAGGCATGTAATTACTTTATGGTGGAAATTAATATTGAATAGATTGCACAAGTATTTAATTTTAAATAAACTTTATTGAGTTTATTTACCTGTGTGTATGATGTAGTGGAAGGTTGTGTTTTCCTAGTCAAGACTCTTAGGCATTTAGCCATGGCTCCATAGCCTTGCTGGAAGGCAATATTTAGGTCATCTTTTGTGGGAACTCTGTTGAATTCAGAGCCCTACATTTTTGCATAAGATCATGAATTTTTCTTCTATGGTGTGATAAAACCAAAATTGTTTTCAATTTATTATTTGGATACTATATTTCATTTATTGATACTTACAATTCGTGCGGCTAATTTCATATATAACCACCAGAGCCAAGTTGGTGCCGCCTGTGTTTTTCTAGTCTTGGCTTTGTTGCCTTCGATGTGTTAGGCAGCCTATGAAAAGTTTGAAATATGTTAGATTATGTAAAAAGAAAGAGTAATCAATATATAATTACATTGTTGATAGTAGATCACATACCTTCCTTGGCTCGGTGGTGTCTTTCCTTTTTTTCTTTTCAGCCTTCTCCTTTCCATCTGACACCAAGTCCTTCCACTCCCTCTCTGGAATCATGGGGGGACATTCATACTTTTTGTTCTTCTCTAAATGTGACCTATATTGGTCACTTACATACTTTAGATAAGTACCAGCTAAATCTTAAGGACTTTGGTTTGGTTGAATGTTTTATCACCGAAGAGCACAACTAAATGGTTAATGAGCTCATCTTTTAAATCTTGATTTTAGGCATTTCATTGTGTACGTATGGTGGGCCCGAAGAGCTCCAATGTAATATCACTTAGATGTTTATAAAAAACATCATTTCCTGCAAAATTATCATGGGATTAATAGTCTAAAAAGAGCAATCAATAAGTAAATTTCAATTGGATTATATATAATAATAATTAAAATATTTTAAAGTACCTAGGACCTTCTCTATCTTTATGGGAACGAAATCCTTGGTCACCAAAAATGTGACCGAAAATTTTCTTGTACTAGTAATACAGGAAGATCCAAGAAATGCTGCTAAAATATCACCAGTACTAGTGGCCTCTGCATCCCCAGGTACATGTCTTGATGCATGTTCTGGTATGTGTTCGCTGCCAGAGGGTGTACTAATGGATGCCTGCATGGTATGTGTTGCCGACATTTCAAACGACAATATAGGCACAGATGATGGGGTCAGATGATGTGATGTATGTGCAGGAAGATCAAGATGGACACTTGTACCAACCCCTACTCCTTGGGTAGCACTTGCAGTACCCTGATCATGGCCAAGAGCATCATGAGGACACAAAAAATCATGTAAAAACAACACATATTTTCGTTCATGACATAAAAGAGTACAAAATATAAAACCATGAATGAACTTATGTTATAATTAAAGACCTCATGACAACTTACTTGCAAGTTTTGTGATCTCTCAGTCAATATTTTAACCCTCTCTCTTATCTCGTCTATTTGAGGCACTATGAATAACAACTTAAGGATTTCTTCATTGCATTTTTTTTGGGTCTTCCTTATCATATCAAGAGAGTTTGTTGAATAATCAATTTTATCATCACATAATATTGACTACACCTCCCTATGGATGCTCTCATCTACTACTGGTGCCTTTCCCCGATCAGTCAACTACAACAAGAATATTAAAAAAATTATCGAAAATAACCCAATAAACTTATCAAAACAACATAATAATAAAACATTTTGCTCGTATCTAATTTGTACAATTACAATGAGGTAAACCTATCGAGTAGAAGCGCGTGAAGATAAATCATGATTTGTGCTCTAGGTTGGAGCCTTCTTTGTACGATCAATGTCTTGCTGTGACAAAAATTAAATATAAAAAAATATTCCCGAAATGAAACCAATAGACTTACAAAAAAAAACATAAGAATAAAATGGTATATTGGAGTTATTAATTGGAGGTTGGCTAAAATGGTACATAGTACATACCACCCCCATAGTAACTATTTTTGTAACTAAGAGATTCAAATTGTAATCGATTAGCAACTCTTCCCCTACAGTTATTGATTTTATTGCACATACGAATACACGATTTCCCTCGCGCACCTCGAACATGCAATTAGGTTGCTTATTTGTTGACCCAGGTCATGTACTATTTATAAACCCTACAATATTCTTTGATGCTTTTAGCCTTTCGTCAATGTACATAGCCACAACTTTATTTTGATCCTTATCTTTTAGTTGTATATAATTTGCTGACAGTGCATACCTACGCATACTTCGTGTATATCAAACCAGTTGCATCCAATATTTGTAACTGTAATAGGGTTCAACATACTCCATCAATTCAGTAACTTTGTCATAACAGACCTTTATGTCATCCATGTAATGACAATGGTGATATGCGATATATCCTCTCATTGACACAAAAATCAGTGTTTATTGGAGGAAGTTCCTTGGGTACCCATTATTTCCATATATGTTTGTACCTCAAGGGCACCTCGATGTCGCCTATGCGCTCATCATCATAAGAACATGACCCCCCTTCAGCAAGAAAAAATTCCTGCGTTTACAAAATTTTCTTCCAATCTTTTGACCTCTAGTTGATCTCCCTCTTTTAGACATACTAGATATGTATCGCTTTCCTCTTCTCTTCCTCAATTTCCCTCACTCGAGGAAGACATATCTGAAAAATACCTATTTGGTGGTACCTACACTCATAAGGATGTTGGATGAAGTTCTTTCATGGTGATGTGATCTTGAGGTGACATTATGATTAATCTATCATTTCATCAGTAGAATTTCATAGGTTATAAGGCAATCAAGTCTTGATAGATTGCAAGTTATTGTTACTACTGTCCAAATGTGTCCATCACAAATCAAATCTACTTAACGTTTTAACTCTCAAACATTGTAACAAGTGTTAAATGTGACTATGGTCCACCAGTTACACAACCAAGGCCTCAAATGTATTCTCTAATTGTAATCAAAGGACTTTTTCTCTTCATTCAAGTAAATAAACTTGAAGGGAAACACCACCAAGTGGTTTATTGGACACCTACATGACTAAAAATAGCAACAAATTTAATTTAATTTCTATATGTCTAAGTGGTTAACGGGGAGGGAGTGTGTACTAGGCCTAGTTAAGTCATCATAAGTTTATGCTTTGGCAATAATTTTTTTTAAGTCATCCTAAATCTTCCTATGTCTAATTGCTAGGAGAATTTTGGTATGTTTTAAGGTAGGATGATTGATGAAAGATCCCAAAGAGCCTTTCTCCATGGTATTCAGGTGCACAGCAACAGTCTTCTCTTATATGGTTAGACATGATTTCAAGAACTTGGCTAAGAATTATTCATTTAACATAAGGTTTTCTCATAATGCCATCATTGGAAAAGCACGATCAAATTCTTCTATTATGAAGAATTGGTCTATGTGCCTCTAGTAATCACTATAAATGTTTGTAAAGATAAAATGACTAATTGCATCAGGTAGGAGAGAATCAACTTTGAGTTCTTCAAAGATTATATTCCTCTATTCATAATTTTTAAGGGTTGTGTGTGGAGGAGATTATCACTACCAAGAAGGGAGGAGACCTTTCCTTGTATTCTTTTATAATTTTCATTATTCTTATTTATTTTACACTTACATTTACAAATACACATACATATGCATTTACTGTTTTCATTTATTTCTCATGTAGTTTAATAGTTTGATCTATTTCATATTATATGTGTTGAATACTTTAGAATTTAAATTTCCTTAATTTATGGATATGTTGTATCTATAACACTACAAAACCATATGCTCTTTGCATTTACACTTGCATCTAGAAATACACATTTATATATATAGGCATAGATTTCTTTAATGATATGTTGCATTTATTGTTCTAGGAGAGCATTCAGTAATTTCATTTACATTTACATTTAAAAATACATATACATACATACATACATACATACATACATGCATGCATACATATATACATATATATGTGTGTGTGTATATCATTTATATTCAATGTTCAGAAACAACCCATTAGGTTTGCACATGGATAAAAATTCATAAAATCATATCTCCCATACATGTTTTGTTGAAACCTAGGCTTGAACCTCTCATTTCACATGCTTCTCTTCACAAAACTATTGAGGAAAGTAGCTATACCTTCTTTATTTCTCATCCTATTCCCTATTCATGCATCCTACAATTACAACGGTATCCATGGGGCCTCTTACACAAGCTACAGTAATCACAAAAAGTGTAAGAGCCCATTTATATCATGTTTCGACTACAAAACCCTCAAAAATAGGGTAACTCAAATTATGATTTGTTGGTGAGCTATATGGACAAAATCATTAGCACCAGCTCATTCTTGGAGTCTTTTGAAAGAGAAGCGAATTAGGTGGCAGTTAAATACAAACCTTATAGTGTCAAGGTGAATGAGGTGATCAATTTTGATTGGCCAACTAATGAAGAGTACCAGAAATGGGTAAATGTATATTTAATTGAGGAAGAGTGAAAATGAGTAGGCTACTAACGGTTGACAAATCAATTGTTGCAGTTACAACAGATTCCAATTTTGTTTTTTGGTGACAATCTAGGCACATAATTCTTGAAGTTTTTTGTTGCTGCATCAACCATTCTTAGCGGGCATGATGAACAAGAAGATTCTCTAGGGAGATTGTTTTGTAACAATTTTTTGGAATATCACAAGGCGGTCCAATTAGCTAGTGACACGTGTTCTTTTTGGCCTGATGCTTGCTTGCTCCTTTTTTCTATAAGAATTATTTCAAGGCCAAAAGTAAGAGTTAGCAAGTTAGATATTTTTGGTCGAGTCTAGATGAAGTTGCAGAGCAAATTGCAAAGTCTGATGGTTTTAGGGAAAATGCAATTTAAGTTTTGAGTCATTCTGTAGTAGGTTTTGAATTTATGGGGATTTGATGTTTTATGACAGTACTGGTATTTGAATTTATATGATTAATTTGAACTTATGTCTCTCCATTAGTACAAACATATCTGAATTTTGAATAAAATGATCAAGGGTTGTTTCATTCATTTCAATGTTGTGGTGTGTATGATTCTTGTTTTAGGTTTAATTCAAGGAATTAATTAAAATGCTTGAATGGGATTGTAGGTGGATATGTTTTGTATAAGGATTTGATAAGTAGTATTGGGTTAGAATACATATTGATGAGATTGTAAAGCAATGTTATCAAGGATCTTATATGTTATGTGTTAAATCTATCATAAACCCTTAGATGCTTATAAATTTGACTCCTCCAATGGATATATGGCACTGATCTAAGTTGTAATTATTCATATGGTTCAGTATTTTGTTTGTCTTTACCTAGAGCTTGCTACAAATTGCAAAGCAATGACTATTCATGTGAAATGTTGTTGTAGTTATTGTAGACACGCAAAATGTACAAGTTGACATTGCGCATCTAAGTCTGACTACCGACATCATTTCATCCTAAATCATTCCCGACCTAACCATTTAATTGAATATCTTTATTTGATTAAATTCATTTGTTTTCTTCTCTTAATTAAACAAATCATGTGTTTAATTAAGTCTCTTAAATCATTCTCCATCTCTTTTAATTAAATAATTAATTTTATTTAATTAATTAAATCTCTAAAGTCTATCTATTAAATTGAATAAATTAAAATCTTATTTAATTTAATCTTACTTCAATCTCTTTAATTAAATAATCAAAACATGTTTATTTAATTAAACTCATTAAATCATTTCCTCTCTTGTTTGATTTAAATTAATCCAAAAATCTAAGTCAAAATAAGTCAAACTTCCTAATCTTCATTAAATTGATCAAATCTTGATTAAATCTAATCTAATCTTCAAAATCCTCTAGCTTTTCCCACTTGCACAAATAAATCAATTTATTGATTTATTAAATCTTCATTTTCCCTCAACAAAGCATCTTTTGGAGGAATATTCTTCTATTTCAAATTCAAAATTTGAATGACATGTCCTTCCAACATGTCATTTACTCTCTCTTACAAGTCCTTCCAACAAGGCATTTACTTCTTCTTACATGTCCTTGCCTTGAGCCAAGTGGCATTTAATGCAATTTTCTTTCCCCCTCTTACATGTCTTTTCTCAAAATTCAAATTCAAAAAATGCATTTATTGGCACATTTGTCAAAACTTGCTCATTCCTCATCCAATCACATTTGGACAAGTGGCATTTTTCCATTGGCCAAATCTTTGTCCCACATTGCTCTATTTTGGCTTTGTTTCCATTTCAACATTCTATAAATAGAATGCTTCACCATGCATTTTGATCATCCACATCTCAAGCAAAGTTACCATGCTAAAATACTTAGCAATTCTCATCCATCTCATTGAATCATAGCTAGGTTTTTTGCAGATTTTAGCTTGGAGCATTCATCAATCTTCATCA
This sequence comes from Sequoia sempervirens, assembly GCA_007258455.2. Taxonomy (NCBI): domain Eukaryota; kingdom Viridiplantae; phylum Streptophyta; class Pinopsida; order Cupressales; family Cupressaceae; genus Sequoia; species Sequoia sempervirens. The sequence continues at coordinate 331,376,094 of VDFB02281492.1, forward strand.
AAGTGGATCACAATCTTCATCAAATCATCAAAGCTAGCATTGGAGTTGGGAAAGGGCCAATTTTCACATCAAATTGGCACCAACTCCCTCAAGAGATCAAGAATTTACATTGCTTTCATAGGATTTAATCTCTTTTGTTGATTTCTCATTGTATTGCTTTCATTTTCCTATTTAGAGCATTGATAAATGGATTTCTTGAGGAATCATGTTTCTAACTTGCATTTCAATCTTCTAATGTGTTTATTTTTTGTGTTTTGCAGGTATTAGGATCATGGTTCACATTATGGCGCTAGAAGGAGGGCTGAATCATAACAACACTAAGAGGGCGCAGGCTATGAGAGAATTTTGATGATATTCAACAATAATTTTGAACGCCACTGCCTTATGTTTTAGTTCTGACAAATACATATTGTATGATGATTCTGAGTTTTCTTATGGCTGTGTTATTTTCTTAAGTATGGCATTTCTTTTGCTTTCTTGAATTTATTTTGTGTATATTATGCAAGCATTTGAGTATTGGCTTCTGTAATACCCCCAGGGTTTGTATGCAGGAATGTCATTGTATTATAGATGCAATGCATGACAAAATCCCTCTTGGTAATAATACGAAAGGTAAGGGAATGTGTGTTCACTTTGGTCCCTGCCCCTAGATATATCCTACACGTATTTCCTACAGCTACCTGAAATCCATTAGGCTCTGAATCTTAGAAGAAATGATTTATGATCTCTGCCATATAGATGTCTCAAACCAGTAGCTGAAAATTGCTCTTTTAATCCCACCATCTGTTTTGTCCACCATTCCGCTTTGCATTGACTGAATCCCATTCACTTACTTGGCCATGACTTTACGGTGTCATAGATAACCTCTCCCATCGAGTGGCAAGAGCATTCAAGATCTGTGAATGACAAAGGCCAGTCTGTCATGCTGACTTCTCAGAGGCGTCATGCCAAAAAAAAAAATGTACATTGTTCTGGTTTTCCATTTTCTCCAAGACTGATATTTTTGTGTATAGAGCTCTTGTTGGAAACTCTTAGTAGATTTGGATCTTGTGGTTTGGATGTTTCTTCTAATTGCAATCTGGAACCATCAATGTCATATGCCTTGTGATGTCTTTTGATTTAGTACATTTAGAGTTTTGGTGACACTACCACATCCCTTCAGTAGTTGGCTGTCGGTTATACCACATTACCACCGCAGGCTCAACAACCAAAGATTTTTTTTTTACCCTTGATCTATGAGTGCTTGATGTTCCTCAAGTTTCTAGAGGGTGCTAATCTTATCAATAAATTCCCAGCCCTTATGCTGAACGGGTTTGCGGGTTTACAACTTGCTAGATTAATTTTGTCTACAATGCTTAAAAGAGTTTTTATGGCAGTAAAGAAACGTTTAACATATAGGAGGTCCCTTGAAGTCCTAGAAGGGAGACAACAAGTTAATGAAAACTCAACATGTCCATTGCACGAGCCTGAAAGTTTCTAAACGGCTTTCTATTTTTTTGCACAGGCAGAAATTACTGTTCAAAGGTCTTTTAACATTCTAATCAACATTACGCCTGTCAATTAGAGTTGCTTGAAAATTTCTAGAGCCCCTCTAATGTCCTTTTGATGCAGGCTTCGAATATTCTGTGTATGCGCAGATATACTTGTGAATTGTTGACTGTCTTGTGAATTGTCTCGTCAATACTTTTATCATCTTCCAATATTGATTGCGCTATCACAAATATCTGTTTTGATTCGCTGACATAAAAGCATGGTAGATATATTATAGATCCACATTTTGGCACGCTCGAAGGGGATGTTAAAAGTCTAGTGTATTCAATTTTACACCTACCAATTGCATTTGTCAACAGCTCTTTTGTTTTTTTTTTTTTTTGAAAGGCGTAGTCAGGAAACTGGGGATCGAGATTTGTGTTGTTGTTATCAAGACACTGGTAAAGGAATTCTGCCAGAACATTTCATGCGCCCTATCTATGTTTTCACATTTTCTTGTCAAAAGGTTCGCACGCCTTGTCTATGCTGTCACATTTTTCCTATCAAACGGTTCACATGCCTTGTCTGCGAAGACTTTGAGAAACGCATTGGACATTGAAGTTTTTTTTTTTATGATTTATGATGTGATTTGTCTAATTCCTTTTCTTTTTTAATGCCCTGATTGATCTTGATCTGTCGGAATTTTTGTGCTTACCAAAGATGCTGACATGTCAAATAGTTTGTTTCGAATAATCTTATTAGTGGTCTTTTATGTTAAATCTGATTTTCCCTTTTAGTGCTTATTATCTATTTGGCTTATTAGCATATCAAGCTATTGATTCATTTACTTTGAAAGACCATTTTCTCTCAAAAACCATTGTCATATATTTAAATTGTTGGTTATATCTTCTCAAAGGATCATGCATTTTGATAAAAAGGGGTAAGCATTTTAATGTTGGTTGTCAATTTTGTCATGAATATGAAAGGAGGTGCAAATCAAAAACACATTGGCATTCATTGCTGAGTTATTATTTTATTGATGTTATTATTATGTTCTTTACAAAGAATAAATAAATAAAATAATAACAATTCAATAATGAATGTCAATACAATCTTATTTTATTTTCTTCTCTTTAATAAAATTTCCTCATAAAAATTGCCATGCCTTAATCCTTATTTGTAATATGGAATAGGTGTCAAAGAAAAAAGTGAAAGGTATAACATGAAAACAAAGGTGTCAAATGAAAGCAAGGAAAACAAAGGCTAACAAAGGAAAACGAAGGAGAACAACGAAAGAAAACAAAGAAAACAAAGAACAACGCAGCATGAAGGGGAGAGATTGAAAAATTAAAGTGTTTCTTAACACTCTAGTGTTTTCTTAAACACTATTTCAAGAAATTGTCATATTTTTGCCCTTAGGACACTAATTCTCATTTGGATTTAAAAAGAACACTTCAATTTTTTTCATTTCAAAGTTGGATTAAAATTGAACATACAAATTGACTAGACATTGTTTTTTGGAACTAAAATTGAACAAAGAAAATTCACACTCAGGTTTGGTGCTTTAAAACGAACTCACAATTGCTTTGAAGGCTATAAAATGAACAAGTGATTGAATTGTGTGATTTTGTCTTTGGTGCATTTTGAGTGCATATCCTCTCCCCTTGCGCTTCGTGCGATCTAGGGTGCAAGAGAAACACTCAAAATGCATTTTATTGCTTTGAAACACTTCGATTTGGGTTTAAAATTGAACAATATCTTGTGCGAGTGTGAGTAGGGGAATTTTCACATATATTCTCTTTCTTTGTGCAGTCAAAGATTGATTGAGTTATGGATTGTGTCTTTGCTTGCTTTTGTTTATCCTAGAGGGCCTGCCTTGGGGAAAAAGTACTCACCCAATGGAATGACTCAACCGGTAACACTCTAAAGCCAAGAGTATTTCCAGCCGGGATATAAATGTGGGTATTGGTTAAACGCCATTATCACGCGATTGGCTCCGACAAGATGGATCCAAAAGGGGACTCTTGTCGTATGGGTCAATCTCCACGAATGGAAAGTCCTTACTAGAACCCATGTGCTAGAATTTTCCAAAATCCTTGATCTATTTGTTGGTGCAAGAACGGTCGTTCTGAAGCTACCCCACACTTTTACGGTCTTTAGTAGAAATGGAAAACATGCCATGGGAGTTTCATGGGTGTTGATGCTTAGCTGCCCCGTATAAGTGAGTGACGTGGAGGGGAGCCAGTGGGGTCAAGCATCTAGCCATTCGCTAAAGATAAGCGTAGCTGGACTTGTCCAAGTGGGGATTCAACAAATATTGTCTTACACATCCATAGGGCTTGTACTTGTTCTTCATTCAAAAACACAGTGCGTTTATCAAAAACATTGGAAAACCATCATTCAACATCATCATCAGAATTTTAAACCCCTTAGTTAGAGAAAATACCTTTGAAAAAGCCCAAGAACTATTGCTTACCCTTGGGATTATGTCCTTAGAGGTTTCTAAGTAATTGGGTTTACATCTTAATTTTCTCTTACAAAGGTCAACATTAGGCAACCCTTGTACTAATTTCTTGGAACTTCCACATAGCACTTTGTGGGACGAAAAGAAGTTGTGACATTGGACATTCAGTTTGAAACCTAATCAAGAAGTGTGTTTTTGGTAAAAAGTACTCATTAAGCAAAGATAACAAATTGGACCCCACACATGTGCTTGATATCTTTTGGTCATATTGGTCTTTTGATTGCTCTTAGAGAAAAGTGTGTTCTTCAATACCTTGGCCTAGTAAACAAAGTCTCTCTAAGTCTCTTAGGATCAAATCAAACACTTCATCCATCCAAACACTTATCAAAATCCATCCCACCAAACAACTTTAGAGCTTTGAAAACATCATCCTAGACTTGGGTAGATCATCCTTAAATCAAATCAAAGTCATTTGTTTAATTAGGTGTGTGGGAATGCATCCTTTCTCATACATTTAATTAAATCAACCATCCTTTGAACAAGTTCATCCTAAGATCACATCCAACATCTTAGGGTTTACAAGTTCATCATCCACATCAAACAATCAAAATCAAAATCCCTAAGTCTAGCATTGATCCAAAGTCCCTAAACATTCAACACTCATATCATTCACCTTTCATCCTTCATCTCGTCATTGATCCTAAGAACCTTAGAGGTCACTTTTGCAACAAAGTCAAAACACAAGGAGAACATGGAATACAAACTTGATCCATACATCTCTAGTAATCCAAATCAATTGAATCTTCAAAGCCTTACAATTCCAATTGATTATCAAAACTCACACTTATACAATCCATACATGGGACCATTACCTTCGATAAATGTCAATAGAACAACAAGTGTGAGTATGCCCAAATCAAAGATTGGAACACATTTCCCAATGGTAAATCCAAGTCCAAACCTACAAGTCCATCAACCGAACAATCAATGCATGAACCTTCAAACAAATGTCATCCCACCAAATCCCTACAAACTGAATGAGAATGTACCAAGCACAAGTTTTCGAAACATGAATCCGACAAACTTTGGGATGAATACATTTGCAAATCATAAGAATATTCCAAACATGAACAATGGTCAAATTCAAGCTATCATGCCAAATCTGAGTGTCATCCCAAATGAGAACATTTTCCAAAATCAAACACAACTACACACTCCAAATTTGCTTAAACAAGAGCCAAATCAACTATATCAAGGGAGTCAAGATCAAAATCAAGAACAAAATTGGCTAGATCAAATTGCTGCACTTTCCAAAATAGTTGAGGTATTGCGCCAAGGGAAATCTCCACCACTATTACCAACATCATTCCTTGGTTTAGGGCTTCCCCCTTTACCTAGCACCAATCACTCCACCCAAATAAATCCACCTAACACCCATCAAACCATCACGTCAAATCCTTCAAATATACCATCGACATCACACCAATGGATGGTATCTAATCAAACAACAACATTGATCCCAAATCAAAATACGGTCTCCCAAGGACCTATCACCTCAGTCATTCCAACCATCACTATCCCTTCAATCATTCCAACCACCACTATCATGCCCATCACATCTCAAACACTCACTATCACTCCAAGTGTATCTCAATCACTTGTCACCGCATCCAACATGATTCCAAATACACCACCACTACCGCCAAAACCAAGTGCAATAAGTCAATATCGTAGCATCACACTAAAAGCACATCAAGCCTACCAACAAGGGCTTCAACAATATCAAGCTGCCCAAACCTCTCAAGCTACTCAACTAACATGAGCACAAACACAAAAGATGACAACTATTGAAAACAAGGATCAAGATCAATCCATCACTGAGCACATGTTTACTTCATCCAATGATCAAATTGACATATGTCGAGAGTCACTTTTGAATCACGATCAAAATCCACCAACAAAACTCGACAATGATCCAATTCAAAAATATCAACATCACTTGACTCTATGGTCGAAGACATTCACAATCTCTCCACCGCAATTGTCAAAAATAATGATCAAAACCTCTCCATCGAGGAGCACATTGAGGATGTATCTACACAATTGATGATCAACTCACCATACATCAAGAGCCACTTTTTAGTGATCTCTTTCAAGGAGTATTAGGATTATTTGATCCAATTGACATAATGCACAATCAGTTCACCTATGATCATGTTGAAAATGTCTCTACATCACCTTATGAGTTAGAGGACATATCTCAAGAATTTATTCCAAAGCATGATCAAAATCTTTCACCAAAGTCTAGCAATGGTCCTTTTCAAAACATGTTGATCCCCTTTGACCGCATGGTTACAGATACTGAAAGAACCCTGAACTCGACACTTGAGGATATTGAACCACTTACCATGTACAATGATGACATCCAAGAACCATTTATAAGCAATCCATCCTTTCGAACTGATCCATGTCAAGAACTTGATCCAAAGCATGTCGAAAGCAACCCTAAAATCATCGAAGATCAAGAATTTGTATCTTCAAAATACTACAACAATCTAATGGAAACTCTCCTATCTATGCAAGATGATCACATCCATGTAGCACATACTCCTCCATCTACCCATGAGATGCTTTCTTTGGATGGAAACATAGATGATTGTTATTCAGAACAGGATCCTTTTATTCTTGACATTATCGTACAAAGGGAACAAGTTATTGGTTCTTACAGTCAAACAGAGGTTTCAACATCAGGATCAAATATGTCCTAAACTCAAATTGAGGACATCATGAATAAAGATATCCAACATTATCTACTCAAGGAAACAAGTCGTACAGAACAAGATATTCTAGAGTTAGCAGAGCAACAAATCGAACTGATGTCATCTACAATGGCTATCTATCAGAAAACACTTATCAAACAAGAGCTCTTGGAACAAGAAGAATCAAAGCATGAAAGTACTACTTCCACAATACTGGGGGCAACTTCATCTCAAGCAAACGTCAACATAGAGAGCATGAAGAATCCTTATGGTGAAACCATTGCCAATACTACAACCAGCCACACCATGAATCTTCATCCACCCATCACCCCATCCACAAATTGGGACCAACATCAAAGGAAATATATGAATCAAATTACGAAGAACGTCATCAAAGCAAAAGAAGCTGAGAAGCATAATGGACAAATCAAATATGCATGGACACCAAAGCATACAAAGAAAGATCATCCCTATCAAACTCCATCAGTCAAAGAAACTATGGGGCAAAATAAAAAAAGGGAAAAGTATCCATCAAAGATTTCCGCAAAAGCAAAAACAGGCTTCTCAAGCGACGTACAAAGTGTATCAAGCAGTTGGTCCTAATTCCACTCACACTTCCGTATCCACCCATCATTGCTCATCTTCCCAAGTTTGGAGAGTCAAAGGTTCCAAACTGTCAACCAATCCATCTCTTATCCCTAAACACACTCCATCCACGCCTCCACGCATAATATCCAATTCTTACATTGACCGTGTATTGGCAACGACCCTTCACCATAAGGATTCTGAAGGCACTTTATCACGATGTGCGCACCAAGACAGAGTTAACTCCAGTATCAACGAAGCAGATCAAGAATCCCAAAAGTTGCATTCAAGTGCATGTATCTTAGCAAAGCAGCTCCTTCAAGCGGATATTGATGGCACATTATGACAGGGGCATCTACATCAGCAACACCTCATGATTTAGCATGAGCTTAAAATCTTTAGAAAAAATCAAAAAAATCAAAAAAGCAAAAAAAATCAAAAAAAAATTAGAAAAAGGATTGAAAACAGTAAAGATAAAAATCGTCCTCTAGTGAAAACTGCATGGACGGCACTTTGGGAAAGACCATGATGAAAACCTGGCAAACAGGCGTCATGTGTAGAATCAAGCATCTACGTGCGCCAGTTCAGATAAAAGCATCTCATCCCATCCGTAATAAATCGAGCATTCCATCCATCTTATCCATAATAAATCCATTCATCCATAAACCATCGATCCAATCCATTTTCATCCGTCTGCATCCATCATCTGAGTTATCTTGATCTTGATAAAAATTTGGTACACTCTACACTTGCTTATGGTAAACATCTTGACATGGTTTGTTCTCATTGGTCCTATCCTATGTAGCATTATCTGAGCAACAAAGCATTATCCAATAAGCCTTCATTATCTGAACACCTTATCTTATCGCAATATAATCCTTGGCATCCTTTGCATATCCATATCCATCCAATCCATACACTTATCCAAGCATTCATCCATCACATTTCGTACATTGCTAGACATTGGGGGCAGATATTTACATCTTGCTTCAAGAATAAATCTTGATCTATATCCTCTGACTTATGTGGTGATCTGAACATTGGAAAAAGTGAAACCAAATTGGTCAAAGAATTTGTGATCTAGAATTCAAATCACTAGCCCATGGCATATTTTGACAAGAACATGTTCTTTATCAAAGTTTCATCTTTCATCGAACATCAATCCAAACAATCAATATCAGTCGCATCTAACGCACCCCTCGAACATCACATGAAATCATTCGAACAACTTATGTTCCAAACCAAGCTTCAACAATCCTGATCAATCAAATCCAATCAAAAAATCACCATCTCAGGATATCATTGTGTTGCTTAACACTATCCTTGCATTGTTGTGCATCCTCAACAATGTTATCATCATCAATCCTCATCATTCAAAACCTTGCATTGTTATGCATCCTCAACAATGTTATCATCATCATCAATCCATCGATTCGATCAGTTAACCCTAGCTTGATTTTCAACAAAATCCAAAACAGACACATATCCATATCCAAATCATCCAAATCATGCGAAAATCCAAAAACATCAGAAAATCAGAAAATCCAAAAACATCCAAAACATATCAAAAATCCAAAAACAAGTCCAAAAATAGAAAAACCTCAAAAACATTGGAATCTGAACTACGTCATCTCTGAGCTTAAACATAGGCAAGGCTCATCTTTGATCAGCCCCCAAGACATCAAAATCCAAAAACATTTGAAAACATCAAAAATCAAAACATCTGAAAAACATCAAAATCCAAAAACAGCCTCAAAACATTCCAAAAAATATCAAAAACATCCAAATATTTGAAAAAATCCATCCGTCTCATCTCGTTTGCACCCGCAATAATCAATCATCCATAAGAAACTGATCATCACATTCATCCTTTGGCAACACAAACAGAAACAATCACAACAATCAGCAAAAGCAAGCTTCAATCGTAAAATCAAAATCGAAACAACAAATCTTTTAAACACAAAATCAAACTCTTGATCATTTTCAAACATGTCAGTCAACCTTATATCAATAGCCTATCAATCAACTTATCAAAACCATCATCATCCTATACAATGCATGTCCTAGGATATATCGTTCCGACAATGGGCATCATTTTGGATATCACTTTGGATCTTATCCTATCAAAACACATCCCTTTGGCTAGAGGTATGAAGAACATTGACTTGTTTTGCGTACTTAATCTTTTCTTTTGATTTATCTTATTGTGTTCATTCCAAGGACCTCTCAATGATATCCAAACAAAGGATTTAGAGAGATAGGAATGGGGCAACGATCATATTGTTTTATCTACTGTGTTTGTTGGATGTTCTTGTAAAATAACTTGGTGAATACTTGCTTTGTTAGATATGTATAGAGGATTTTTTAGATAGCTTGTTGACTATTGCATTGATTGGTTATACCTTTCCATGTTTTGGTCCGAGATGTTTGAAACTTCTAAAGTGCATCCTAGCAAGGTTTCTATATGTCAGGTGTGAACAAGAATACTCCTATCTATTTGTCGAGTCAAAGTCCATCACACTAAGTATAATGCCATCCTGGTCCTTTATACCTTGATGCATTGTGCTTAGGCGTGTTATCAAACATAAAGTAAGTGATCCTTTTAAAATCCCAATCCTTGATAAGCAAATCATCCATCTATCATCATCATTCCTCATCATCATTTCTCATCATCATCTCTCATAATGTTGGCTTGTTGGATCCTCTTGTCATCATCTAATTTCTTCGTTTTTTGCACTAACATCACAGCATGAATAGTTAATCATCATCACCAATACATCCATCATGCATCCATTATGCATTCATCTTGCATCCATAAATCATCAGAATTTTGCGTATCATCTCACATGCATCATCATCATAATATAGATCTGTTAGTCTAAGCATCTCCTAACTCATCCATTGCATAATCATAGCATATCACATCATCAATCTCATCCATCTTGCATCATATCATCATTTAAGTTGTTTAGGATAATATAGATTTGTTATTCTAAGCATCTTGAAATCATCTGATTCGCATCATCGTCCATAACCACCCATTTTGAACCTCTTTATTGCGAGATCGACCCTCCAATCGAATCTTTTCGCTTGATCTCTAGAGGGGGCAATGTACCAGTGTACTTCTTTCCACTGGGGCATCTAAAAAATAAGAAATTTTTTAATTTTGATTGTGGCAAGTTATTCTTTGAACCAACGCAACAAGTACATTGCTTCAAAGAGGGGAAAAATGTAGACATGCAAAATTAGCATTATGCATTCATCAAGAAAATTAAGCTTCACGTGCATCCACTCATTTAATTAATCAGATTCATCTTCATTCATTTATCAGGTAATTTCATTAATTCCCATCTCCTAAAGTCATCAGCTTAAATCAAATAAATCAAACTTGATCTTATCATCAACTTTTTTAATCAAATAAATCAAAGATCCACCATAATGCATATTCCATCCTTCTTGATTTAAATAAATCAAATATCTAAGTCAAAGAGGTCAAACTCATCGTAATCATCATCCTAGCTAATTAATCCTGATCCAATGCTAATCTCACCCACTTGCATTCTCTAGATCTAGCCACTTGCACATATAAATCAATTTATTGATTTATTAAATCCAAGATTTTCCATCAACATGGCATTTATGGGGAATATTCCCTCAACTTTGAATTCAAAGGCAAGTTGATTTGCTCCTCCGACATTGCATTTATTGCTCATTTTCTTGTCCCCCACTTAGCATTTACTCTCAAATTTGAATTCAAATTCTCCCTCTCATGGGCACTCTTCCCAAATCTTGCACAACCATTGGCCTATCACCACTTGACAAGTGGCCTTATCTTATTGGCTTGATCTTTGTCCCACATTGGTCCATTTTTCAACACTCTTAGCATTTGAAAATCTATAAAATAGAGGCTTCATCTCTTATCAAATCCTTCACAATCTCTCCACAATCTCTTGCAAGGTCACTCTCTTCATTTGAGAATTGATCTTGTCCATTTAACTCCATCATCTCCATCATCTACACAACTTGATGCAAGGTCATTCTCTTTGGGAATTGATCTTGTCCATTTATCATCTCCATATCCATAGCAATTTCATCACTAGCTTATCAATCAAGGATTGGGAAAGGGTCACTAGCACATGTGACACCAATCCACTATGAGATGAAGTTGATTCATGTTGTTTGTATGCTTATTTGGTTTTTCTTGTTGTTTTAATATCTTACTTAGCATATCTAACATGTTTCATTATCTCATAGGGATGTTGAGGATTATTTTGGTTTTAAAATGCTAACCATATGCATATTTTCACATCCACACTAACAAAAAATAAATTTAAACTGAAATAGAGAATGCTGAAATAAAAATTTGGAGAGAGAATCAAGCACACATAAAGAGAAATACACAAGAAACCATCAACTCAATGCTTTTGTTATATATATACATATTGTAACAACATGTCTTTACATAACAACTCATCTCTCCCTTTGAAAATGAGAGGATGCCCCTATTTATAGCTTCCAAAAAGAAAAATGAATGGTCAATATTCATTTACAATGAATGACTCAGATTCATTCTAATTTTAGGCTTCACCTAACCCTATATGAGTACAAAAGTTTACAATATAAAAATAGACTATTTTGTTTTTTCCCTATTTCATCCTATAGTTTATTTTGTCTTCTAGCTACTTTAAGCTTTTCAGCTATTTCAACAAAAGCTCATCATCTATAATAGGATTCCCAACTTTCTTTTGTGCTGTTGCATATTCAATGAACTTGCCGATGACAACCAACAACTTCTTTTCTTTAGAGAGATCAGATTTAGTGATCTAGAAGGAAACTACTTGAATCCTTCCACCATTTGATCATGATGCTTTGTGCATTTCAGCTCAACTTTGATTATCTATTCTAACTCTGTGAAGGCTCTTGCAACAAAATCCATGAATTCTACTGACAATGTGTCTCTGACCCCTTGCTCTACCCTCTTGTGGAATTCATGCTTGATGGATTCTCGATCTAACTCCAAGGTAGGAATTTCATAGCCTGTCATCAACTTTAAATAATCATCACACTCGATCTGGAGCTCTATGATCCATTCATGATTACCCTCCAATTCTAGTAGGGCCCTTTCCAAAACTTCTTTCCTGTATTCAAAATTCATCAACCAGGCTTTGAGTAGCCAATGATCTTCCTTGGGAAGCACCAATTCCTTTTCCCAAGTTTCTCAAGAGAGTTTTAGGATGCTCTCTAGCTTCAGATATGATATCTTATAAAGCTCAGGGAACTCCTTACAGATTCCCATTACCTCTTTGAATTCCTTTTGAAAAACTCAAAATTCATTATGCATCTTGGCTACACAATGGATGCCCTTGTCACCTATGTTGACAACTCTCTTGAGCTAGTCAGATGTAGACTTGGTCTAGTTTTTCATTTTCTCTATTTTACTTCTTCCTTCGAAAGCAGGGGGTGTAGAAAATTTTACTAGAGCTTCTTCTCTTGATGCCATCCATTGTTGTATGAAGGTAGTCAGTTTTTTCCACTTGTGATTTTAGATCTTCCTTTGTCAACTGATCCTTATTTTTTGGAGGATGGTAGACATTGATCCCTAAAATTTATCAATATTTTGGACTCAAGATGCTAGGACCAAGTTGATGGTGGTCACTTGGTAATCTTTTCCCTGAATAACATTTGCATCCTTACCTACTGCGGGAGTGGTCACCTATAATATTCTAGACCTAGAAGCATTAGTTGTGATATGTGATCTAATCTTGGGCTTCTTTTCTTTTTAGGTCTTTACTTGTGCACATTCCAATATATCTTCCAATCAAGCCTTGGGGTCCGCAAGCATGAGAGCCTTTCTCTTCAATTTCTGCTCCACCCATTAGGGGACCTCTATGTGATGATCTGGTGGTTCATTATCCTCCCCTTCTTGTTCCTTTGATGGGTCTTCCCTATCATGATTGGGAGCATCCTCAACATTACCTTCTTCTTCATTTTTTTGTTCCTCTTGTAGTGTGGTCTTTCCTTTGTCAGGCTCAGTGAATTCTATGTTTACTTCACCAATATTTTCTTCTTGCACTATCCCCTTATCTTATGTATGAAAAATTTTGACACCTTTATTGGGCTCGACATCCTTTTCTTCTATTTTTTCTTCTTCTTTCTTATCTTTCTCTTGTCCTCCTTCTAGAGGCATTTCTTCACCTTTAATGCCCTCCTCTTGGTCAGTTTGTGGAGGTTCATCAATTTCTCTGAGACCATACTTGTATCAGTTTTCCCTTCATCGAAATGATGTTCCTCTAGGTTTTCTTCCTCTTTTGTGTGTTCTTTAGGTTGATCTCCCTCGGGTTCTTGGTCAAAGGTCTCAACCTCATAATAATCATCAAAATTTCCTATATTTCCTTCCTTGGGGGTTTTTTGTCCCTCCTCATCAGAGGCTACCTCATCCAAATCAACCTTTAATCCTCCTTCAAGATGTTCAAAGTAGTCATCCTAGTTAGAGTCCTTTGGATCTTCAGTAATGTCCACATTTGATTCTCTGAGTTGTTCCCCACTAAGC
>VDFB02281492.1:331390021-331461799 GCA_007258455.2 Sequoia sempervirens
AAATTCATTTGTTTTCTTATCTTAATTAAACAAATCATGTGTTTAATTAAGTCTCTTAAATCATTCTCCATCTCTTTTAATTAAATAATTAATTTTATTTAATTAATTAAATCTCTAAAGTCTATCTATTAAATTGAATAAATTAAAATCTTATTTAATTTAATCTTACTTCAATCTCTTTAATTAAATAATCAAAACATGTTTATTTAATTAAACTCATTAAATCATTTCCTCTCTTGTTTGATTTAAATTAATCCAAAAATCTAAGTCAAAATAAGTCAAACTTCTTAATCTTCATTAAATTGATCAAATCTTGATTAAATCTAATCTAATCTTCAAAATCCTCTAGCTTTTCCCACTTGCACAAATAAATTAACTTATTGATTTATTAAATCTTCATTTTCCCTCAACAAAGCATCTTTTGGAGGAATATTCTTCTATTTCAAATTCAAAATTTGAATGACATGTCCTTCCAACATGTCATTTACTCTCTCTTACAAGTCCTTCCAACAAGGCATTTACTTCTTCTTACATGTCCTTGCCTTGGGCCAAGTGGCATTTAATGCAATTTTCTTTCCCCCTCTTACATGTCATTTCTCAAATTTCAAATTCAAAAAATGCATTTATTGGCACATTTGTCAAAACTTGCACATTCCTCACCCTATCACATTTGGACAAGTGGCATTTTGCCATTGGCCAAATATTTATCCCACATTGCTCTATTTTGGCTTTGTTCCATTTCAAACCCATTCCTACTCGAAATAGGAGAATGCTTTCACCATGCATTTATCATCCCATCAAGCAAGTTACCATGCTAAAATACTTATGATTCTCATCCCATCTCATTAAATCATAGCTAGGTTTTGCAGATTTTAGCTTAGGCATTCATCAGTCATCAAAGTGGATCACAATCTTCATCAAATCATCAAAGCTAGCATTGGAGTTGGGAAAGGGCCAATTTTCACATCAAATTGGCACCAACTCCCTCAAGAGATCAAGAATTTACATTGCTTTCATAGGATTTAATCTCTTTTGTTGATTTCTCATTGTATTGCTTTCATTTTCCTATTTAGAGCATTGATAAATGGATTTCTTGAGGAATCATGTTTCTAACTTGCATTTCAATCTTCTAATGTGTTTATTTTTTGTGTTTTGCAGGTATTAGGATCATGGTTCACATTATGGCGCTAGAAGGAGGGCTGAATCATAACAACACTAAGAGGGCGCAGGCTATGAGAGAATTTTGATGATATTCAACAATAATTTTGAACGCCACTGCCTTATGTTTTAGTTCTGACAAATACATATTGTATGATGATTCTGAGTTTTCTTATGGCTGTGTTATTTTCTTAAGTATGGCATTTCTTTTGCTTTCTTGAATTTATTTTGTGTATATTATGCAAGCATTTGAGTATTGGCTTCTGTAATACCCCCAGGGTTTGTATGCAGGAATGTCATTGTATTATAGATGCAATGCATGACAAAATCCCTCTTGGTAATAATACGAAAGGTAAGGGAATGTGTGTTCACTTTGGTCCCTGCCCCTAGATATATCCTACACGTATTTCCTACAGCTACCTGAAATCCATTAGGCTCTGAATCTTAGAAGAAATGATTTATGATCTCTGCCATATAGATGTCTCAAACCAGTAGCTGAAAATTGCTCTTTTAATCCCACCATCTGTTTTGTCCACCATTCCGCTTTGCATTGACTGAATCCCATTCACTTACTTGGCCATGACTTTACGGTGTCATAGATAACCTCTCCCATCGAGTGGCAAGAGCATTCAAGATCTGTGAATGACAAAGGCCAGTCTGTCATGCTGACTTCTCAGAGGCGTCATGCCAAAAAAAAAAATGTACATTGTTCTGGTTTTCCATTTTCTCCAAGACTGATATTTTTGTGTATAGAGCTCTTGTTGGAAACTCTTAGTAGATTTGGATCTTGTGGTTTGGATGTTTCTTCTAATTGCAATCTGGAACCATCAATGTCATATGCCTTGTGATGTCTTTTGATTTAGTACATTTAGAGTTTTGGTGACACTACCACATCCCTTCAGTAGTTGGCTGTCGGTTATACCACATTACCACCGCAGGCTCAACAACCAAAGATTTTTTTTTTACCCTTGATCTATGAGTGCTTGATGTTCCTCAAGTTTCTAGAGGGTGCTAATCTTATCAATAAATTCCCAGCCCTTATGCTGAACGGGTTTGCGGGTTTACAACTTGCTAGATTAATTTTGTCTACAATGCTTAAAAGAGTTTTTATGGCAGTAAAGAAACGTTTAACATATAGGAGGTCCCTTGAAGTCCTAGAAGGGAGACAACAAGTTAATGAAAACTCAACATGTCCATTGCACGAGCCTGAAAGTTTCTAAACGGCTTTCTATTTTTTTGCACAGGCAGAAATTACTGTTCAAAGGTCTTTTAACATTCTAATCAACATTACGCCTGTCAATTAGAGTTGCTTGAAAATTTCTAGAGCCCCTCTAATGTCCTTTTGATGCAGGCTTCGAATATTCTGTGTATGCGCAGATATACTTGTGAATTGTTGACTGTCTTGTGAATTGTCTCGTCAATACTTTTATCATCTTCCAATATTGATTGCGCTATCACAAATATCTGTTTTGATTCGCTGACATAAAAGCATGGTAGATATATTATAGATCCACATTTTGGCACGCTCGAAGGGGATGTTAAAAGTCTAGTGTATTCAATTTTACACCTACCAATTGCATTTGTCAACAGCTCTTTTGTTTTTTTTTTTTTTTGAAAGGCGTAGTCAGGAAACTGGGGATCGAGATTTGTGTTGTTGTTATCAAGACACTGGTAAAGGAATTCTGCCAGAACATTTCATGCGCCCTATCTATGTTTTCACATTTTCTTGTCAAAAGGTTCGCACGCCTTGTCTATGCTGTCACATTTTTCCTATCAAACGGTTCACATGCCTTGTCTGCGAAGACTTTGAGAAACGCATTGGACATTGAAGTTTTTTTTTTTATGATTTATGATGTGATTTGTCTAATTCCTTTTCTTTTTTAATGCCCTGATTGATCTTGATCTGTCGGAATTTTTGTGCTTACCAAAGATGCTGACATGTCAAATAGTTTGTTTCGAATAATCTTATTAGTGGTCTTTTATGTTAAATCTGATTTTCCCTTTTAGTGCTTATTATCTATTTGGCTTATTAGCATATCAAGCTATTGATTCATTTACTTTGAAAGACCATTTTCTCTCAAAAACCATTGTCATATATTTAAATTGTTGGTTATATCTTCTCAAAGGATCATGCATTTTGATAAAAAGGGGTAAGCATTTTAATGTTGGTTGTCAATTTTGTCATGAATATGAAAGGAGGTGCAAATCAAAAACACATTGGCATTCATTGCTGAGTTATTATTTTATTGATGTTATTATTATGTTCTTTACAAAGAATAAATAAATAAAATAATAACAATTCAATAATGAATGTCAATACAATCTTATTTTATTTTCTTCTCTTTAATAAAATTTCCTCATAAAAATTGCCATGCCTTAATCCTTATTTGTAATATGGAATAGGTGTCAAAGAAAAAAGTGAAAGGTATAACATGAAAACAAAGGTGTCAAATGAAAGCAAGGAAAACAAAGGCTAACAAAGGAAAACGAAGGAGAACAACGAAAGAAAACAAAGAAAACAAAGAACAACGCAGCATGAAGGGGAGAGATTGAAAAATTAAAGTGTTTCTTAACACTCTAGTGTTTTCTTAAACACTATTTCAAGAAATTGTCATATTTTTGCCCTTAGGACACTAATTCTCATTTGGATTTAAAAAGAACACTTCAATTTTTTTCATTTCAAAGTTGGATTAAAATTGAACATACAAATTGACTAGACATTGTTTTTTGGAACTAAAATTGAACAAAGAAAATTCACACTCAGGTTTGGTGCTTTAAAACGAACTCACAATTGCTTTGAAGGCTATAAAATGAACAAGTGATTGAATTGTGTGATTTTGTCTTTGGTGCATTTTGAGTGCATATCCTCTCCCCTTGCGCTTCGTGCGATCTAGGGTGCAAGAGAAACACTCAAAATGCATTTTATTGCTTTGAAACACTTCGATTTGGGTTTAAAATTGAACAATATATTGTGTGAGTGTGGTGAGGGCATTTTTTCTCCTTATATTCTCTTTCTTTTTGTTGCCTTCAAAGATTGATTGAGATTCACAGTTATTGTCTTTGCTTGCTTTTGTTTTATCCTAGAGAGGGGCCTGCAGCAGGAAAAGTGCTCACCCAAAGGGAATGACTCAGCCCAGGTAACATACAGAAATAGAAGTATTTCCAGCGAGAATATAAATGGCGATTGATAGTTAAGCATGCATTATCCAGCAGCGGTTGGCTCGGAGCAGATGGATCTGAAAGAAGGGGACTCTTTGCAGGTATGGGTCAATCTCCTGACGGAAGATCCTTACTACAGGAGACACATGTGCTTTAGAAATTTTCCAGAAAATCCTTGATCTATTTGTTGGTGCAAAAGAGCGGTGGATTACGAAGCACCCTTTACCGCTTTCACGGTCTTTAGTAGAAACTGGAAAACTTATGCCGTAGGTTTCGTAGGTCTTGATGCTTAAGAGCGCCCATAGTAATTGTGGCGTGGAGGGAGCGATTAGAGGTCAAAGCATCTAACCATTAAGCACAAAGGGTAAGCATAAGCGGACATTAAGTGGGGATTCAACAAAAGATGGTACATCTTGCATCCATAGGGCTTGGCCGCTTGTTCTTCGCTCAAAAACACGGTGCATTTAGCCGAAAACATTGGAAAACCATCATTCAACATCATCATCAGAATTTCAAACCCCTTAGTTAGAGAAAATACCTTTGAAAAAGCCCAAGAACTATTGCTTACCCTTGGGATTATGTCCTTAGAGGTTTCTAAGTAATTGGGTTTACATCTTAATTTTCTCTTACAAAGGTCAACATTAGGCAACCCTTGTCCTAATTTCTTGGCACTTCCACATAGCACTTTGTGGGACGAAAAGAAGTTATGACATTGGACATTTAGTTTGAAACCTAATCCAAAAGAGTGTGTTTTGGTAAAAAGTGCTCATTAAGCAAAGATATTAACAAATTGGACCCACCTTGATATCTTTGGTCATTGGTCTTTTGATTGCTCTTAGAGAAAAGTGTGTTCTTCAATACCTTGGCCTAGTATGAGTCTCTCCGTCTCTGGGATCAAATCAAACACTTCATCCATCCAGGCACTTACATCAAAGTCCAAAATCCCACCAAAACAACTAGAGCTTTGAAAACATAAATCCCTAGACTTGGGTTATATCATTCGCTTAAATCAAATCCAAAGTGCATTTTGTTTAATTAGGTGTGTGGGAATGCATCCTTTCTCATACGTTTAATTAAAGATCGCCATCTGCTGAACTTGAGTTCATCCTAAAGATAACATCCAACATCTTAGGGTTTACAAGTTCATCATCCAAATCAAACCAATCAAAAAAATCAAGACCTAAGTCTAGCATTGATCCAAAGTCCTAAACGTTCATCATCCATATCATTTTCACCTTTCATCCTTCATCTCGTCATTGATCCTAAGAACCTTGGAGGTCACTTTCATAACAAAGTCAAAACACAAGAAGAACATGGAATATCAACTTGATCCATACATCTCGAGTAATCCAAATCAGGAGTTGAATCTTCAAGCCTTTGGTGGAATTCCAGATTTATCCAGCTCACCTTGCTTACAATCCATACATGGGACCATTTACGCTTCGATAAATGTCAGAAATACGCAGGAACAACAGAAGTGTGGTATGCCCAAATCAAAGGTGGAACACATTTCCCAATGGTAAATCCAAGTCCAAACCTACAAGTCCATCAACCGAACAATCAATGCATGAACCTTCAAACAAATGTCATCCCACCAAATCCCTACAAACTGAATGAGAATGTACCAAGCACAAGTTTTCGAAACATGAATCCGACAAACTTTGGGATGAATACATTTGCAAATCATAAGAATATTCCAAACATGAACAATGGTCAAATTCAAGCTATCATGCCAAATCTGAGTGTCATCCCAAATGAGAACATTTTCCAAAATCAAACACAACTACACACTCCAAATTTGCTTAAACAAGAGCCAAATCAACTATATCAAGGGAGTCAAGATCAAAATCAAGAACAAAATTGGCTAGATCAAATTGCTGCACTTTCCAAAATAGTTGAGGTATTGCGCCAAGGGAAATCTCCACCACTATTACCAACATCATTCCTTGGTTTAGGGCTTCCCCCTTTACCTAGCACCAATCACTCCACCCAAATAAATCCACCTAACACCCATCAAACCATCACGTCAAATCCTTCAAATATACCATCGACATCACACCAATGGATGGTATCTAATCAAACAACAACATTGATCCCAAATCAAAATACGGTCTCCCAAGGACCTATCACCTCAGTCATTCCAACCATCACTATCCCTTCAATCATTCCAACCACCACTATCATGCCCATCACATCTCAAACACTCACTATCACTCCAAGTGTATCTCAATCACTTGTCACCGCATCCAACATGATTCCAAATACACCACCACTACCGCCAAAACCAAGTGCAATAAGTCAATATCGTAGCATCACACTAAAAGCACATCAAGCCTACCAACAAGGGCTTCAACAATATCAAGCTGCCCAAACCTCTCAAGCTACTCAACTAACATGAGCACAAACACAAAAGATGACAACTATTGAAAACAAGGATCAAGATCAATCCATCACTGAGCACATGTTTACTTCATCCAATGATCAAATTGACATATGTCGAGAGTCACTTTTGAATCACGATCAAAATCCACCAACAAAACTCGACAATGATCCAATTCAAAAATATCAACATCACTTGACTCTATGGTCGAAGACATTCACAATCTCTCCACCGCAATTGTCAAAAATAATGATCAAAACCTCTCCATCGAGGAGCACATTGAGGATGTATCTACACAATTCGATGATCAACTCACCATACATCAAGAGCCACTTTTTAGTGATCTCTTTCAAGGAGTATTAGGATTATTTGATCCAACTGACATAATGCACAATCAGTTCACCTATGATCATGTTGAAAATGTCTCTACATCACCTTATGAGTTAGAGGACATATCTCAAGAATTTATTCCAAAGCATGATCAAAATCTTTCACCAAAGTCTAGCAATGGTCCTTTTCAAAACATGTTGATCCCCTTTGACCGCATGGTTACAGATACTGAAAGAACCCTGAACTCGACACTTGAGGATATTGAACCACTTACCATGTACAATGATGACATCCAAGAACCATTTATAAGCAATCCATCCTTTCGAACTGATCCATGTCAAGAACTTGATCCAAAGCATGTCGAAAGCAACCCTAAAATCATCGAAGATCAAGAATTTGTATCTTCAAAATACTACAACAATCTAATGGAAACTCTCCTATCTATGCAAGATGATCACATCCATGTAGCACATACTCCTCCATCTACCCATGAGATGCTTTCTTTGGATGGAAACATAGATGATTGTTATTCAGAACAGGATCCTTTTATTCTTGACATTATCGTACAAAGGGAACAAGTTATTGGTTCTTACAGTCAAACAGAGGTTTCAACATCAGGATCAAATATGTCCTAAACTCAAATTGAGGACATCATGAATAAAGATAAGCATTAATACGCTCCAAGGAAACCAGTCGTCTGAGAACAAGATATTCCGGAGTTTAGCAGAGCAACAAATCAAGCGATGTCATCTACAATGGCTATCTATCCGAAACGCGCTCGAGCAGGCTCGGGACAAGAAGAATCGGGGCTAGTACTGCTTCACATCTTGGGGGGCAACCGTCTCAAGCAAGCGTCAACACCGAGGCGCTGAAGAGTGTATGAGGTGAGGCGAACAATGCTACCGGCAACCACACCATGAATCTTCATCACTTGTCACCTCACAGTTGGGATGGCATCAAAGGAAATATATGAATCAAATTCTGAAAAACGTCCTTGAAAGAAAGAGGCAGGCATAATGGACAAATCAAATATGCATGGACACGGCATGCCGAAAGATCATCCCTATCAAGAGCTCCATTAGTCAAGAAACTGTAAGGGGAAAAATAAAAAGGGAAAAGAAATTATCCATCCAAAGATGTCACTTAAAAGCAAATAGGCTTCTCAAGCATTACAAAGTGTCAGTGGTTGATTCAGTTCACGCTGGTACATCACTGTTTGCATAATGTCTTCCCAAGTTTGAAGTCCGAGGTTCCAAGTAAGCTAAATCATCGCTATCCTAAACTACCTCCATCCACGCCTCCACGCATAATATCCAATTCTTACATTGACCGTGTATTTGCAACGACCCTTCATCATAAGGATTCTAAAAGCAATCTATTGCGATGTATGCACAGAGACAGAGTTAACTCCAGTATCAATGAAGCGTATCAAAGATCCAAAAGCTGCATTCAAATTGCAGTATCTTATGCGGCTCCTTCCAGCCCGAGGATAATACGATGGCACATTATGACAGGGGCATCTACATCAGCAACACCTCATGATTTAGCATGAGCTTAAAATCTTTAGAAAAAATCAAAAAAATCAAAAAAGCAAAAAAAATCAAAAAAAAATTAGAAAAAGGATTGAAAACAGTAAAGATAAAAATCGTCCTCTAGTGAAAACTGCATGGACGGCACTTTGGGAAAGACCATGATGAAAACCTGGCAAACAGGCGTCATGTGTAGAATCAAGCATCTACGTGCGCCAGTTCAGATAAAAGCATCTCATCCCATCCGTAATAAATCGAGCATTCCATCCATCTTATCCATAATAAATCCATTCATCCATAAACCATCGATCCAATCCATTTTCATCCGTCTGCATCCATCATCTGAGTTATCTTGATCTTGATAAAAATTTGGTACACTCTACACTTGCTTATGGTAAACATCTTGACATGGTTTGTTCTCATTGGTCCTATCCTATGTAGCATTATCTGAGCAACAAAGCATTATCCAATAAGCCTTCATTATCTGAACACCTTATCTTATCGCAATATAATCCTTGGCATCCTTTGCATATCCATATCCATCCAATCCATACACTTATCCAAGCATTCATCCATCACATTTCGTACATTGCTAGACATTGGGGGCAGATATTTACATCTTGCTTCAAGAATAAATCTTGATCTATATCCTCTGACTTATGTGGTGATCTGAACATTGGAAAAAGTGAAACCAAATTGGTCAAAGAATTTGTGATCTAGAATTCAAATCACTAGCCCATGGCATATTTTGACAAGAACATGTTCTTTATCAAAGTTTCATCTTTCATCGAACATCAATCCAAACAATCAATATCAGTCGCATCTAACGCACCCCTCGAACATCACATGAAATCATTCGAACAACTTATGTTCCAAACCAAGCTTCAACAATCCTGATCAATCAAATCCAATCAAAAAATCACCATCTCAGGATATCATTGTGTTGCTTAACACTATCCTTGCATTGTTGTGCATCCTCAACAATGTTATCATCATCAATCCTCATCATTCAAAACCTTGCATTGTTATGCATCCTCAACAATGTTATCATCATCATCAATCCATCGATTCGATCAGTTAACCCTAGCTTGATTTTCAACAAAATCCAAAACAGACACATATCCATATCCAAATCATCCAAATCATGCGAAAATCCAAAAACATCAGAAAATCAGAAAATCCAAAAACATCCAAAACATATCAAAAATCCAAAAACAAGTCCAAAAATAGAAAAACCTCAAAAATGTTGGAATTTGAACTCACGTCATCGAGCTTAAACATAGGCAGGAGGCTCATCTTTGATCAGCCCCAAGAACATCAAAATCAAAAACATTTGAAAAACATCAAAATCAAAACATCGAAAAACATCAAAATCAAAAGCGACCTCAAAACATTCCAAAAAATATCAAAACATCCAAATATTTGAAAAATCCATCTGTCTCATCTCGTTTGCACCCACAATAATCAATCATCCATAAGAACTGATCATCACATTCATCCTTTGGCAACACAACGAAACAATCACTGCATCAACAAAAGCAAGCTTCAATCGTAAAATCAAAATCGAAACAACAAATCTTTAACACAAAATCAAACTCTTGATCTTTTTCAAACATGTCAGTCAACCTTATATCGATAGCCTATCAATCAACTTATCAAACCATCATCATCCTATACAATGCATGTCCTAGGATATATTGTTCCGACAATGGGCATCATTTTGGATATCACTTTTGGATCTTATCCTATCAAAACACACATGCTTTGGAACGTGGCTTGTTGTGCATTTGTGGTTCGGATGTGATGATATCCAAATGAAGGATTTAGAGAGATAGGAATGGAACAGCGATCATATTGTTTTTCTGCTGTGCTTGTTGGATGTTCTTGTAAAATAACTTGGTGAATACTTGCTTTGTTAGATATGTATAGAGGATGTTTTGGATGCCTTGTTGACTATTGCATTGATTGGTTATACCTTTCCATGTTTTGGTCGAGATGTTTAAAACTTCTAAAGTGCATCCTAGCAAGGTTTTTCCGTATGTCAGGTGTGAACAAGAATACTCCTATCTATTTGTCGAGTCAAAGTCCATCACACTAAGTACAATGCCATCCTAGTCCTTTATACCTTGATGCATCGTGCTTAGGCATGTTATCAAACATAAAGTAAGTGATCCTTTTAAAATCCCAATCCTTGATAAGCAAATCATCCATCTATCATCATCACTTCCTCATCATCATTTCTCATCATCATCTCTCATAATGTTGGCTTGTTGGATCCTCTTGTCATCATCTAATTTCTTCATTTTCGCACTAACATCACAGCATGAATAGTTAATCATCATCACCAATACATCCATCATGCATCCATTATGCATTCATCTTGCATCCATAAATCATCAGAATTTTGCGTATCATCTCACATGCATCATCATCATAATATAGATCTGTTAGTCTAAGCATCTCCTAACTCATCCATTGCATAATCACAGCATATCACATCATCAATCTCATCCATCTTGCATCATACCATCATTTAAGTTGTTTAGGATAATATAGATTTGTTATTCTAAGCATCTTGAAATCATCTCATTTGCATCATCGTCCATAACCACCCATTTTGAACCTCTTTATCGCGAGATCGACCCTCAAATCGAATCTTTTCGCTCGATCTCTCGAGGGGGCAATGTACCAGTTACTTCTTTCACTGGGGCATCTAAAAAATAAGAAATTTTTTAATTTTGATTGTGGCAAGTTATTCTTTGAACCAACAGCAAAGTACATTGCTTCAAAGAGGGGAAAAATGTAGACATGCAAAATTAGCATTATGCATTCATCAAGAAAATTAAGGTTTCACGTGCATCCACTCATTTAATTAATCAGATTCATCTTCATTCATTTATCAGGTAATTTCATTAATTCCCATCTCCTAAAGTCATCAGCTTAAATCAAATAAATCAAACTTGATCTTATCATCAACCTTTTTAATCAAATAAATCAAACATCCACCATAATGCATATTCCATCCTTCTTGATTTAAATAAATCAAATATCTAAGTCAAAGAGGTCAAACTCATCTAATCATCATCCTAGCTAATTAATCCTGATCAATGCTAATCTCACCCACTTGCATTCTCTAGATCTAGCCACTTGCACATATAAATCAATTTATTGATTTATTAAATCAAGATTTTCCATCAACATGGCATTTATGGGGAATATTCCCTCAACTTTGAATTCAAAGGCAAGTTGATTTGCTCCTCCAACATTGCATTTATTGCTCATTTTCTTGTCCCCCACTTAGCATTTACTCTCAAATTTGAATTCAAATTCTCCCTCTCATGGGCACTCTTCCCAAATCTTGCACAACCATTGGCCTATCACCACTTGACAAGTGGCCTTATCTTATTGGCTTGATCTTTGTCCCACATTGGTCCATTTTTCAACACTCTTAGCATTTGAAAATCTATAAAATAGAGGCTTCATCTCTTATCAAATCCTTCACAATCTCTCCACAATCTCTTGCAAGGTCACTCTCTTCATTTGAGAATTGATCTTGTCCATTTAACTCCATCATCTCCATCATCTACACAACTTGATGCAAGGTCATTCTCTTTGGGAATTGATCTTGTCCATTTATCATCTCCATATCCATAGCAATTTCATCACTAGCTTATCAATCAAGGATTGGGAAAGGGTCACTAGCACATGTGACACCAATCCACTATGAGATGAAGTTGATTCATGTTGTTTGTATGCTTATTTGGTTTTTCTTGTTGTTTTAATATCTTACTTAGCATATCTAACATGTTTCATTATCTCATAGGGATGTTGAGGATTATTTTGGTTTTAAAATGCTAACCATATGCATATTTTCACATCCACACTAACAAAAAATAAATTTAAACTGAAATAGAGAATGCTGAAATAAAAATTTGGAGAGAGAATCAAGCACACATAAAGAGAAATACACAAGAAACCATCAACTCAATGCTTTTGTTATATATATACATATTGTAACAACATGTCTTTACATAACAACTCATCTCTCCCTTTGAAAATGAGAGGATGCCCCTATTTATAGCTTCCAAAAAGAAAAATGAATGGTCAATATTCATTTACAATGAATGACTCAGATTCATTCTAATTTTAGGCTTCACCTAACCCTATATGAGTACAAAAGTTTACAATATAAAAATAGACTATTTTGTTTTTTCCCTATTTCATCCTATAGTTTATTTTGTCTTCTAGCTACTTTAAGCTTTTCAGCTATTTCAACAAAAGCTCATCATCTATAATAGGATTCCCAACTTTCTTTTGTGCTGTTGCATATTCAATGAACTTGCCGATGACAACCAACAACTTCTTTTCTTTAGAGAGATCAGATTTAGTGATCTAGAAGGAAACTACTTGAATCCTTCCACCATTTGATCATGATGCTTTGTGCATTTCAGCTCAACTTTGATTATCTATTCTAACTCTGTGAAGGCTCTTGCAACAAAATCCATGAATTCTACTGACAATGTGTCTCTGACCCCTTGCTCTACCCTCTTGTGGAATTCATGCTTGATGGATTCTCGATCTAACTCCAAGGTAGGAATTTCATAGCCTGTCATCAACTTTAAATAATCATCACACTCGATCTGGAGCTCTATGATCCATTCATGATTACCCTCCAATTCTAGTAGGGCCCTTTCCAAAACTTCTTTCCTGTATTCAAAATTCATCAACCAGGCTTTGAGTAGCCAATGATCTTCCTTGGGAAGCACCAATTCCTTTTCCCAAGTTTCTCAAGAGAGTTTTAGGATGCTCTCTAGCTTCAGATATGATATCTTATAAAGCTCAGGGAACTCCTTACAGATTCCCATTACCTCTTTGAATTCCTTTTGAAAAACTCAAAATTCATTATGCATCTTGGCTACACAATGGATGCCCTTGTCACCTATGTTGACAACTCTCTTGAGCTAGTCAGATGTAGACTTGGTCTAGTTTTTCATTTTCTCTATTTTACTTCTTCCTTCGAAAGCAGGGGGTGTAGAAAATTTTACTAGAGCTTCTTCTCTTGATGCCATCCATTGTTGTATGAAGGTAGTCAGTTTTTTCCACTTGTGATTTTAGATCTTCCTTTGTCAACTGATCCTTATTTTTTGGAGGATGGTAGACATTGATCCCTAAAATTTATCAATATTTTGGACTCAAGATGCTAGGACCAAGTTGATGGTGGTCACTTGGTAATCTTTTCCCTGAATAACATTTGCATCCTTACCTACTGCGGGAGTGGTCACCTATAATATTCTAGACCTAGAAGCATTAGTTGTGATATGTGATCTAATCTTGGGCTTCTTTTCTTTTTAGGTCTTTACTTGTGCACATTCCAATATATCTTCCAATCAAGCCTTGGGGTCCGCAAGCATGAGAGCCTTTCTCTTCAATTTCTGCTCCACCCATTAGGGGACCTCTATGTGATGATCTGGTGGTTCATTATCCTCCCCTTCTTGTTCCTTTGATGGGTCTTCCCTATCATGATTGGGAGCATCCTCAACATTACCTTCTTCTTCATTTTTTTGTTCCTCTTGTAGTGTGGTCTTTCCTTTGTCAGGCTCAGTGAATTCTATGTTTACTTCACCAATATTTTCTTCTTGCACTATCCCCTTATCTTATGTATGAAAAATTTTGACACCTTTATTGGGCTCGACATCCTTTTCTTCTATTTTTTCTTCTTCTTTCTTATCTTTCTCTTGTCCTCCTTCTAGAGGCATTTCTTCACCTTTAATGCCCTCCTCTTGGTCAGTTTGTGGAGGTTCATCAATTTCTCTGAGACCATACTTGTATCAGTTTTCCCTTCATCGAAATGATGTTCCTCTAGGTTTTCTTCCTCTTTTGTGTGTTCTTTAGGTTGATCTCCCTCGGGTTCTTGGTCAAAGGTCTCAACCTCATAATAATCATCAAAATTTCCTATATTTCCTTCCTTGGGGGTTTTTTGTCCCTCCTCATCAGAGGCTACCTCATCCAAATCAACCTTTAATCCTCCTTCAAGATGTTCAAAGTAGTCATCCTAGTTAGAGTCCTTTGGATCTTCAGTAATGTCCACATTTGATTCTCTGAGTTGTTCCCCACTAAGCCTCTCCATTTATTCAGAGATTTGCATTGTTTCCTCCATCTTTGGAGGCTCAATGGGAGGTGGAGGAAGAGGAAAGGTAGCAACAAGATGTGTCATTATCATTTTAATTAAGGACTTAAGATCATCTCAAAGAGCTCGGATGGCATGTTCTACAAATATACAATGAAAGCATGTGACAATGAGAGGGGCACCGTAGAGGTTGTCAATAGAGAAAGTGGTAGTGTAGAAAGAGTTGGAAATGGAGGTGAAAGCGAGGAAGGCAACAACAGGGAAGTGGTGGAAGAGGAAGAATCTAGTACCACCACGGGAGTAGTCAGGGAAGCATAGGTGAGGTGGATAGAGATGTCCACAATGGGTGGAGATGAGACATGCAGTGATTGGGGAGGGGAAGGGGATGCTACAGTGGCATCAACTAATGGGAGAGTGGAGGTGGTGGGTGGTGGTGAGAGAGGTTGCACAACTTCTTCCTTATCTTTGTGTGGAGATCCCTCCTCTTGAATAATAGGCATTGCAACAACAAAGGTTCTTGCTCTCTTCGACTTCTTCAATGGCTTCTTCCCTTCTGTCAATTTTCTAGTTTAGACTATATGCTCGGGCTTTCGCTTAGATGTATCCTTCCTTTTTCTCCATCTTGTAATAGGTGGGGACTTGGGAACCTCACTCGATGATCCTAGAGTGGAATCACTGTCTATTTCATTCTCCATCTTGTCTTCTCTATGCCCTATTCATGTAGTTGGGATATTTGGTCATCCATCCATTGCTTGGTTCTTTGCTCAATGGGGCAGGGGATAGTATCCAAATCGATGACCTCCTGCTCAACCCAGTCAATAACTGGCAATGACATATTTATCAAAGCATTGTATTTTGTATCTAGAACATTATCATATTCGATAATTTGGTCTGGGATTGGATATAGATTGATGGATTTCATAAATTCGACAGTCATCCTCATGTAGTGTTTCCTTTTGACCTCATGGTCATCATCACAATTCACCCATAAATATTCAATGCATACTCAGTGGGAATACTACCTTCCAACTTGCTTCTTCAATTTCTCGAGAGGGTTCAAGCCTCCTCTCTTCGAATGCAATTCAAAATTATATTCAACAAGCTCCTTCTTAGAGTATTCTATGCATGGGGTAGTAGGGAAATAGTACATTCCCTGTCCAAATGTGAGGGGATATGGGACCCCAACATGGTGCTTATTGTGTAATAAGGTGTGGCTAGTTTCAATATTTTGAGTAAGCTCCAACAATATGATTCCATCATTTGGGTTATGGGATTTTTGGTAGGGTCTTCCTAAGAATCCCTTTGCTCTGATGTATGTAAAATTTGAGAATTGGATAAACCAATACCTAAAACCTTTCACCACTTCTTTAGCACTGTGGGACATCCTCTCATGGTATCTCCTAACAAAGTACGAATGATATGCCCAATGGAGGCATCGTTAACTCTCCTATAGTCTTTCTTGAAGTTCCTGTATTGAAGTTGAGGGTAGCAATCATACACCCTAAGTTGTCCCTTCTTTGTTCCCAATACCCCAACACAATCTAATCCTTTATATGGGAACTTAACTAGGAGGTAGACTAGATAAGAGGTCATGTAAAACTATGAAGTTTTTCTCACCGCCACAAATTGATTGTGCAGGTTTTCACTTATCATTTTAGCCTAGTGGAACTTGGCATTGCCCCAAAAGATCTCCTCTACAAAGTAGAACATCCACTCCTCAAATAATGAGGAAATGGGGAGGCCCATTACTCCACTTAGAAGCATGACTAAGTCAATTGCTTCTTCTAGAAAATCACTCCTTATAGTGTTTGAGGCACCTTGTTAGCACTACCCCTCTTGTCTTTTAGCCATGCTTGATTGATTATCCTTCAACAACCAATACAATCTTCTTGCCATACTTTCAAGGAAAATTCCTTTTCAACTTCCTCCATTCTATTGAACATGGGAATGCTAAATGTTTTTTTGATAGACTGGGGAGATAGGTCTACTAGTACTCTTCCATTCCTGGTGACTATCCTTTTATTCTTAAGGTAATAGCACTCTTGGAAAGCCATCACCAATTTTGGAGAAACTAGAGTAGGAGGAAAGCCTGATGCCTTCGCAAGTTCACTTTTCTTGATTCTCAAGGCCTCTTCTATTGTAGGATTGACCATAACCCTCTGTCAAAACTCGTCAATACTGACATGGCCCAAATCAGTGTCAGTGACCTTTTCCTAGTTTGAGTTGATTTGTGAGGTACACTCAACCCTGTGAAACTCGTACTTCATTTGTAATTTCTCCTCTTTTCCTCTTGGAGTCCTTGCTAGTTTCTTTCCTTTGTCAATTTTATCCATTGGTTTCTTCCCTGGTCCCTCAACAACTTCCATAAATTCTACACACAAAAGGTGCAGTAAGTGCTTTGATGAATTGGGAAGGAAAATGTGAGTTAGATCATGCAATTATATCATCAACCATACCTGCACACTCTTAAAATGTCATTACATTCATTACATTTCATCATTTGAAGTTTGTTCATAAGTTTTGAAAAAATGCAGGTCTAGAAGTGTAGGTTTCTACCCTATGGAAGTCGCCAGGGTGATAGCCTTAAGGAACAACACAAAGAAGATGGACTCTGCAAGTGGCAACCTGATGGGAAATTCTTGCAAGGTTTAATCATTGAGAAACTTCCGTGTAAAACTATTGGGCATGTGTGCAAACTTGTGATGGAGGTGTTTAGAGTTGCTTCCCTTAGTTTGATCAACCCTTAAAGCTCTGGCGGAGGATCAGGGTGCGAAAGCTGTGAGGTAGAAGGCTATTTTAGTTTTTCTGTTAGGAAGCATCCTTGGGTAAGCGGAATTCCACAAGTGGAGTTCTGCATGGCAGAACCTGCAAGGTCTCTTTACTTGGTCAATTTTAGTTTCAAACATTTTACCATGTGTGTGGAATCACTCTTAGTTTTTTCTTTCTAAAAATGTCATCATATTGTAGACTACGAAGATCAAGCATGCGGAAGCCACGTGGTGGAAGGTAGTTGGAGTTTTGTTGTTAAATAGTAGCCTTGAATGGGTGGAAATCCACAAGTGATGGCCTGCATAGGTGGACCTACCAATAGACCTTGAATTGTGTTCCACCGATGATTGTGTTTGTTTTGTTGATGATGTTGGTGAATACGGGGTCTACAAGGTGCAAGTATGTGAGAGT
This sequence comes from Sequoia sempervirens, assembly GCA_007258455.2. Lineage (NCBI taxonomy): Eukaryota > Viridiplantae > Streptophyta > Pinopsida > Cupressales > Cupressaceae > Sequoia > Sequoia sempervirens. Next base: position 331,407,885 of record VDFB02281492.1, read on the forward strand.
TCCTCCTTTAGGAATTACATTGACGACATTGAACTCTACACGAGGTAGTCCATAGGGGCAGATCTGCAAGAGCCTGGGACTTAGAGTTTTCATCCCTTTTGAGGCCACAAAAATAGACATGGCGAGAATTGCATGAGGGAAAGCCATTAAGCCTTTGCTGCTGGGGACGACTATGAGTGGGCGGTGGCACGCAGACTAGAACCTATAGGGTTGAGAAGAATTTGTTTACTTGGGAACTTCCTTAATCAATTATTTGTTCATTTTAATAATGATGGTGGGAGTAGGGCTCACTAAGATAGGAGCTATTTGAGCTCTTCTATTAAACGTCAGTAGAGTAGGAACGTCTTCCAACTAGCAGTGACCCACAAGGATGGGCCCGCAAGGGCCTCTTGACTTGGGGCCTCTATCATTTGTTCAAGTTTAAGTCTTATAGAGGTCAAAGTGCAACTTTTGAATGACAAGTAGCCCTGAGTGTTTTACCATTGGTCACGATGTTAGTGGGGCATAGTTCTACATGAGCATCCATGAGGGCATTTTGACTTAGCATGAGGATTATCTTCATTTTTAACATTTTAAGTGTGGAAGCAAGGGGCACAAAGGTCACCATTGAGCCTGCCAACTTTAGAATAATATTTACAAGGCAAACTCCCCAACTTGAAAAACCCTAATTGAAAGCATTTCCATGGATTGATAACCTAGGGTTTACTGTCATCAGTCAATCTTAAATTCATGAATTCTCAATAGGTTAAAACCCATACTTAATAATCTGTAGTGAATCTGATAGCACCGTAAGACAAAGGATAGGTATTCAAGCATGCACCTCATTCTCATGTAGGAAGTAGTTACAATCATAGTCCTAAGACCTCTTATGTGCAAAGCTCTCCTCTTTGCCTTTGAATTTTGAATTTTGCAAGTAAAAGTGATAGGTGGGGAGGTGACATATATATATAGGAAGAACCTCATTAACGGCCCCATTGAATGTAGGTATGATGGAGGTGTGGGTAGGTGAAACTATGGGAACCTGATAGCCAAAATACATCCAGTTGAATAGTCATGCGGAAAAGTCAGATGCGGGTGGCGCATTGCAGATGGATGTGGGTGCAATGTCACCAAGAATGACAAAAAAAAGGAGACCCGCCAACGGAATCCCACAACCACAGAACTGCAAGAGGCAAAGAACATTGTGGCTTCTGTAGAATGAAAGCCCATGATTCAAATTCCACAAGGGCCCAAAACTTGATGAAACATGGGAAAGTGACTTAGGGCAAGATAGATTTAGAAAATTTTAGGGCATGTGACCATTTTAATCTCAAAATAGGAGCACAAAAATTGAGGCAAAGGTAGACTGACCCGATGAAAGTGAAATGAAAAGAGGGGGTCCTCATTTTGAATGGGGTGTGTGTGTAATAGGCACAACAAATGGCGACTCTATTGGGGGAATGCTTCTGATCATTCCAAGGATAAGGATTCATTTGGAACTTAGAATCTCCAGTTTCACAGACCAGAAGTAGGTGCCATCAAACAAACTTAGGGATTAAAGAAGAATATAATCCTTAATTGAATTAGGTCACAAAATACCTTAGACATGTGTGTGCAATGAGTTCATTCCCCTCCCTTAGAAACCATAAAGGAAAGTGATCAATCAACCAAGGCAAGCTACGTAGGTAATCTAACTCCAAAAGTAACCTAGACATTGCTCCATTGCTAGTCAGGTGTCCACATCCTCGATGAAATTTGGTGGTACTTGCAAAATCCATGGCCATTTCAATTAATTTTTCCTCTTTTTCCTTTGAGTTTACTCTATTTTATCTGTTTAGGGTTTGAAAATTACATAAAGGGATTAAACCCTTATATCCTAAAAACCTAAACCCTTGGCATGCACTTTTGTTCTAAAATCATGTTGGCATCTTGTGCCTACTTGGCCTTGTCCCTTTTAGTTATGACTTTATGTCATCGTTTCCCATCCTCCTTTTGTGTCCCCATTTTAATAATTTGACCCTTTTCCTATGTCGAGCAAGATAAATTTCATTTTATGACCTAAGTCCTTAAGTCTTTTATCCCAAGGGTCTTGTTCCCATCAACCTAGTTAGGTCACCTTTTTATGACTAACTTTTGTGCATGTGCATATTTTCTAGCCGTTGGATTGAGGATTTGATCTCAGTTGTTCCCCATGCACTCTACAAGAATAAAATATTCATTAAAGCCGCAGGGCTAGTGGGCTTCTGTCACATGGCATAGCATGGCATGGGGCCCGTAGATTTCAAAGGCCTGGAGAGTGTTGTAGTGGGCCTTGTGATCAAATGACAGACATGAAAAAGGAATCATGGTTGCATCTTGGCCATTCCCCGTGCCCCCGACTTGATTAAAATAATCAATAAAGATATACCATAGGGTTAGTGGGCTGGTGACACATGTCTCTGGTGGGATCGACAATGGCAGTTGTTGCATTAGTGAATGGTGATGTTATGGTGGTAGTTGGAAGAGATCAACATCGGAAATTTAAGAGATCAAACAATGCTTGTTCTTTCCACTGGGGATTTTGGTGTATCTCATCTTAGTCACGTATGGTCAGCTGAAAGTGGTAGAGATTTTTCCATGTGGGTGCGTGTTGACTATCGATGAAGATGGTGGTGCCTGCAATTTGAATGGTTAGCACTCTAGGTGGTGAAATATTAGATGTGTGATTTTGTATGACTCACATTGTTGTTGTGAGTTATGCAATGTTATGATGGTGATTATCGTGTGACCTTGATTTAAAGTGTTTAAATATGACGGCTAGGTTTTAAAGTTGTTGACAATGATTGTTAGGCATTGGATCTTGATGCAATTAATACAAATAGATGGCCACCGTTTAAAATTAGATGTCCCCAATGGTTAGTTGCTCCTGCTCGTGGGTGTTGATTGCACAATTACGGTGCATCCATTTCTTAGCTACCAAGATCAACCCAGGACAATTACAGATCATATTTTTGCTTCTCTTAAGAAAAATTTATTACTGAGTGGCACCACTGATGACATGATGTGTTGCAAAAAATGAAATCGATGTCAGGGTATGTTAAATCGATGTCAGGGTATGTTCTTGATTGTGATCGTGGATTTCTCAGGGCTGCAATGCTCATTTCTTGAATGCCATCAATGCTAAAGTGTGCTCGAGCTGTCAGGGGCCTTCATGGATGGTTGTTGCTATATTTTTGGGGGGGATTCTTCATGTTTGCAATCTAATCAGATTTAATCCTTTTTGTAACTTTGATTGATTTAGGGTTAGGGTTTGAATTCAAATTCTCAGTTATGCCTACACTATAAAGGAAAATTTTGTTGTTTTTTTTTGGGTTCAGACTTCTACTCTCCAACCTGAGTGGTTTGGTGTAGTGTTTTCCTTACCATATTCTATTTCTATGCTTTCTATAATTCTTTTCTTTGAGTCAAATTGAATAGGGTAAGTCCTTTGGACATAGATTGGGAGTTTAATGAGCTATGCTCTATAATAACAACAGATGACCACCATACAACATTTGTATTCTGCTTCATTATATATGCCAATCTATATGTTATCTAAATATTGTATGCATTATCTTTTGAATCAATATAATCAAGGGTTGTGTTGATGCTTTAAACACATTCATTGTTTGAGTTATGTTTATGTTTTCCTATCATTCTAGTGGTGTAATTTCTTGCATAGAGATAATGAGTGTATTGTAGTGCAATGTGGATAAAAAAGTAATATGCTAATTGTCCTTTTGCTGGTTTCTTGCTGCAAGGTAGTAGGGTTATGAGAAGCCATGGTTGGTTTGTTGTAGGATTTTATTTAATTCCTAACTTTGTGTGGATTAGGCATTGGTCAAGGAGATTCACAAAGTATGAAGCTAGGGTAGAATCAAAACTTTGAATTTAAAAAACATTTCCTACTTTCTGAGTTTAGATTTGATTTCATGTTTTCCCTTTCCACACTACCACAAGCCATTGTTAGTAGTGAAGGTTGTGTAGATGATTTATCCCATTGAAGGCCTTCAACCATTATAGTGTGATGATCTACCTTAATGTATAGGGATACCCACATTGGTCCTAAAAAGCCTAAATATTAGAGGAGAGGCTTTCTAATCAGTTATCTCCTATTTGTTGGCCACTAACCTAGGGTCTCTGAGTATAAGGAGTAGCTACCATTTAGTAGATGCTAGACCATCAGTTGGAAACCCCAACAAATTGTCAAATCTACTGGGGATGACTTGAGAAGATTAGGTAGAAGACCATCTTTCCTTAAAAGAGTCATTTGAAGAAAAATAATAAATATTTGGGTGAGCAAAATAATATATGCTCTACCTCTTTGTCAACCACATGCTCTGAGGAAGATAAAGATAAGTCCATGAATCTCTAGGTGAGCAACTAGAAATATGCTTTGCCTTATTGGGGAAGATAGAGATTTGCAAAGGGACCTGCATACTTGAAGAGGGAGGTTGCTACAATGTTTCTGATGTATTCTTGAATTTTGGTACTCTGCAGGTGGAGAGAACTCAGAAATCTTGTGATCTTGGAAAGAGCTCTCTACTACTTGAAGATGTTTTCCTCTTTCAAAGAGGTGGCGAGTCTATAAAACATTCTACATCATCAGAAGAGTTGGTTGCAGTAGTTTTCAAGTATTTTTCTATTGCAACATTTTGTATGAAGGTCAACAATAAGTTTTGGTAAATATTGTCCCTTATTAAGTGCTTTGAGGCACTAGTTCAAAAGGGAAAAGAAGTTGGATATTCTATAGCTAGTTGTAGAGGGTAAGTGTACCGTAGAAAAAAGTATTTCTTGCTTGACATGGGAATAGTTGATGATAAATTGGACTTAAGGAGGCCTTGATTTGGTTTGTGAGGTTTTTTCACATCCACACTAGGTCTTGGACCCTTGCAAAATGAATAAAATTCATTTAACAATGTCTTATAAAGGTGTGGTAAAGTGTTGTAAAATACCTTCACACTTCTCTAGACTTAATGAACCCATTTTCCCTTAATTCAACATTATAAAATGTATTTAATAGCATTATCACACTAATCTAGAAGGCTTATAAATTAAACTTAATGTTAATCTAGTGTTGTAATGTGTCCTACACATTCACATTGGATATTGTGCCTTTCTAAGTTGTGTGGACCTCATTTTAGTGTTGTAAAGTTTATTTAATCACACTTTCACATTGAATTCTATGTCCCAAGCCCTAATTGACCTTTACATCCTCATTAATAGGCCCCTATTGACCCATATTTTGCATCACGAGGAATAAATTGATCAAATAATTGACTAAGTCATCATATAAACCTAATTTTCTTATCTCCCAACAACCTAGCTAGAAAATGGACCCCTCTAGGACTAATTCACCATTTGTGTTGAATGAGTCCCTTCCAGGTGGGACTGATTCACCCAAGGTGGAAAATTAATCCCATTTGGGTTATTTTTGAGTTTTGAGTGGGAAAAAGTTCGATTTTAAGTTTTATTTTTCTCTATGTCGGCCTTGGGGATCCAATTAATGGGAAAATAACATGAATTTCCTATAAAATCAAGTCTCTAAACCCTAATTCATAACCATTCTTCATTATTCATCCATCATTCTTCTGCCTCAAGTCAAGCAAGTTAGTGTTTTATCATCTCAAGGCACCAAGATAACATTTTTCAGACATTCAAGGGTAGATTCTTCATATTGTTGTAGCAATCCATGATCAATCATCATGGAAAGGTATTAATCCCTTCATTTCATGTTCATTCTTCATATTATTTCTTCATTTGGTTTAATTACCTAAAAGGGGTTTAACAAAGGCAAAACCCATGCCCTAACATTGAACATTTCTCCTTCTCTTCTTGTGTGTTTGTAGATTTAGACATCTTGAAGGCTTGGAAATCATTAAAGATCAAGTTGCAAAGTTTTTGAAGACATCTCCTTGTTGACCAAGTAAAAATATCCACCAAAAGTCACCTTTAGACCTGAAAATCAGAGTTTCAGAGGACACCTATCAAGAGCTGAAGAGCAGACTAAGGGCTTCAGTTTCCACCTTTGAATTTTCAAAAAATCAAAAGTGGACTGATTCGCCATGAGTGGAAAATGAGTCCCACTACTAGGCTTGAATTTGGTTTTCTGCATTTTTGGATACCCATTTGTCTGAAACGAGTTGCAAAACAATTTCCTAGATTTGGGATTAATTCACCCAGAATGGAAAATGAGTCCCTGTAGGCCAAAATTTTAGCATCAACAACATTTAAAATGTCATTTCCAATCTCTAGAAAGATCTTAGGCACACCTCTTTAGTTTCATCCAATTTTGTTACAATTTGCTTTCATTTCTAGGTGTTTTTGCATATCACAATGTTTTTTCCAACAACTTGCATTTCAATAGTTTTCATTTAATGATCACTAGATTTTATCAGTTATTTGCATTTAGTTTATCTCATCTAGGCACATTTCATTCATATTTCCATTATACTTGCATTAGTTTAAGTGAACCACCTAGTTTTTTGGCTCATCTCTCTCCTTTCAGGTTAAAAACCCTAAGAGTGTAAGAAAAGTAGATAGACCCCAAAAAATCTATGGTTCAGTAAGATTTAAAATATATCACCAAATGGATTCCACCTCTATTGGCTATTCTATCATGTGTGAACCATGGCCATATCCTCAAAGAAAACCTTTTTCTTTGGAGATATATAACCCTCTGGATTTTAGTAAAATCCATGGTTATCCACACTCTATGCCGAGAGATATAGAGTATTTGTGTAACTTTAGAGGTAGTTTAGAAGAATCAACATCAAGACATTAGCAAGATTTGACTGATTTGTTGGTGGAAAGTTAGAGGAAGAGGATGTTGTCATAAAATTATTTGTAAGAACTTTAGAAGATGATGCTAAGGACTAGTTTCTTAATCTACCTTTGCATTCTATTTGTTCATGGCGTGAGTTTAGAGAAATATTCACTGATCAGTTTGGTGAGATGAATGGAAGTCATCTGTCTAATGGTAGTTATCTGCACAATCAAGAAGTTGAAGAAGAATATGAATTTGAGATTGAAAATTTCTCACCTCTACATGTATTATGGAATATAGAAAGATATGGTGATGAGTCCCCATCTAATTTTCATGAAAAGTTCATGGAATGTTGGTTTGCTATACCAGAATCAGAAAGGCCAGATGAATCAACATGTGTTGATTTATTTTTTGAAAGACTTGTGCCAAGTATGAGTACAATGCCACAATGATGGAAGCCTTCAGGAGTTGGAGACATTGATGGTTGGATTTCAATGATTGATAAGTTGATAGGGAGGCATGGAGATCACTTCCTATCTAGACTATGTAATGGTACTTATTCTAGGTGTCTAGTTGGTATAGAAAAGAACATTGATGCATCTTGCAGTGGTGAAGATTCTACTTTTGAGTAACCCATAGAATAATTTTGTGTAGAGGTACCTCTTGCTTATGATGAAACAATAGATAAAGAGAGATTTCTCTCTATATCAGATGAGTGTGACAGTTTGTGTGGTGACTTTCAACTGAAAGAGAGCAGAAATGAACAAGAGGTTGTTTCCTTGTCATATTTCTCACCTTCTTTTGTCCTTGGTTTTGGTTTTGAAGTTTCCACTAAGTTTGTGAATGAGGATAGCATAGACACAGTTGTATGTGAAGAAGAAAAGCAAGAAATAAATGTTGCTACAACTAATGATGTTATTTATGATGAGTTTGCACTTGAGGAGTATGATTGTATGGATCATATGGATGCATATGAATATTCTTTTTTAGGCAATGCAACTCATAGTCTTTCTCATGAGTAGTGGACTTTGGGTTTGTTATGGCAAAGCAATCTTGCTGAAGAAAGTTCCACAGATGTGTGTCATAGTTCAAATTTTTGTGAGACATATGCCTCATCAAATTATAAAGAAGATGAAAATGAGAGGTAATCTAAAGAGTAATATAGCTCTTCACATGAAGTGTCTCATGATCCAAATGAATGTGTTGGTGAGGTCTACATCAACGTTGAGGACTCCAAGCATTCTACTTGCAGTTTTGATGGGCAACAACAAGGTAATTTTCTAGCTGCTCATGTTCCTTATGTGCCTGATATTCAAAGTTTTCAGTTTTACTTGTCTAAGGACGAGTTTCCCTCTGCATGTTAGCATGATGAGATGGCACATTTTTTTATTCCATGTGATTTTGAGGATTTTTATTTTGGCCATGATTCATGTGAAGTGATCAACAAGTGTGAATGGATAGAGGTTATTTATGGTGCTGATTAGTGTTCTCAATTTTTGTCACCAAATACATAATCAAAAAATGTAATAGGTGGTAGTGAGGTGGCCTATATGATGTGGTTACCATGTAACAAAAAATAAAAAAATGGAGCAAGTTCTCACTTGTTCAAGGGTAGTCACATATTTTTTTTGTAGGAAAGAGGCTACTTGTGTTGGTATGGCGTGAAAAAACAATTACTAGTTAAGGGAGATCAACTCCTTTAACAAGTTGGTGTTTGAAAGGGGTAAATGTTAACTCCCTTTTTTTCATTTGGTGTCTTGGGGCTATCAAATGAGGTGTTCTATATTGGGTTGACTCTGTTTCCTAATGGTTGTTTGGTCTCCTTCTCCAAAGATCTGAATTCTCACTTTGCTTTGTCAAGCAGACATCCCCAACTAGAGCCACTAGTGGTACTTGCAAAATCCATGGCCATTTAGATTAGTTTATCCTCTTGTGCCTTTGAGTTTCCTCTATTTTATCTGTTTAAGGTTCAAAAATTACATAAAGGGCTTAAACTGTTATATCCTAAAAACCTAAACCCTTGGTGTGCACTTTTGTTCTAAAATCATGTTGTCATCTTGCACCTGCTTAGCCTTGTCCCTTTTAGTTACGACTTTATGCCATCATTTCCCGTTCTCCTTGTGCATCCCCCTTTTAATTATTTGACCCTTTTCCTATGTCGGGTGAGATAAATTTCATTTTATGACTAAGTCCTTAAGTCTTTAATCCCAAGGGTCGTGTTCTTATTGACCTAGTCAGGTCCCCTTTTTATGACTAACTTTTGTGCATGTGTAGATTTTCTAGTTGTTGGATCAGGAGATTTGATCTCAGCCATTCCCTGCACACCCTGGAATAAAATATTCATTAAAGTAAAGTCATGGGGTTAGTAGGCTTCTACTATGTGGCATATGCGTGGCATGGGGCCCATGGTTTTCAAAGGACTGGTGAGTGTTGTGGTGGGCCCTATGATTGAATTACAAATAGAAAAGAGGAATTGTGGTCGAATCTTGGTTGTTCCCTACACCCACCACTTGATTAAAATAATCAATAAAGATAAACTGTGGGGTTAGCGAGCTGGTGACACGTGTCTCTGGTTGGATCGGTGGTGGCAGTTGTTGCGTTAATGAATGGTGATGTCATGGTGGTGGTTGGTAGAGATTAACAATGGTTATTTAAGAGATTGGATGATGCTTGTTCTTTCCACTGGGCCTTTTGGTGAATCTCGGCTTAGTCCTGTATGGTTAGTGGAAAGTGGCGGAGATTTTTCCACATGGGTGCATGTTGACCGTTGATGAAGATGGTGGTGCTTGTGGTTTGAATGGTCAATTCTCTAGGTGGAAAAATATTTTTGGTGTGATTTTGTATGAATCACATCATTGTTGTGATTCATGTGATGTTATGATGGTGATAATAGTGTGACCCTGATTTAAAGTGTTTAAATCAACAATCAAGTTTTAAAGTTGCTAATAGTGAGAGATAGGCATTGGATCTTGGTGCAATTAAGACTAGTCAATAGCCATAGTTTAAAATTAGATTTCCCCAATGGTTAGCTGCTCTTGTTCATGGGAGTTGACTACACAATTATAGTGCATCCATTTCTTAGCTACCAAGATCAACCCATGACAATTACAAATCGAATTTTTGCTTCTCCCAAGTAGAATTTATTGATGAGTAGCACCATTGATGTCCTGATGTGTTACATATAATGAAATTGATGTCAGGGTATGTTCTTCTTGACTATGATCACATATTTCCCAGAGGTGCCATGCTCGTTTCCTAAATTCCATCAATGTTGGAGTGTGCTTGAGGTATTAGTGGCCTTTATGGCTAGTTGTTACTCTATTTTTGGGGGTAATTCTTCATGTTTGTAATATGATCATATTTAATCCTTTTTGTATCTCTGATTGAGTTAGGGTTAGGGTTTGAATTTGAATTCTTAGTTATGCTAGCACTATAAAGGATTTTTTTTTTTTTGGTTTCAAACTTCTACTCTCCAACTTGAGTGGTCTAGTGTAGTGATTTCCTTACCATATTCTATTTTCTATGCTTTTTGTAATTCTTTTCTTTGAGTCAAGTTGAATAGGGTAAGTCCTTTGGAAATAGATAGGGAATGTAATGAGCTATGCTTTGTAATAACAATAGATGACTAGCATACAAAATTTGTATTCTACTTCATTATATATGTCAATCTATATGTTCTCCAAATATTGTATGCATTATCCTTTGAATCAATATAATCAAGGATTGTGTTGATGCTTCAAACACATTCACTGTTTGAGTTATTTTTATATTTTCCTATCATTCAAGGAGTGGTGCAATTGCTTGCATAGAGATAATGTAGGTATTGTAGTGCAGTGTGGATAAAAAAGTAACATGTTGATTGTCCTTTTGTTGGTCTCTTGTTGCAAGGTAGTAGGGTTATGAGAAGCCATGGTTGGTATATTATAGGAGTTTATTTCATTCCTGACTCCATGTGGATTAGGCACTAGTTAAGGAGATTCACAAAGTATGAAGCTAGGGTAGAATCAAAACTTTCAATTCTAAAAACATTTCCTGCTTTCTTAGTTTAGATTTGCTTTCATGTTTTCCCTTTCCACACTACCAAAAGCCATTGTTAGTAGATGATTTAGCCCATTGAAGGCCTTCAACCATTGTAGTGTGATGATCTACATTAATGTATAGGGATACCCACCTTGGTCTTGCAGAGCCTAAAGTGTAGAGGAGAGGCTTGCCAATCAGTTATCTCCTATTTGTTGGTCACTGACCTAGGGTCTATGAGTATAAGGAGTAGCTACCATTTAGGAGATGCTAGACCATCATCTAGAAACACCAACATAGTTGTCACTGTAATCCCCATGAACATTGCTCTATTTCCAGCCAGACATCCATAGCCCTGAGAGAGTTGCTTGCACACCCATATAGTTTCTTGTTTTCAATATTCTTTTTTTGTTTTCCTTTTATACTTCGCTTTTAATACCCTTTTGCTCAATTGTATAAGCAATGAAGCTTGTAGTGGTTTTGAATATTACAATAGTCACTGGATAAGATTTGGGATTTTTTCACTTGCCAAGGCTTCATGATAACTATCATATAGTTCACAAAGGAAATTTAAAATGTGTGTTGCATGAGTCTTGAGATAAGCATGAAAGGATTCAAACAAGGGTTATATTCTAGGTCAAACTAGAGTCTAGGTGACGAGACCTAATTCATAGAAAAAGACCAAGATCCTTGGTAACTCATGAAGACTTATCCATGGACAAAGAGAAATGTGCTACACAGTGGGCCGTTTGAGAAATCCAAGCACAACCGTTGCATCAAGATCAAACAAAACTCTCAACAAAAATAAGGGCTGAAAAAACAAGCGAAGGAAAAGCAATGCAAAAATAGAAAGAAAAAGACCTACTCTAACTATGTACAAGGGTGAGCTTGGACAACTCAGGAGAGGAAATAATGCTTGAGGTATTTCTTATTGGCTGGCAACATGACATCTTCTTTGGTAAGCGTTTTTAGGTGAAATGCATTATCTCCTAGAATTTTAGAAATTTGAAAGGAGCCAAGCCATAGCTTGTCAAAATTTTCATGTCCCCCTTTCTTCTCATGAGACTTATCTCAACATAACACTAGGTCAACAATTCTAAAGGCATTGGCTTTGGCTCTATGATCAAACCATCTTTTGACTACACCTTGGTGTTTGGCAAAATTTTCAACTGCTTCATTACGTACTTCTCCCTGATAGAGGAGCTCGATCAAAGGGGTTTCAAGGCATTCTCCCTCTTCATAATAGGTGTTGAAAAATTGCAACGTAGGAATCTTGAGGTGGATTGGGAAAATAGTCTCTAAACCATAAACAAGATGGCATGGGGAAGTTCCTAGGGTAGCCTTATGTCAAGTACGATTTTCCCACAGAGAAAAACACAACTGGGTATGCTAGTGCTTTGGGTTTTTGTCTAGCAGCTTGCATATGACAGTTACCATTTTTTTATTTATGGATTCAACTAATCCATTGCCTTGGGGGTAATAATTCGATGAGAATTTAAGTACAATCCCATAAACAAAAGCCCAACTTGAAAACTTAAGGGAAGCAAATGCAGGACCATTATCACAAACTAATGCAAATGGATAACCAAAATGATTTATAATAAAACTTTCGAGGAAATTAGTTACTACCTCATTCATGCATTTCCTACATGAAATTTCTTATGTCCACCTAGTACAATAATCAATTGTGGTTAGAATGTACCTGTGACCCAAAAAATATGGTAGGTTTACCAAACCAATAAAGTCAAGTCCCCACTGATAAAATGGTCTTACCTCAACAACTAGCTCTAGTAGAATAACATACCTCTCCCTGGTAGCAGTAGTCTGGAAAATGTGGCAAGATCGGACATGGTTGTGAGCATCCTTGAATAATGTCAACCAATATTATCCAACCTGTAGGATATGGTGGGATGTCGAAGGGTTGGATCCATGTCTCATTTCAACCTTTTCATGGAATTCCTTCAACACTTCAACTACTTTTGCTTTCCCTAGGAATCTGAGGTAGATTCCTTCATGATTCTTCTTGTACAACATGGATCCTTTTAGCATGTAACTATTACTTTTCAGCCTTAGAGCTTGTTTTTGGATTTCCTACAAATTTGGTAGACATTTTTTATTTAGTAGATAGTATACTATGCCATCATACCATTCATCTAGAGAAACATCCTCCAAGTGGTAATGCTGAATGGTGAGATTTGGTTTTGGCTCTTCCATTGTACGCGTGAGAGATTGTCCTCTAACCAACTTTGTTGGTTGGATCTCCATGTCATACTATTGTAGCAACGTTACCCATTTGGCTTGTCTTTCTTGTGGTTCATTTTGCATCAAGAATATCTTGACATTGGGATTTAGTACAATGGAAAACACTTTGTTCCTCATAATGTAATGCCTAAACTTCTTGACTCCCCTAACTAGGGCATACACTTTCTTCTCAATATTATGGTGGTGCAATTCAACATCCTTTAGTGGGGCACTCATAAATGTAATAGGATGCTCACTTCCTTCATCATCCTTCTGTGTTAACATGCTGGAACATGAGTGGTCTAAGGTGAATGAGTAGATATAAAATGGCTTAGAATAATCCAAGTTGACCAGAACAAGGATATTTAAGATGGCTCTCTTTATCTCAACAAAAGCCTACTTAGCTTCGGGTGTTCATTCTACTTTGGCATCTTGTTTAAGCATAGCATTCAACAACTTCACTATTTTTGCAAACCCTGTGATAAACTTGTTATACTCTCAAATCTGCACCCCTGCTAAGTTGTAGAACTTAGCAATTTGGAGCAACATGGGAACAATCCTAGGATGTAGGTCACCTAAACTTGGAGCAGACTTCCAAATAATGTTGGCTCGTAAATGGTGTCATCTAATCTATTTCTTGTTGGGAAAAGGGGAGAAAGAAACATAAAAAGAAAACTAGATCTCTATGGTGATGTACCTAAATGTTAACTAGGACTTGTAAAACAACTTACATACACATTTATATCAATGATAAGCTTCACATACACAACTCATTTCCATTTGTTTTTGCATAAAAATTCATAAGAAGGTTTTAGAGCCTAAACTCCTAGAAGGAAATATACTTTCATAGCTAGAACATTATGCTTTTAAACACAACCTATAACCTGCAACTTACATAATTTTTTGTTTAAAGATGCTAACACTGAGACAAAACCAAAAGGAAATAAGTAACTCCACAAGTAGTTGCATCAATCAATTAAAATGCATACAATATAGTGAAAAAATGAGAAGGTAAAACAACTTAACTTCATTAATCATCAAGGTATGAACTACTCTACAAGTCTATCCAAAATGAGTTACAGTGCTACTCTTGTTGAAAGATAACTCCAAAATTGAGTTACAATGTTGTTGGAAAGAAGGAAATCACTCCAAAAACTTTGTTTGAAGTTACTTATGCCTTTTTAAAAAAAGCTTCCCCACACATGTCCTAGAAACTTCCGGTCGGATGCAACAAAGAGGCCAAAAAAGAAGCTTCCAAAACCCCTCCAAAATGCCTCCAAAGTGAATAAAAGTCAAGCTATGACCCAACCATACCAAAAGCATGAAAAAACTACCTCCAAATGGTCTCATTCCCTCCAAGACTTAGTTAAAGATAACCCACACACCTTCCACATGTTGGTCAATCATCATCACAGTCCTGTCTCCAATTGCTTGACTCACACCCTTTGTGTGTTTGCAAAAACATAAGACTCAATTATATGCTCTCCCTTGGTTGACTAACTGATTCATACTAAACTCTATTTTTCTTGGAAATCATGAAGACTCCAAATCACAAGGCATATGTAAGTTATGTAATCTATTTTGCATTTAAAATAGCAATGTGACTTACTGATTTATAACAATATCATTGAAGTCAAATTCTTTACAATGTAAATTAATGTAAAGAGATAAGACCTCTTGGTTTTACCTTACATAGGTCAAGGCGAACATACAAGTTATAAAGACCCTCCACATGGCACATATGAGGATGACACCTGTGTACATGGAAAAAGTATCCCTTTTTAATTGCTTGATATGGGATTAATTGATGACAAATCGACTTAATGAGGCCTTTATTTGGTGTTGAGAGATGCTTTTCACATCCACACTAGGTCTTGGACCCTTGCAAATAGAATAAAATGCATTTATCAATGTCTTTTAAAGGTGTTGTAAAGTGTTGTAAAAGAATTTCATGCATCTCTAGACTTAATGAACACATTTCCCCTTAATTCAATATTATAAAATATATTTAATTACATTATCATGTCAATCTAAAAGGCTTGTAAATCAAACCTAACTTTAATCTAGTGTTGTAATGTGTCCTACACATTCACATTGGATGTTGTGCTTTTCTAGGCTATGTGGACCTCATTTTGGTGTTGTAAAGTGTATTTAATAACACTTTCACATTGAATTTTGTTTCCCAATCCCTAATTGACCTTTACATCATCATTAATAGGCTCCTATTGTCCCATATTGTGCATCTCGAGGCATAATTTGATCAAATAGGCAATGAAATCAACATAAGAACTAAAATTACTCATACTCCCACATTCCAACTACCAAAAGGGCCCCTCTAGGACTAATTCACCCAAAATGGAAAATGAGTCCCTACCAGGAGGGACTGATTCACCCAAGGTGGTGAATTAGTCCCATTTGGCTTATTTTTGAGTTTTGAGTAGGAAATTTTGGATTTTAAGTTTTATAAATTCTTTCATGTAAGCCTGAGGGATCCAATTAACTAGAAAATAAATATAATTTCCTATAAAATCAAGTCTTTAAACCCTAATTCAAATCTCTTATCATGCATTCATCATCTATCTTCTCCCTCAAGCCAAGCAAGCTAGGGTTTTATCATTCTAATTCATGAAGATAGCTTCCAAGGACATTCAAGTGTAGATTCTTCATGTTTTGCTGCAGAAATTCAAGATCAAACATCATGGAAAGGTATTGAATCCATTGTTTCATGCTTCATTACATTCTTTCTGAACAATTTGTTTTAATTACCTAAAAAGGATTTTGACCAAGGCAAACCCCCATACCCTAACATTAAACATTTCTCCTTCTCTTTTTGTGTGTTTCCAGATTTAGGCATCTTGAAGGCTTGGAAATAATTGAAGATCAAGTTGAAATTTTTTGAATACATCTCCTTGTTGACTAAGGAAAAATGTCCACTAAAAGTCACTTTAAGACCCGAAAATTAGACTTTCAGAGGTGGACACCTATAAGGAACCAAAGTGCAGACTGAGGGCTTTAGTTTTCACTTTTGGATTTTCAAAAATTCAAAAGTGGACTAATTCACCATTAGTGGTGAATTACTCCCACTTCCAGGCCTGAAAAAGGTTTTCTATAGTTTTGGATACCCATTTGTCTGAAATGGGCTCCGAAATAATTTCCTAGATCTAGGACTAATTCACCTAGAATGAAGAATGAGTCCTAGTAGGCCAAATTTCCAACATCAGTAGTATTTTAGAAGTCATTTCAAATCTCCAGTGAGATCTTAGGTGCACACATTCAATTTCATCCATTTTTATTATAGTTTGCACTCATTTCTAGGTGTTTTTGTATATCACAATGTGTTTTCCAACAAGTTGCATTTCTTTAGTTTCCATTCAATAATCAATATCTTCACTTTGTTTTATGCATTTAGTTCATCTCATTTAGTCATATTGCACCCACATCACATCAATATTTGAATGTAACATTGCATTTTGGCCCCAATCTTTCCTCCTTTTAGGTGAAAAACCCTAAAAGGAGCATAAAGCATTAGGGTTGCCAAAATCTTTGGTTACATTTTGGTGAACCCGCCTTTAGAATAATTTTATTTTCTGATTTGTATTCTATCATAGATCTAGCCTCACTTTGAAATTGCATTAGGGTTTGCATGGATTAATTTACATGCTAGGTCTCAAATGTTGCATTCATGAAAAGTGCATTTAGGTTACATTTTTGGCATCTAAAATCATTAATTTTTTTTGAAATTTTGCATTTTCATCTTTGGTCTACATCTTACAACACTGAAATCATCAAAACCAATTGAAAAAATCTATTTTTTAAAAAAAAACCCCACTGGGACTCATTCACCACCTTGGGCGAATCAGTCCCTTTTCACCCCTAAGATTGCCTTTTACAGAACTAAAAATCATATTTTTAAGCTTCTGTTTGGTGCCATTACCTATCTATATCAGTTGGATGAGTTTCTATAACATGCATTTCATTAGATCTAGCTTAAAATAACTCATTTCATGCATTGCTCAATTTCACATTTGCATTTACCACATTTCATTTTAAAGTTATTGCATTGCACTTTATTTACTTTCTCATGTTAGTATATGTTCTCTTCAAGAATTCCATGTTTCTAGAATATCAAGTGGCTTGTATGATTCTATTTTTAATGGACATGATCTAGGATAACAAAGTAAAACATTTGATAAGCATGTTGCATACCCTACTAGTACCTATCAGATTTGTAAGAATGCCATAACACAAGAGGATGCAAAGGTAGATAATCATAAAAGTCATACTCATTCTTCTCGCAATACCTCTCATATTAGTGATGAAGGTATATTGGTGAATGAAGATCCAAGTATTGAGAGTCTTGATTGTCCCTCTCCTCTTTCGCCTTGGGAAGACATTAGAAAACAAGAGCATGAGATCATAGAAACATTTCTAAACATCACCTTACCTAATCTCCATAACCATGACAATGAACATTTTCCTTCTCCTAATATCCCTCCTTGATGCCACAAGGATAGGTTGGTGTTAGAAGATATCCATATTAAGAGTTATGATAGTCTTGATCATCCCTTCCCTAATGCTCCTACCATTTGGAACAATCTATTTGAAAACCATAGTGATCCTTCTCTTGATGCCTCCCACACTTGTGATGAGGCTAACTTTACAAACTTCAAACTTGGATGACCATCTTGCAATCTCTCCAATTAGGGTAGTTATTATGGAACATGCAAATGAGACCTTAAATACAATGGAAACTCAATGAACGCCTTCTCCTATTCATCTCACTCTTGCTAGTCCAATCATTGATTATTCCCCTATTAGTGATGAAGTTATTTTGGAAGAACAAAGCCTTACTTGTCAATAACATGTGGCTCATTGTTCTCCTAAAAACTCTTCTTCTAGGGAGAATATTGTGATACAAGACAAGGATAACATTGATAATAATATTATGCCTTTGGAAGAAGATACAAAGCCCATGTTAGACTCTCATTCACCAAGGGATGTTAATATTATTCAACCTCAACTCATCCTTTATCCCCCTTGACACAAAACTTCCACTCAAAACAAACCCGAACTTATCCTTTACCCACCGTCACATAAACCTTCACCTCCACCTACACCTAAATTTACCCTTTACCCACCTCAGAATAATGTGTCGCAACAATAGAGTCATAATATCATTGCTCATACATACAAAACTAGAAACAATCCACAACCACCACAACCAACCCCAACCTCTCTACCTTTTCCTAATTCTATACTACCTAGTGCCCCTTGATTAAGGGAGTATGATCTTGTTGAACAAATTAAGAGCACTCTCACAAAGATATCTCTTTGGGACCTTCTTCAGACTTCACCTACCTATCACACTATGCTTCAAACGGCCTTACAACAAGTTCCTATCCCTTCTAATGTGCAACAACATGACATAGCATCCATAATTCAAGGACACAACAATGACATTGTTTTCCACTAACGTGAACTCCCCTCTTTGGACATGAAAAAATAAAATGAAGCTTTCCAAATAATATCTCAATACAATACGACAGGGATAAAGTGAACCCTTGTTGACAATGGCTCTGCTCTTAATGTTTGTAGTGTAAAACTCTTGGATAGGCTTCATGTGGATACATCAAAAACTCAACCCAATTCCCTATCTATTAAAGGCTTTGACAATATACCAAAACAATTGCTTGGTGTGATTAATTTGCCTATTATAGTTGGAGTGGCCACATTGGATACAAAAATTCATGTTATGCCTCATGAAATTTCATATAATCTCCTTCTAGGTAGACCATGGATTCATGAAATGATTGCAGTGCCTTCCACTCTTCATCGCAAAATGAAATACATTCACAACAACAAAGTGTACACACTTGAAGATGACCCTGATCCCAATAGTCATTTGCAAATTCAAAAAAAAATGTGCATCATTTAAACACATTAACACCAACTACACAAGTGGAACCCATCCACAAAATACACAAAAAACAACATATTAAACAAGTCATGATGCTATCAGATGATGATTGAGGTTCCTTAGATTTCATACCAACATTCATGAGAGAGTACAAGATCATAAACAAAGACTCAAATACAGGAAATGACAAAGCAAATGATCCTTCAAAAGCATTCACTTCAACCACTTTAGACCATAACATAACAAATTACACAACCTTTGATGAACACAACAATGACCAACAACCTAATCCAAAAGAAATGAAAAAAGCTTTATGGAAAAGGTTATAAAATTATGAAAAAAATTGGATATAGTGGAAAAGGATGTGGTGCTAACGAACAAGGTATCTATTTCCCCATAGATCCTCTTACACAACAAACAACTTATGGTCTTGGTTATTGTCCTTTGATAGAAATTTCCAAGCCTTCACTCAACATCAACACTCTCACACAACATTCTTCTAAGCCAACTTTAACTGTAAAGTATCCTGAACTCATTGACACTAGTGGTCTTGAAAGTCATTCTTTACAACACATGAAATAAACAATGCACTCTTCGCTTAATGTCAATGTTATCTCGCAAAACACTAATGAATTGAATTCATTAGATTTTACACCCTCTTGCCAAGGAGAGAACAAAGTATCACAATCTATAGAGTCTTGTGTAGATATGACATGTACAACTAAGCAAGAGGTATCTTTGTCACACACTACAGGAACACCTTCTACCATTGATCAAGAGGGTATCTTGTCAAGACTTCTCCAAGATCACTTGATCATCCTTCCTCTAAGAACTCGTAAGAAATTCTATTACAAAACTGTATTTTATACCTACCATAGATTTCATGGTCATTCCACTAATGAATGTAAGGCTTTGAGTCATAAAATCCAGAATTTTTAGGAGTTTGGTATTCTTCCTTTTGTGGGGGCACCTAATTCCTCTAATTGATACCAAATTTCACTCTAGCATGCATTTCATTAATCCTTTTGGCTCACTGTTGTCCTACACTAAGTGGGAGAAAGGGGTTATGTAGCGTTGTCCTTGTATGTCACCTATCATTACCTCTTTTGGCTCACCATTAACCTTTCATGATCATATAAGAGTAATCTTGGGATGTGGATGGCATGCCTTAAGTTGGCTCACATGTGACTTACTACCCCTTTTTCATGACGTAGCTTATAGGAAACATATGACTTGGCATAGGGCTTTCCTAGTAGGCTCTCATGTTCTCCTTTTAATTTAAAGCAATTGCTCATAGTATTGGTGTTCAAAATTGCTTTAAAGTGGGGGAATACATTGCCACTCACATTTCATTGTGCGCTTTATTTCTTCTTGTGATGCGTCCTCTTCTTTGTGGTGTCATTAGGCTTGATTCCATCCAAGAGCATGATACTTCTTTGACACATCCTCTCTTGGAAAAATTAAGCATGATGTTCCCTAAGATGAGACCTTGCACAATCCAAGAAAAATACCTTTGAACACTCCTTACACTATTTTCCATATACAATGTCTATGAGTGTCAAGCATATGAAGTTTTGCTTACCTCATAGAGCTCAAAGATCATTTTAGTGGCACCTTATCAAACTTATCAAGAGGTATAACTTTGGTATGGTTGAGCAAGATATCCCATTCAGAGGCATGAATTTTCCCCATAGCCACCTTATGGTTTTCTCACCTCGCAGACAACCAGAAGTTCCATGGCCCTAAAGAGAGTATGTTGTGGATTTATCACCCTGCGGAAAACTAGAAGTTTTGTGGCCCCAGAGTGAGTATACTTAGGAATTCTCATTTGGCGGATAGCCAAGAGTTTCATCACCTCAAAGTGAGTATGAATGTTTGGAAAAACATCCTAGATATTCTCCACAATATGTCAGACAAACAATTGAAGCTTGATCCACCTTTTCATTTTTTCTTTTCTCTTCTTCCTAAGTTCTTGATATTGCATGATTGTGTATCTTGTCTTGCCACAAATCATTCACCTTGTGTGTGTCCTTTTTGCACTCATGTTGGTTTTAATTAGGATCTTGGATCTAGGGGGCTTGACTGCTTCCTCGATCTTTGTTATCCTAGACCATCCACATTTGTACAATTGGACCCCTTCTTGAATGTCTACTTTAGTGTGAGTTTGAAGCAGGTTCATCCTCTCACTAAAGTGGGGGCTAACTGTGGACATAGAAAGAGTATCCATTTTTTCTTGCTTGATATGGGATTAATTGATGACAAATTGGACTTAATGAGGCCTTGATTTGGTGTTGAGAGATGTTTTTCACATCCACACTAGGTCTTGGACCCTTGCAAATAGAATAAAATGCATTTATCATTGTCTTGTAAATGTGTTGTAAAATAATTTCACACCTCTCTAGACTTAATGAACCCATTTCCCCTTAATTCAAAATTATAAAATATATTTAATTGCATTATCACGTAAATCTAAAAGGCTTGCAAATTACACCTAACTTTAATCTGGTGTTGTAATGTGTCCTACACATTCACATTGGATGTTGTACCTTTCTAGGCTATGTGGACCTCATTTTGGTGTTGTAAAGTGTATTTAATCACACTTTCACATTGAATTTTATGTCCCAAGCCCTAATTGACCTTTACATCATCATTAATAGGCTCCTATTGTCCCATATTATGCATCCCGAGGCATAATTTGATCAAATACTCAATGAAATCAACATAAGAATTGGAATTCCTCATTCTCCCACATTCCAACTATCAAAAGGGCCCCTCTAGGACTAATTTTCCCAAAATGGTGAATGAGTCCTTGCCAGGTGGGACTGATTCACCTAGGGAGGCAAATTAGTCCCATTTGGCTTATTTTTGAGTTGAGCGGGAAATTTTGGATTTTAAGTTTTATTTTCTTTCATGTTGGCCTTAGGGATCCAATTAATAGGAAAATAAGGAGAATTTTCTATAAAATCATGTCTCTAAACCCTAATTCACATCTCTTATCATTCATTCATCATTTATCTTCTCCCTCAAGCCAAGAAAGCTAGGGTTTTATCATTCTAAGTCATCAAGATAGCTTCCAAGGACATTCAAGTGTAGATTATTCATGTTTTACTGCATAAATTCAAGATCAAACATCATCGAAAGGCATTGAATCCATTGTTTCATAATTCATTACATTCTTTCTTCATTTTGATTTTATTACCTAAAAAGGGGTTTGACCAAGGCAAACTCCCATGCCCTAATATTCGACATTTCTCCTTCTCTTCTTGTGTGTTTGTAGATTTAGGCATCTTGAAGGCTTGGAAATCATTAAAGATCAAGTTCAAATTTTTTTGAAGACATCTCCTTTTTGACTAAGGAAAGATATCCACTAAAAGTCACTTTCAAGCCTAGAAATTAGACTTTCAGAGGTGGACACCTGTCAGGAACTAAAGTGCAGACTAAGGGCTTTAGTTTCCAGTTTTGGATTTTGCAAAATTCAAAAGTTGATTGATTCACCATCAGTGGTGAATGAGTCCCACTACTAGGCCTAAAAAAGGTTTTCTACAATTTTTGATACCCATTTGTTTGAAATAGGCTCCAGAATAGTTTCCCAGATTTGGGACTAATTCGCCTAGAATGGAGAATGAGTCCCAGTAGGCCAAATTTCCAAAATCAGTAGTATTTCAGAAGTAATTTCCAATCTCTAGTGAGATCTTAGGTGCACACATTCAATTTCATCCATTTTTGTTACAATTTGCACTTTTTTCTAGGTATTTTTGTATATCACAGTGTGTTTTCCAACAAGTTGCATTTCTTTAGTTTCCATTCAATAATCAATATCTTCCCTTTGTTTTTTTGCTTTTAGTTCATCTCATTTAGACATATTGCACCCACATCACATTAGTCTTTGAATGTAACATTGCATTTTGGCCCCAATCTTCCTTTTAGGTGAAAAACCCTAGAAGGAGCATAAAGCATTAGGGTTGCCAAAATATTTGGTTACAACACCTAAGAAAACTCACTAAGGCATCAAAAAGACCATGACTTGCATTAGTTCATTACATTTTTTTGTAAAAGATCTAGAAAAATGCCTATCTCTAATCGACATACATTAGGGTTCAAAACCCCAACAACAAAACTAATGCAAATGAAAAAAAATGCATTTCATTTTCACCATCAAGCTTTCCGAGGTCTTCAAGACTGACGCCTAGGGTTTCAATAGAGGTATTCAATGACAAATCTTCTAAGTCTTAGAGGCATTTTTCTCACAAAACCTGGCAAAACGTGACTCCTAGATGCTTTGATAAGCATTCAATGAAATTATTCTATTGTTTTAGTACATATTTTGAAGGGAAAATAGCTCAAGCTTGAGAATCTTACAGGAAAATAAGTGTATTCCATACTTCTAACCTTTTCCTATGATATTCATGCGTTTTTATGAAGATTGATTGATTTTTTGAAGGCTTTAAGCCGTGACCTTGTATAAACTTTTGAAGTATTTCTTGTGCATTTATTTTTTTATGGATACCTCTTCTCTTTGGCCACCATTGGAGAGTCTTGGCTTGAGTTTGGAAAGCCATATGCACATGAATTTTATAGAACTTCTCTTGAAAAATGACCTAGGTAAGTCTTCCATCTTCCAAGATTTGCATTTCCCTCTTAAATAATCTCAATTTGAGCTCATTAGAAAAAAAGATGAACGTTTCCTTGCCTTCTATAGAGAAGAATAGATGCATTTTTGTGTATTCTCCATTATAGGATACAACCTCATCTCACATTTCTCCTTATTTTCTATAAAGATAGCTTAATTTGAGCTCAACCCATGGTAGAATAATGAGAATCTTGTAAAGAGAATGGCTCCACACTTTTCTCTACTATTTTTTGGGTTTTGAAACCCTTAATGGCTAAGGCCATTCATGCATTCCTCTAGTTTTCTGAATTGTTTACCATGACATAAACTCAAAACATCTCTATTTACCCCTACATTTATGATTTCTAATATAAACCCCAAGTGGGTTTTGCTCTTTGTGGAGAAAATTACTCCTCTCATGCCACAACCATGAGGACAAGAACTAGGTTTCTTTCAAAATGTTTCAATGTCACTTGCGGTTTTCCCATTTTCTGAAGATGCAAAAAGAGAGATCATTTTTCACTTTTTGAATGAAAAGAAAATGTTGTTCACTTTGTTTGTTCTTAGAAATGTAGCTTGCATCATTATGAATTTTCTCTCTAAAATACATACTAGGTATTCCTCCATTTACATTTTTGTCTTCAAAACTTTTCAAAACTCAATATTGCACTTAAAGGCTATGGCCATCCAACTCTTTAGTTCCACCATATCAACCACATTAAGGGCTCAATTCAGTCTTGCAAACATAGTATGGAAATAGTTAGTCATTTAGACTCCATTTTCTCTCACCCATTATATGTAGTTGTCTATTTTCAAGCACTTAAGATCATTTATCCTCAAAGCACCTTTAATGGGGAAAAATCACTTGCCAACACAAAATAGAAAGCATTCTTTTGAAATATTAGCTACTATGTTTATGACTATCCACCTTGTTTTCATCATGATCCCTAATACTTTGGATTGAAAGCTTTCCTTTTGATGGCTTACATGCTTTCATGCATGAATATGGCATTTGATCTATGTCTGTAAATGGAATATTGACTGTAACTTCAATGTTATGCCCTCTACTCCTCTAATATGAGATGCAAAGTTGCTACTCCACCTGTGACTTGAAATGGTGTTAGTATCTCTATCCTAGTACTGGGTATATCTTTTGTATATCATGAGATATACATTTGTCTGATCTATTGATGCTTTTTCCCATGCATTTACTCTCTTGAATCCATATGCAGGAAAACCCCAAGTCTTTTATGCTTTTGATTATGACTGTTCATTTTTCTATGGTGAGTAACAAGACAATCATTCATCACTATCCATTGTGATATTTAAAAGACTAGTGCCATGTAAGTCCTTGTTTGATTCTTTCCATTGTGCATTGAGTTGTCATTTTGGTATATATGACCATGTTATAAGAGATTGGTTAGGAACTAAAAGAGTACTATCTCACAAAAAAGGAGTAGAACTACCCCTTCTTAATTTTTGACCGCACCTTACTATGGATTGCTATCTTTTACTTATCTCATTGAATTCATGATTGTCTCTTTCACATCTATGGCCTTGATTGTGACTTGAAATGTTCATTCCATTGCATTTTGGAACCATTATTACTGCACCTACCTCCTCAAGATAATATCACTGTGTATAGCCCTCATTGGCATGGCTCTTTGACTATATTTTCCATGAAGATGTGACAACCCTTAAAATCATCACCAAACCATTGACACCTTCCTAAAGACTATCCCCTTTCACATCAATATCATTGATGCTCTTGAGATCTTGAGATTCTCATTTTGAACATTTAAATGTTGTGTGAGCATCATTCCTAATATTCTATGGTATTGGATATTTATAAGAATGACTTTGTCTGTTTTGTGCTTCACTTGCATCGTATAATTTTCATTACCTTTGCATACGACGCGAGATGAAATTATCCTTTACTATTTCTAATAGTGACCATGCTACCTTTAACTTTAAATAATAGTGTTCTTATCATCTATTCAGTCCACTACCTCTTGGATATCGTATTTCACTATTTGCCCCTTGTGACTAGTGTTATGAACATGAATATCATTGTTATTGCAAACTCTCACAAAAAACTCTTTTCATATATCATACATTGCTATTAGGATCATTGTTTCTTCATGAATCAATCACAAGATATTGCTCCTATTTATAGCTTTGATTATTCTCATGATATGTTTTATCTTTATCTCTTTAATGCACTCGTGTCTTTGTTTTCATGTTACCATTCCAATATAAATCATTATTCTTAGCCACATCATTGTCTTCATTCACAGTCTACCTCACCATCCCTTCATGTGTTTGAATAACTGGCAGCCATAGCATGATAGGTTGTCTTTATGAAGCTCCCATGTACAATCTGCACTCTTGATACATAATGCTATCCTATGTGCACACTTCCAATTTTGATTTCAAAGAGGAAGATCTTCCACTTCCTTCCTCATTTATAGATGAATACCGAGTCTTTCCATTGACATGGTTGTCTTGATCGTGCATTTCACTCACCACCTATAACTGCTCCATGTAGCTCATGAAAACTATTGATAGGAATTGATAGCTCCTTGCAAGCTAAGCTAACTCATTGAATTGTATTGTTTTGAGTTTCTTCCTCATTACCAATTATGTTTTGAGTTAGCTATATTAGCCATGCCTTGTAACTCTAGGTTATGTCCTTTGTGATCCATCAATAAAACTCCATATCCTGAATCAAATAAAGCTCCACTTATCATCCATGTTTCAACCTTCATATCTCTTCCTGTCAAAGGAAACAATTCTACACTATCCAATTTATGTTCCATGTGCCAATTCTATTGTGTATTTTCATTATTATCATAGAAATCATCTGTTTCTTGGGAAGAGACAAAATATCCTCCTTCTTGAATGCTTTCTATCATTGAAAATTTTGAAACCTCTTATCTTCCTTGAGTGATGGATATCCCTTCTTTGAAATGTATGTGGACTTCACTTCAAATCAGCTCCAAAACTTGACTATCCCATGTATCTTCTTTAGCACTGTCATTGTGCCTCTACCTCACCGTGCATTCAAAACTACTATCATACTTTATCAAAAAACCTCTGCTCAATGGAGTAATGTGTTAATTTTGAAGTCTTACAAACCTAGGAAAAATGTGTTCATTAAGAATATTGAAAGACATATCTAGTAGAGTAAGATTTCCAAGAAGAAATGACTTCCCCTTTGATCAACATGATGGCAGCCTATTGTTTGGTTCATTGTGAAAAGATGAAGAGTAATAATTCTTGATAACTCACATAGTTTTTGTTGCATCTTTTGATTTTAATAATGAAATTTGATCAAATGGTATGATTCCATATTGATTTAATGCAACAAAAATAGGTTTAATCAACAATTTGATCAAGTTGCTCAATTTTTCTTACATTCCTACCCCTCTTAAAACACAAGAGGGTAGCATGTTGGGCTCAACCCTCATGGGAGCTAAATTTTACTCCACATGCTATAACTAGATGAAACAAAATAGTAACAAGTATTTGACCTATACCTGCATAATGAGAAAACATGTTAGATAAAATGAAGCATATGATAGATGTGTTTGATAGCTCTCTTGTTTTCTTGGACATCTATGATATGCTAGCTATTTTAATGTATATAAGGATCAAATTATATGTTTATGGATGTTTTACTATGTACTGATTGGTGATCCTTCATTGCTCTAACCAAACTTCTCACAAATGCAAAAAACCTTGGAGCAATAGGGGGAAAGCAACAACTAGAGGCTAGATGGGTAGGGGGACTGAAGTTGATGCAAGGCAACTTAACTGGGATTCATCATTTAGGTAATGACAGGTCCCCCCTCTTTACATATGCATTTCCTTTTATCTAAAAATGTATATTTTTTTCTCTATATGCATTAAAATGGCTAGTCCTTGGGCTTGTGAGGGACACTATACACTTATGATTATCAATAAAGACTACCTTTGCTATAAATGTTGACTCTCTTCTCTATTGTATGCAATTGAATAATAAAATAATGTAGTCTTTTGATAATTTATTTTATGCATATGAACAAAACTTAGTAGAAAATAATGTACCCTTTTGTTTCACTTTGTAATGACACAATCATAACTCTACTTGATTTAGTTGGAAACAAAATTAGGTAACAAAATTTCTTGACAAAGTTGATTTTTCCAAAAAAGGATTTCATTTCCTTCTTGTTTCCAAGAGGCTAAATCTTCAAGATGGCTTGAATATGATCTGGATCTATTGATATTCCCTTCTCTAAAATCACATGTCACAACAATTTCCCTTCCATTACCCCAAAGATACACTTCTTCAAGTTTAGTGAGATTCCAAATTCTCTGCACTTTTGGAACACCTTTCATAAGTTGGAGACGTGGTACCCTCTCTTCTTTGAGAACATAATAAGTCATCCATGTAAATGATGATGAATTTATCAATGAGGTCCTTGAAGTCTATATCCATGACACGCCGAAATGTTGCACCTACGTTGATCAACCCAAATTACATCCTTTTGTATGTAAATCTTCCCCATTTTGTGGTGAATGCCATATTGTGCTTGTCTTCATACTATACCATTACTTTATTGTACCCCAAGTATCCATCAAGAAATGACATCATTTGTGAACCATTGAAAATTTTCAACACTTCATCTAGTGAGGGCACCAAATAGTTGTCCTTCTCAGATGCTTGGTTCAGGTTCCTGAAATCTACACAATCTAATTTCTCCATTTTTATTTCTAATTGAAATCAAGTTTTCCAGCCACGTGGAATTTCTGATAGGAAAGATGATACAAGAGGACAAAAAATTCTACACTTCTTTGAAGATGATGGGTTCCAACAATGCATTGATTGGGCGTTGTCGCTGCCTAAAAGGCTTCACATTTGGCTTGAGGGGAATGTTGTGAGTGATGATTGGTGTTTCATACATTTTGAGGTCTTCATACCCCTAAGCTATCACATCATGATAAATGTGCAACACATCCATAATTCCCTTCTTTTCTTCTAGGTGCACACCTTGCCAATAAACACATTTTTCACATCTTTCGTGGTACCCAGATTGTGAGCATCACACTGGTTGTCTATGGAGTCCTTAGTTTGTTGTTCCTAATACCTTATGTGGTCTAGGTAAAATATCCTTTCCAAATGAACCATTCCCCTTGGTATTGTGTTTCTCTTCAAATTGATAACCCCTACTATGTCAAGTTCTGCTTCCTCGGGTTCTACTTCATCTATGACTTGGGAGGAAAACACATCAGAGCTAGTGATGAAATCAAGGATGTGTTTTTCATATTCAAACATTTCAAATTTAGTTACATTTTCAAGCACTGACAGGGTAGGGGTGGGTTCCATAGTGAATTTGTTTAAATCGGTCAATGATAGAGGCTGTAGGGTGCTGGCTACTTTGGCTAAGGCATCCATAGTTTGATTTTTTCTACAAGGAATTAACTAGATGTTAAATGCATCAAACCATTCAATAAGATCCCATACTCTATGCATATAGTTAGCTAACCTTTGATCGTGGCATGAGTATAACTTCATAACTTGCTTGACAACTAGCTTAGAGTCCCCAAATACTTGCAACATTTTGAATCTTTTTCTTAATGCCATAAGTAACACATGAACTAAGGCCTCATATTTAGCTACATTATTGGTTTAGTAAAATTGTAATCTATGAGTAGAAAGGTATGCCTTACCCGTAGGACTAATGAGCTTGAAGCCTGCTCCTACTCCTTGCTTAGATTTGGATCCATCAAAGCATAATGCCTAGAATTTAGAGGAGTTTTTTCCTTTGGAACTGATTGAGTATACTTCCTTTTCTGGTGGCGTGCCCATCCCTCCACCCTTGGATGGCTATTTACATTTAGGTTGGTTTTGATCTTGCTGTCCTTCCATAACCATTTTGGAGTAATTTTCCTTTTGATGTGGTCTATTTCAGTCTGGCATAAGCAACACTCAAATTCAAAATGGGAAGCATTGTGTATTTTGCACCAACTTGGCAGCAAAAGTTCTTTGAAATCCATCCTATCTCCTAAGTTGAGTTGATCTTGCACACATTTTTGCATGAATTCTTGGAAACCATCAAACAGGCCCAAGTTACCATCCTCCTAGAGGTCTTCATTATCAGACTCAACCAGTGCCTCCATATTATTTGGGAGAGTAGTCAAGTTGGGAGAGGCATGGCATAACACAAGAACTTCCTCTTCTACCTCTTCTTATGAAACTTCATATGCAACTGAGAGATAATTCCCTAGCTCTGTTTCTATGAACAACACTTCATTCGTGTTATTCTATTTGGTAATCATGAACCTCATCCAGGGTTTATGCTTAATCCAAATCTAGTTGGACAACCCTTTCCAAGGTAGCCACATGTGTGAATAGTCAGTCAAGGTGTATCCATTGAGTGCTCAGGTGAAGTCTCTTCCTAATATAATCCCATAGGTGTCGAGAATATTAGCAACCTAAATGTCAATAATTTGCTGCACCCTTGGATCAATTGTAATTTTCATTTTAATTCTATTGAGTTCCCTTGCCACATTGACTTCAATTTTATCTAACTAGGTTACCTTACCTTTGGATGGGGTTAGGGTTATGCCTAAGGCTTGGTAGTTCGTGAATGGCATGACATTCATGGATGCTTCAAAATCTAGCAAACAATTATGCAAGTTTTTTTCCAAACTTTCGAATGGTCAACAAGAAAGGAGGGGTCTCTAACCTTCCTTGGAACAATCCTACAGATGCATTTGCTTGGGCTACTTGAGCCATATCCTTTTCATTATTTTTATCTTTTTCTTTTATCCAATTTTGCTCCCTAGTTGGCTACTTATCTAATTGCCATCTCTTGCTAGGTGGTTGATCATGCTTTGCTCCTAAGATTTCCCTAATCATTGGCTTGCTGCTAGAGGTGTCAAATGAGACTTTCTTTGCTGTTGTTTCTTGAACTGGTTTTGATGGGGTTGCCCCATTCAGTGACCTAAAGAAAGCATTCCTAATAGCGGGTACTCATAGTAGTTCAAACGCTGACATAATTACTTTTAGTTTCTTTAACTCTTCTGCTATGTATTCCCCCATTTTTTCAACATTTGCTTCAGAGGAACTACCTTGGGAAGGATTAACAGGTTGTTCTTTAGTTGGATTAGGCTACCTATCCCTATTGAAATATTGAGTAGGGACCTTGGGATAAGGTGGGTTGTTACTAGCATTCAAATTAGGTGGTGTATTGAAATTTTTGGGAGGTATGGAGGTTGTGAAGGAACCGCCTACTTGTCTATTTATCAAGTTGTAACGGGTTACGTGTTGGTGGAACATATGAACTTCTTCTGCATGTTTTTCTTCCTCATGTTTAGGTCCATTATCTATTTAATCACACATTTGAGACAACATTTCTTCATTACTTACCTCTTTTTATTTTCCCATCTTGTCTGCAACTTCTTTCTTGGGCTCATTCTTGTCACTTTGAGGGAAGGGGGCCTGATTGATGACCAAGCCAGAGTCATATGGCTCTGAGGGCACTATTTCTCTATAGCTTGAACTATCAACAACATTTTGAACTTCTATTTAGAAGATTGTAGCAGCAGTTTAGAACTCCGGACACTCGAGTTCATAATGCCTGTTGGTTTGATGAATTCTACACCATCTAAATAAGGCTACTTCAGCCAAATAGACTCCACCTATGAATTTTTTTGTACCTTCAAGTGGATCAAGAGGTGTTGGCACCCTACCATTGTTTGGCCTAGTATTCTAGGTTCTATTCTACCTTTGGGATGACCTCCTTTCAAAGTATTACCCATAATTTTGACCTCTTTCATAATTCTATCCTAAAGGTGGGCCCAAATCTAGATTGTCTCCATGGAAGTTGGCTTGAATTCTCCTTTGAGATGCTTGTAGTTGGTTATTTTGGTTCCTCAAATGAGTTACTTCGGTTGAAAACTTCTTTAGTAATTCAACCAACTCATCAATTCTTTCTTTATCTGCGTTGCTCTGCATTGATACTACATTTTGAAGGTAAACCGGGTGTGTTGCAACTGAGTTTTGTTGAGTGATGGAAGGTTCAGAGCTTTGTAAGTATGAGGGAACTTGTGGTTGTTGTGAATAGGTTTGTTGAGTTGTTGATTGTAGATAACTTGGCATTGATGGAGCTTGATTCAATGGAGGCCCTAGATGTGGCACAATGGGCAGTTGAGGGATCAAATTCATTAACAGAGTTTGATGCACCAAGGCATGAGTAAGTCTATGAATTTATGCAGGGTTAGTAGTTGGATCTAATGAAGGTAATGGACCTGTAACACGTTGTCCCAAATCAATGCTTGCCTTGACTGCCTCAGCATAAGCCTCTACCAAACTTGCAAGTGTTTGATGGATTCTTTTGACCAAGGTAGATGTGAGGTTATCTAAAGCTGCATAATATACCATTTTGGCCGAAGCATCAACTACATAAGGAGGTTGCAAATTAATCTAGTCTCTATGAAATCTATTGTTGAATGACCTGATTGGCTCATTATTTCCCTTTTTACTCACATAAACTACTGATATAGATCCGTAGGACTATCTGGGAATTTGAATTTCTACAAAAATATATTTTTCATGAGGTCCCAAGAAGTGATCGAGCATGTAGAAAAATGTATTACCAATAAAATGCTTCATCTCCCAATAAGTAAGGGAAGAGTATACACACAACATCCTCATGTTCAATTTGTGTATCCTTCAAGGTTGTTTGGAAGATCTTGATGTGTTCTACTATCCTCAAGGGATTATTTAGATGGAACTTAGAGCATAATCCTTTCAAATTATTTGGAATGTCATGGCAATCATTGAAGGATAGTGGAGATGGATTATTTCCCAACCAAGCTGTTAGTGGAGGTGGAGGTGGTAATGGATGAGTTGTAGCAATCTATGGATGGGGTGCAATGACTATAGCAAAACTTTGTATGTGGGAAGTGAATGGAGAAAAGACTGGTTGAAGTGAAGGAGAAGATGGAGGTCGAGTGGGTTGGACTGAGGCTAAAGCCTCCCCTTTCTTGGCTCTCCTAACCCTGATACATGTCTTTAGCTCTTGAAACTCTCCCTTTTTTGGTGTATATTTGGTTACTCTATGAAATCTTTGAGGGGAGAAGGACCCAATTCAATCCAGCTTAGTCAAGCTACCCTCCCTCTAGCGCTAGTTATGTTGTTGGGTATTTTTGAAATTCTCAACATAGACAACACACAAGTGTGATGTCTCTCTTGAAAGGTGAAAACATGCAATTGATTTTCAAAAAATCACCCCAAGGTCTCTCGGGTGTTAGGCCATGACTTTGCAAAAACAACTTAGTTGTTTGATGCGATTTCCTAGTAATCACAAGGGGCCTTTATGGCTCACAAATCTTGAAAGTTTTGGGTCTCCAAATTGAGTTTCAAAGCTTTGGAGATGAATGAATAGTGACAGCAATGTCAAGGAAGTAGTCTAAAACTCACTCCTATCATTAGATTTAACTTTATAGTGATGCTGGAATTGTATGTTTAACTCATATTTTTAAAAGAAATAGCAAAAGGAAAAGGGTTTAGAATTTTTCCTAGGTCTGAAACTAAGTTGAACAATAACAATGGTTGATGCTACAATGGACAACCTTCCAAACTAAGTTTTGGCTTAACTAGGGACAACCCATAATATCACAAAACTAATGCAATCTTCTAAGATTTATGATTTTCAGACTGCAACATGAACACTTAAAGCATACACATACAAAATTGAAGTTGAGGGTTGTAAATAAATTAGCTCAGATTAACTTTACACAACAATTTGTCATCAACAAACTACTAAAAGTATGAGCTGGAAAGTGCATCAAACACTATAGCATGCATTCACCATTAAAGCCAACATGAACTACTGACAAAAAATAAACTTAAATTGAAATAGATAATGCTGAAATAAACTTTTGGAGATAGTGCATCATGCATACATAAAGAGTAATACACAAGAAACCATCAATTCAATGCTTTTATTATCTATATATATTGCAACAAAATGTATTTACACAACAACTCATCTCTCCCTTTGAAAAGGAAGGATGCCCCTATTTGTAGCTTCCAAAAGGAGAATGAATGGTCAAGATTAATTTACAATGAATGGATCAAATTAATTCTAATTTAGGGCATCACCTAACCCTATATGAGTACAAAAGTTTACAATATTAAAATAAACTATTTTGTCTTTTCCCTATTTCATCTTGTAGTCTATTTTGTCTTCTAGCTACTTTTAGCTTTTCAGCTACTTTGGCAAATGCTCATCATCTATAATAGGATTCCCAACTTCCTTTTGTGATGTTGCATATTCAATGAACTTGCTGATGATAGCCAATAGCTTCTTTTATTCAAAGAGATCAGATTTAGTGATCTGAAAGGTAACTTTCTTGAATCCTTCCACCATTTGATCATGATGCTTTGTGCATTTCAACTTAGCTTTGATTATCTGTTTTGACTCTGTGAGGGCTCTTGTGGAAAAATCCATTAAGTTTTGTAATGGGTCACCGACCCCTTGGTCTACCCTCCGATGGAATTCACGCTTAGTGGATTCTCGATCTAACTCCAAGGTAGGAATTTCATAGCCCGTCATCAACTTTAAATAATCATCACACTTGACCTGGTGCTTTACAATCCATTCATGATTGGCCTCCAATTCTATCAGGGCCATTTCCAAAACTTCTTTCTTGTATTCAAAATTCATCAGCTAGGCTTTAAGTAGCCAATGATATTCCTTGGGTAGTGCTAGTTCCTTTTCCCAAGTTTCCTAGGAGAGTTTTAGGATGCTCTCTAGCTTCAGATATGTTATCCTGTAAAGCTCAGGGAATTCCTTGCAGATGCCCATTACCTCTTAGACTTCCTTTTGCAAAACTAAAAATCATTGTTCTCTTGGCTGCATGGTGGATGCCCTTGTCACTGGTGTTGATGACTCTCTTGAGCTAGTCATATGTAAAATTGGTCTAGTTTTTTATTTTCTCTATTTTACTTCTTCCTTGGAGAGCAAGGCGGGTGTGGGTGATTCTACTAGAGCTTCTTCCCTTGATGTTGCACACTATTGTATGAAGGCAGTTAGTTCTGCTACTTGTTATTTTAGCTCCTCCTTTGTCAATTGATCTTTATTCATTTGTTGGGGGATGGTGGACACTAACCCCTAAAATTCATCAATTTTTTGGGCTTGCGATGCTAGGCCCAAGTTGATGGTGGTCACTTGGTAATATTTTTGCTAAATAGCATATGCATCCTTACTTGCTATGGGAGTGCCCACCTGCAATATTTTAGTTGTAATATGTGATATGATCTTGGGATTCTTTTCTTTTTGGGTATTTACTTATGCACGTGCCAATATAGCTTCTAATCAAGCCTTGGGGTCTAAAAGCATGGGATCCTTTCTGTTGAATTGTTGCTCTAGCCATGAGGGGACCTTGTGTGATGATCTAGGGATTCATTATCCTCCCTTCTTATTGTTCCTTTGATGGATCTTCCCTGTCATGCTTGGGAGCATCCTCAACATTACCCTATTCTTCATTTTTCTACTCCTCTTGTAGTGTGGCCTTTCCTTTGTCAGGCTCAATGGATGCTACGTTTTCTTCACTGATATTTTCTTCCTGCACTATCTCCTTATCTTTTGTATACAAAATTTTGACACCTTTATCAGGCTTGACATCCTTTTCTTCTATGTTTTCTTATTCTTTCTTATCTTTGTCTTTCTTTCCTTTTGGAGGAATTTCTTTGCCTTTCAATTGATCCTCTTGGTCAGTTTGTGGAGGTTCATTAGTTTTATTTGAGCCCATACCTGTATCAATTTTCCCTTCATTGAAATGATGTTCCTATGGGTTTGCTTTCTCTTCTGTGTGCTCTTTAGTTTGTTCTCCCTCAAGTTCTTGGTTGGAGGTATCAACCTCATAATAATCATCAAAATTTCCTATATTTCCATCCTTAGGGGTTTGTTGTCCCTCCTCATCAGAGGCTACCTCATCCAAAGCAACCTTTAATCTTCCTTCATGATGCTCAAAGTAGTCATCCTAATCATAGTCCTCTGGCTCTTCAACAATGCCCACATTTTCTTCTCTAAGCTATTCCCCATTGAGTCTCTCCATTTCTTCAGATATTTGCATTATTTCCTCCATATTTGGTGGCTTAGTGGGAGGTGGAGAAAGATGCAAGGTAGTAGCAAGCTGTACCATTAGTGTTTTAACTTGAGGACCTCAGATCACCTCAGAGAGCTCAGATGGAACATTCTACAAATATGCAGTGAAAGTATGCAACAAGAAGAGGGGCACCATAGAGGTTATTAGTAGAGATGGTGGTAGAGTAGAAAGAGTTGAAATGGAGGTAGGAGTGGGGAAGTGGTGGAAGGGGAAGAATCTATTACCACCATGGGAGTAGTTGGGGAAGGGGAGGTGATATGGAAAGAGATGGCCATGGTGGGCAGAGATGAGATGGGCAATGATTGGGGAGCAAAAGGGGATGCTGCAATGGTAGAAATTGATGGGAGAGTGGAGGTGGTGGGTGGTGGTGAGCGAGGTCATCCAACTTCTTCCTCATGTTTGTGAAGAGATCCCTCCTCTTCGATAGTAAGCATTTCAAGAACAAAGGCTCCCGCTCTCTTTGACTTCTTTGGTGGATTCTGCCCTTCTGTCAATTTTTTGGTGTAGAATTTGTGCTTAGGATTCTACTTAGATGTATCATTTTGCTGAAAAACCTTGAATTGTGTTCCATCAATGATTGTGTTTATTTTTTTGATGGAATTGGTGAATACAGGGTCCACAATGCAAAAGGATGTGAGAGTTCTTCTATTAGGAATGACATTGATGGTGCAAAACTCTACATGAGGCAACCCATATGGGCGGATCCGCAAGAGCCTAGGACTTAGAGTTTTCATCCCTTTTGAGGCCACAAAAATAGACATAGTAGGAACTACACGAGGGAAAGGAATTAAGCCTTAGCCGTTGGGGATGACTGTGAGTGGGCAGTGGTGCTAAGGCTAGAATATGCAGGATCGAGAAGAATTTTTTTACTTGGGAACTTCCTTAAACAAGTGTTTGGTCATTTTAATAGTGATGGCAAGAGCGAGGCTCGCTAAGTGGGGAGCCATTCAAGCTTTTCCATTAAACATTGATGGAGTAGGAACATCTTCCCACTAGCGGCAACCTGTGGGGATGAGCCCAAAAGGGCCTCTTGACTTGGGGCCTCTATCATTTTTTTAGGTTTAAGTCTTATAGGGGTTAGTAGTGTGTATTTCAAACAATTGGTAGCCTTGAGTGTTTCACCATTTCTCATGGTGTTAGTGGGGCATAATTTTGCATGAGCATCTATGAGGGAATTTTAACTTAGCGTGAGGATTATCTTCATTTTTAACAACATTTTATGTGTGAAAGCAAGGGGCATGAAGGTCACCATTGGGCTTGTCGGCTTTAGAATGAAATTTATAGGGTAGACTCCCTAATTTGAAAAACCCTAATTGAAAGCATTTCCATGGCTTGAAAACCTATGGTTTATTATCATCATTCAATCTTAAATTCCCAAATTCTTAATAGCTTAAAACCCCTACTTAATAATCCACGGTGAATCTAATAACACCGTAAGATAATGGATGGGTATTCAAGCATGTACCTCATTCTCGTGCAGGAAGTAGTTACAATCATAATCCTAAGACCTCTTTCATGCAAAGATCTCCTCTTTGCTCTTCAATTTCAAATTTTGTGAGTGAAAGTAAGAGGTGGGGAGGTGACATATATATATATTATATATATATACAAACCCTCATTAATGACCCCATTGAATGTAGGTATGACAAGGGTGCAAGTAGGTGAAACTGTGTGAAGTTGATAGCTGAAAGATGTCTAGTCAAAAGGTCATGTGGAAAAGTCATATGCGAGTGGTGCATTGTGGATGAACATGGGTGCAATACCACCGATAATAGTAGAACTAAGAAGGAGACCCACCAAGCGAATCCCACAATCACGGAACCATAAGAGGCGAAGGATGTTGTGGCTTCTGTAGAATGGAAGCTCATGAGTCAAATTTTGTAAGGGCCCAAAACTTGATGAAACATGGGTAAGTGACATAGGACAATATATATTTAGCAAATTTTAAGGCATGTGACCATTTTGAGCTCAAAAAAGGGGCACAAAAATTGAGGAAAAGGCGGACTGGCCTAACAAAAGTGAAATGAAAAGAGGGGTCCCTGGTCCAAATGGGGCATGTGTACAATAGGCAAGACACTCTCCATGAAGATCATCTAGGTCCTCACACACTCAACTACAATATCAGTAACATAAAAGTGAAACCAAGATATCCAAGCTAAGAATATTCCTACAATCGTCAAACTATCATAAGCATATCCATCAACACCAAACCATCACTGCCAAAAGATCCAAATGAAAGTATATAACCAATGAATGTAACAAGCTATCATGACATTTTGATATCAATATCATAATGAAGATAAACCAAAATTCCTCACACAATCAAAGAACTCAAATGCAAGATGAGCTCCCCAATAAAGAAGACAGAGTAAAACCATGATCCTCATACTGAGAAGATTCACTGCCATAACCTGAATTAGGAACCAATCCAACACCACCAATAATGCACCTACATAAATCATCATGACATGCCAAAGTATCTAAAGCACAAGAAACATCCATGGAACCATGATCACCACCAAATTTACCAACAACTCAACCCAACCGTGTTCACATATCTACATAACATATTCAACTACATAGGTCTCACATCATGATTGTACCTAGTAATACCATCTCACCTCCTTAATATGACAACAAAACCAGCAATCCAAGTGACTAAACCAATCCAAACAAACCTAAAATACATCAACACTAAAATATCTATGGGCATAGACAACCCATGTCCAAGTCATAGGTGCAACAAGTAAGTATAGATCGCCTACAATGTTACACAACTTGTAGATACAACAATGAAGCATACAAATCCAACCAAATACTGATAAACATGTCAAAAAGAGAATAATATGAGATGTACAACTAAGCATACAATGAATATGAAACAAAGGAAAAGTGATTTTCTACTTATGGTTTAGGACATATAGCAAACATCCCAATCATTTCATTGAAGGAAACAATATAGATCCCAATCTAAGGTATGCAAAGGAGAAAGAGATCTTGCAATAGGGCTATCCTAGGGTATGATTATAAACTAAGGAGGGGTTCACCACCAAGCTAGGGCTTGGAATGACTAATGAAATGCAAGATATAATACTTAAACCTAATGCAATGCAATATTTCATTAAATGACCTAGAAAAGCATGTAAAACAAAACAAAAAATTGAGAGATGGAATGTGTGCACCTAGAAACCTGAAGATGATTGGATGAAGGCCTGAAATGTTGAAAAATCTAAAATTTTGGCTCACTAGGAATCATATGCCAGTCTAGGCGTATCAGTCCTAGATCAAGATGAACTGTAGATTTTTGGGTTCCTATGTACTCTAGCTCTTCTAGAAATTTTCACCTAAAAGGAGAGAGATAGGACCAAAAATGTTATAGGGTTCATTTAAATTATGCTATATATGATGTTATCTAAATTAAATGAGATGAAATAAATGCAAGTGAGTGGCTTATATGACTGAATATGTATGCAAAACTAAGATCTATGTTATGTTTGAAAACATAGTGTTGTTTGCAAAAAGCTTTAAAGAATAAACAAAAATGTAAATTAAACTAAACAGAAGGTTGTTTTTCAGAATGGGGGCATCTGGGAAACTAGAGAAACTTGGGAAACAATCTGGAAAATGAATGAAATCTAGATTTGACCTGACTGGGACTCATTCACCACCCTAGACAAATTAGTCCTAGGTTAGGACTTTTTTGCACAGAAGTTTTTTTTTTCAGTTGAGAACCTAGATCTTCATCTGACTCAAATCTGCACCTCGGAGGGACTCATTCCCCATGCATGGAAAATTAGTCCACTTTCAAATTTCTAGAACTTCAAAGCTCTATTTTGTACCTTGACACCTGCACAACAATATCTAACGGAAACCCAACTTAGGATCTTAGAAAATTCCTACAAAACAACTTAAAAGTGTTTGTCTAATGGGGGGTTTTCCTTGGTCAAACCCCTAGTTGGGTAATTAAACCTTGAATGGAGAAAAATCCAAATAAACCCTAGCCTTAGATGTGTTAAAGACTAGGAAAGTTTGAATCATAACAAAACCCTATTCTATTGATCTAGAATAAGAAATGCAAAGATAATTCATATGATGTAAGATCTCAACCCTAAAAACCTTACAACACATGAAAAATAGGAATGAAATGACATGGAAATAATAAACAAACAAAATGAAAACCTTAATATGAAGATAGAGTGAAAATGGAAGATGGAATCAATATGAAACCAAGTCCTTAGGTGTTATTTGGTGGGTAGTTGCACCTCTTCACCCTAGATTTCTTCATGATTCACCATAGGAATCCATCATCAACCCTTTGAAATGTTGGATCTTGACAAGAGAAGTGAGCTTCAAGACCTACAAAACCCTACTTTCTTGCCCTAAAACCTCAACTTTTGCTAATGAGACTTGTTGTTGAAGAGTTGACTTTAGGAATTTCTCTTGAAAAAGGACAAAAAGATAAGAAAAAGATGTGTGAAATGACTTGAAATGAGTATTTATAAGCAACAACACCTTATTTTCTTGTTATTTAGACCTAAGAGGCTGACATTCACCAAAAATTAAAGTTAAATTGATCAAATTCTTGCTTAAATTTGAATTTTCCCTCAAAGGGAACTCATTCACCACCCTTGGCGAATGGGTCCCATTAGAGGGGACTCATTCTCCCAAGGTGGCGAATGGGTCCCACTATTGCTATTTGAAGGTGGGTTTTTGGGGTGGGTGATCCCACAAAGCTGGTTTACAATTTCTAGGAGATTCTATTTTTTGCTGAAATCACATATTTTTAGAAAATATAATGATTTAAGCCTTTAAAAGTTTCATTTAAAGAATTCCAATTGAACATGGTTTGGACAAACTACCTTAGATCAAACCCCCTTGGATAGAACCCCGCTAGTTTTAAACCATACCTATAACGAAGTCTCCTTTACACTTATCAAAATGATGATAAAAAACAACTTTTGGTTTACCTTTTGGGGGATCAAATGAATTAATTTAAAATTTATTTTTTGTAAGTATGTAGTCCTTATTATAAGCTTCCTAAAAGTATAAATTTAAATAAATTTAATTTTATTATTATATTAATTTTTTATTTTTGTGTGAATAGGGTTTTCACTGAAAATCAAACTCTCTATTCTACATGTGGAAAAATAGAAGATTATCAAATTTTTTTTTTAAATATGAGTGCACTAGATATTGAATTCCTTGATCAAAGCAATTTTTTTTTTTAATTTCAATACATACAAAAAAAGTTACGCATTATATGGTCGCGCTATGTTTGAATTGTAATTGGTTTGACTTTGAAACTTGATTAAATAAAGAATACTCAATAAAAAACTATCTAACCAAGTGGAAGCACGAGATATTGGAGTTACAAATCTAATTTCGAAAGAATTAGAATTTTATCCTTAATGAAAAAAAGTTATGAATTATACGGTGAGCGTCACTTTTTTAAAATGTTGTTTTTTGAAAAAAGCTAGTTTTCGAGCGAGATGGAAAAAGAGGTGCAATCTAATTCCAAAAAAATTGAAAAAAATATATTTAGAATCTACACAAAAAATTTCTTGAAACTCTAGTTTGCATCATCTTCAAATTCCTCACAGTTTAGCTATTATAGGTTCTCAAAAGTGAAGATTTAGTTAAAAAAATTATTTCATGGTCTAGTTTGGCCAAAAATACAAGCCACTATTGTGGGATCACCTAGGTATGAGATAATTAAAAAAAAATTGTTGAGTTTTATGTGATTTCTCATGTAAAATGGGCCTCTAGATTAAAATTAATGGGTCTAAGGGGCTTATAAATGCTATTTTGAAGGGCAAATGATGTGAAGGGACTCAAAAGTGGGTCCAATTATGCATGAAATTGTCTCTTTTCTCAAGAGGGTCCAATTTTATATGACACATTTAGCCCCCAATTTAGCGCCCATATGACTCTATATGCATATGTAAGCTAAAGGACTCTAAACAATGAACCTTATTACATAAAAAGGATACTCATTCAAAAGATGGGAGAACAAAGACCCTAGTGTAGGTATCTGCACAACCACAACATTAGGAACCACATCTTGCAACACACATCCGTTAACTTCCCAAAAATCCTTTTATCTAACACCTAAGAATCCAATTTGAGGGTAGATATATGCCCCCCCTTTTATTTCACTTGCTTTACAAAGGTGGAATCAAGGTATAAATCTAGCCACGTCAAACAAGAAACATTGTATCGTAGGGAATTTCCAAGCACCATGCCACATAACGATAGACAAATGATGATTTCAAGTGCGGAATCACAATTCCAATGCATCAAATGACGTTGAAAACATATTACCCTAGCTCTCATTATGTTGATTTGAAGAATATCTAAGTTATGAGTTCTTGAAAATATAATAACCTTATGCCAATATGTAAGAGTGAAAAGAAATGAAAAGTGATTAAAAGAAGTAGATTAAAGTAACTTGTCACTTACTAAATTCATTTTACCTTTGTGTAGCTTGAGAGTGATGAGTGAGAGAAAAACATGTCGAGTAGATGGGATTACACACCTTCGCAGCTAGATGATCTTCATGAACAGGTGGCACGCGGCAAGCTGTATCATGAGGTAAGTTGATTCTGCAACTTTTTCCTTATAATTTTATAATAATTTAATGATTTTAATACATGAATAGGTTAATTTAGGGTTCTTGGAAAAAAGTTTGCAAAGTGTCCCCTTTTTTTGCAAACTATCCCATTTTTTTTGCAAAGTGTCCTTTTTGTTCGCAAAGTGTCCCGTTTCTTCGCAAAGTGTCCCATTTCTTTCCAAAATGTCCAAAAAGGGTTCTAAAGTGTCTAGGGTCATTAGCAAAGCACACTAGATTGACTTTAGCACAATTTCATGATGAAATATATGAAAATTGAAGAACTTGGATGCAATTTAGAGCATTTTGTGATGATTTTGATAGGTTCTCGCCTAGTCGCAATAGTGGCTAGGGGGAAGACAACTTACATTTCTGAGAGATCATGCACCATCGCTATCAGTGGTAGAGGTAGAGCATTTACAATCAATGGGTATCTATTGGACATATCTGAGGCCACCCATGAGATACCATGACGCCATGCTTATGGCTCTGTGCAAGCATTGGGATGCTAATACTTGTACCTTTCATCTTCCCACCAGGGAAATGACTATCACTCTTGAGGATGTACACCACATTCTTCAAGTTCCCATTCAAGGAGAGTGGGTATATTTCTAGGGGGATCAATCATTCCGGGAGAAGAAGAGAGATATGCAGTATTGTTTAGGAAGACTTGTGCATGATGAGAGGGTTAGAGTGTGGATCAAGCTTCCTATGTTGCTATATTCATGAGCTCCTATGGTTAGACAGATTATGATGCATATAGTGGAACTGGTTCTCAATCTAGATGGATGAGTGACAGACTTGGATGGGGGACCGGTACACTTGATATGAGGGATGTACGAGCAAAGGACAGTCTATGCTTGGGGCTGCTACATTTTAGCACACTTGTATTATGATCTTTGCCAGTTTTTATTTTGAGAGATCAATAGTATGGTCCATTGTACACTTCTATAGCTGTGGTTCCTTGAGCATATCACATGTACTAGGCTTGTCAGATTCCCTTGTACTATAGCTGCAGGATATCCACAAGCATTCATCTATCCTTTGCGATACTTGTAGCAGTATGGGGATTTACACTTTCAGAGGGTGAGATTTGATAGGCTGGAGGAGGATGAGATCCTATGGAGACCCTATCTACTCACTTTATAGTGTCCAAATCCCACCAGACAGTTGTAGAGGATGCAGATGGATAGGTATCTAGCACAGGTTTCTGACAGTGTAGATTTTGGATCTACAAAAATCTAGAAAAATGCTTGTAGTGGGATTCATTCGCCACTCCTGGCGTATCAATCCTATTCTACTTTTTTGAGAATTCAAAGTTTAGATCGATGCTCCAATCTCTACTCTTCCTTTCAAAACTTTTTTTTTGGATCCGAACTTGCAAAAAGACTCGCAAAACAGAATATAGACTTGATTTTCTTATGGGGGGTTTTCCTTGGTCAAACCCCTAGTTTAGTAATTAAACCTTGATAGAAATAGTGAAACTTGAATGTAAATGTGAACATAAACCCTACCCTTAAGTGTGTATAAGATTAGGAAATTAGAAATACAATGCAACCCTATTCTATTGTGTAAGAATGAGAAGCATGAATGAAGCTTGAATGTAATGATTGAATTTGAGATATGTTAAATCACTCTAATAATCCATGATGATGCATGTACCTTCCTTACACTAACTCATTTGACTACAAAATCTGACAAAAATGTTTGAC
Organism: Sequoia sempervirens; assembly: GCA_007258455.2. Classification (NCBI taxonomy): domain Eukaryota; kingdom Viridiplantae; phylum Streptophyta; class Pinopsida; order Cupressales; family Cupressaceae; genus Sequoia; species Sequoia sempervirens. Next base: position 331,451,913 of record VDFB02281492.1, read on the forward strand.
AAAATATGTATAATTTGATGTATCGTCGCGTGCTTGTAAAATTTGATGTGTAATTTTCAATTTCTTAAAAGTTTATCCCAGACGTTCATTGAAATTTCGATGAACCTGGGTTTCATCAAAATGTCGACTATTAGTTTCGTCGAAATTTTGACAAACATGAAAAATAAGAAAAAAATCAAATTGTGGCCAACATAAAGAAAAGTGAGTTTGCTGATTTATTGCGACAATGTTTTGCTCTACTTGAGAAAATTTGTGGAGAACTAAGGACAATTTTCTTGGGAAAAATAAAAAAATTCAAGAAGATATCGCTAGGTTGAGGGTAGTCATTGTCTTTTTGCAGAATTTAGTTGTGAAGTTAGATTGTAGTTCCAGGTTTGAAAATCATATTTTAAAGCAACATCTCATTAGATTTCATTTTTAAAGGTTTAGGGTTTTGAGAATTTCATGTCCAGATTTTATTGTGTGGAATCACCATAAGATCACAACCAAGGAATAGATTCTTGTGACTGTAATTATGTGATCCATAACTCTATTGGTCATGTGGCACAGTTGTGCTATAACAAATACATGATGCATTCATGTGTGACCCAAGTTTAATGTGGCTATGTTGTGATATAAATAGAGGCACTCATATAATGTAGTTAATTCAAGTTGTATAATGTAGGTGTCAATCATTATTGGGTACATTTAGGTTGTCTCAATTTTAACAGGTTAGGATGTAATTATAGCATGATAGAAGAGTGATTACCTCTTGCTGCAATCAAGAGCCTATAACTCTAGTTGATATGCAGAGTGGTTGTGTTATATCAATTATGTAGTGCATTCAAGCACAACCCATGTTTAATGGGCTCTTCTAGAGAGTGATCAATATTTTATAAACCTTATGAATGTTACTTAAAAGTGTATAGCTTAAACTACAAACCGAGTTTGTTACATACTTGAATGCAATCTTGGGTTACCACAAACTATAATAATGTGATTTGCTAATAACCATTATGGAAAGTATTAAAGAAAGACCCATGCTATATAGGATACATTTCCCTGATCAGGTTTACATACCTTAATGATCAAACACAAGCTTCCCACACATTCTCGGATACAATCCAAGATCATACCACAACTTTGTCCAGACAACTAATTTTTTGACCCAAGATTTAAGGTTGTTTTTAATACCAACAGAAGCATTGGTAAGAGCATGATTAGGGTACAAACCCTAGGCCTCCGTAGAAACATAAACAATAAATCTAGCGGATTAGTGAGGTTGCAATACCAAAAAGATTGAGACATTGTAGCTAATAACAAAATCTTGCAATCTAAATATTGTAGCTAATAACAAACACACTATGTAGCTTAGTGAAATTTGTAAATGCAATTTACGGTAAGAAGAATGACAGTCACTTGAGATGTGAAAGTCAAAAAGAGGCTGAGCAGTGACAAGATAATAAAGCTCAAACCTTGCATAGCAAAGTGGAGATTTTAACAGTGAGTTTCCTTACCCCCTTACTGACCTTAAGGGTTTTTCAAATGCTTTTGGTAGTGTTAGACAAGGAAAATGCAATCAGGGAATGACTGTCCAAATGAAGTAATAGTGGTAATCATAGGTTTAATGTTTCTTCTTATCCATTAATGTATAATGGAGGTAGTGGATTGCATGTTTGAGCAGTGTTTTGAGACTCATCAAAGATGAGAGAATAGTGAATAATACCTTATGGACTGTGAAGTAGTGTCAATAAGGTTGAAGGATCTTAAGATCTACAGTACCATGAAAAAATGAGTCCCCTATAGTAAGTAGGAAGTCTATAGGGCATATTTTGATTTTATAGAAGGATGCTCATGAAAGGAATCTTCAAGTGATAGTGAGTGAGCTATTTGAGATTGTAGCTAAGGGTGCAATACCTAGTCTTAAAGGAAGTTAGCAAAGTAGTAAATGTGCAAGAAAATCAAATCGTACACAACAAACAATTCACAATGTTATCTTGCATAATGCCTTGAGTTTGAAGACAAAAATCTCATTGTATCTTGATGAAAGTGGTGACCTTAATGGTCAATCATCGACAACCATGATTTTAAAACATGCTATTGTGCTTATGGAGGCAACATTTTAAGCAAGGTAGTGATTGGTGGTTTGGAACAATGGTAGGTATGAAGGACTTGCTTTATATGCATACTATGCATCTAGCTTAAGACACGTTCTTAGAAGAGATTGAAGGTGGATTATGGAACTCAAGGGTTACCATGAAAAGGATTAAAGCAAAGAATGAGATCTATTTAAAAGCCATGGTCATGAAGATATTAAAGATGTCACATGCAAAACCCTAGTAGTTGGAGTAATGAATATAGTGCCAAAGAGGATAGTGTGCTGGGGCAGATTTAGGAGATCTCCACATTATCTAATTATAGGGAAATACAACATTTATTTATTTTTTTAATTAAAAGAAATCATTCTAAACCCTATATAGGATACATTGATACTTCAAAAGCCTTTGAAAGAATTTAAGATTATGCAAATATAAGTCAAGTAAATACCTAGATTACAAATAGTAGTAGGAACAATGTAAGATTTGTTGAGCAGAGCAGGAATGAGATAAGTAGCAATGAATCATATGCCTCCTTTCACGCACATCTCCTCACCGTTCTGTCATTCTTTATAGAAACACTTCTCCATTTTGGTGGTCTATGCTTGAAAATAATGTTTTGACAAAGTTTTTAGAGTATGTTTATTAAAATGAAAACTCCATTTTGGCAGGCTACACCTAAAAATAAGGTTTTGACAAAAATTTTAGGGTATGTTTATTAAAGTTTTAGAGTATTTTAGCGGGCTATATTCTTGATTCCTTAATTGATTTATTCAAATGGATTGTGACTAAATAAATGACTAACTATTTAGTCATTTTTATTTGTGTGACTAAATGATTTTTAATCAACGACCAAACTAGTAATTTATTTACTCATTTATAGCCGAGTTGCAAAAAATGAGCAGAATTTAATCATTTTTAGTTGTTGTGATTAAAAGTGTTAGTCACCTAGTCATTTATTTTCCAAATTCTACTAGTGTGTGATTAGGTCTCTCTCAATGTTGAGGGCCCTAGGGATAAGCTCGTCATAAGAAGTGACACATTGCATCTTTAACTAAAAGGATAAATTCCATATTGACATTAACAATGATGATTTTGACCTGTTGCTCCTTAGGAATGGGTCACTTGCTCTTACTAGTTCACTACCTCCATCATTGTAATAAGTTTTCGATCAAGTTCAATATTCTGATTTTAAGAGTCTAACAGTTGGAAATCATAGTAAAATAAGAATTTAATAAGTTTTGGAATTAACATTTTAAAGTGTTTTTTGGGGTCATTAACTTCAGACTATCTTTTCTTTTGCAAGGGTGGTTGCATGCCAAATTTTTTTGGTGTAAAATATCAGAATTATTAGATTTTGTTACCTGTCTATGAATAAAAATTATTGAAGTGTGAGTTTGATATTTTTTGAAGATATAAATAGTCAAGCTTGGTAAAGAAAAATCATGTCAGATAATATTAGTCCAACACAAAATGAAGAGACGCTTGATAGATTGTGGGCTAGATTGAAAAGAGAGGGTGATGGGAAATGTTATTGTCCTTGCAATAATTGCAAGGGCTTAAAGACAAGATGATTTTTAATCATAATAGTTGAGAAACATTGTAGGAAACATAGTCACGTTGAAGGGGGGCATGATTATCATCCATTGGTAAGTTGTTTATTATATGTGTTTGTATTGATTGAATTTGTAAATGTTTATATCATTTTAACATTATATATATATATATAATTACTTGATCATGATCATGGTTTATTTGTGTCTATCATTATTATAAAGGTGGGGCGCCCTAGGGCAGATGATATGGATTATCATGGCTCGAAGAATGTGGTTTTGCAAGCGAATGAACATAGAGCTGTGAATATCGAAGTTGAAGTTAATGATCCTATGGAAGAAGATGATCATGCGCCAGAAAACACAGTTAAAGATGATGGTACAAATACATTGATCCATGACACATTTAGAGGTAGAGCTAATCATGATGATCGAGATGACTTTGATGATGTTCATGATTTACTTGTACTTGAGAAGACATACAAGCCCCTTTATGAAGGCTCCTAAACTACTCTTCTCTCTGTTGTATTGTTGCTATTGAATTTGAAGGTTATGAATGGTTTATCAAACATAGAAATCTCACAGATGTTAAGGTATTCCATATATGTCATCTTTTTTCATCTATTTTAATTGTTGTTAGTTCATCACTAGTAAATAAAGGATGAAATATGTACCATTAATATTCTTTATATTAACAAATTATTTTTTGTTGTAAATTGATTGGTGAATTTTTATTACCTCCGTCAAATATTTTACCTCGCTCATACCGATATTTATCTGTCATTATGAAAGATATAAGAATAGAGTATCAAGCAATAGATGCATGTCCCAATGATCATATTATATATCATAAACAATAAGAATTTGCAACAAAATGCTCAGAATGTCATATCAGTAGATATGGAATAGATCAACTAACAAATAAGGTGTCTCGCAAGGTTCTTTGTTATATTCCCATTATTCCACGTATGCAATGATTATTTAGGTGCAAAAGCTTAGCGCAATTTATGGATTCCCATGCATGGAATAGAAGTGGAGATGACATTCTTCAAATTACGATGGATGGTTTTCCATTTAGGGACATGGAGGAAAAATGGTCACACTTTAAAGAAGAACCTCGTAATCTCAAGCTTTCATTGCGAGTGGACGGTGTCAATCCATTTGGAGAGTTGAGATCTATTTACTCGGTGTGGCCTATTTTTGTTATCAACAATAACATTCCTCCATGGATGTTAATAAAGAGGGAGCACATAATGTTGTCAATGATTGTTCCAGGTATTTGTTTACATCAATTTTCTTTAACGTAGTAGCATCTCATTTGTCTTATTTGTTGCATAATGACATATTTTTTTCATTCAATAGTTATATACATTAATTTATATATATTACAATAAAATGGTTATAATAATTATGTAATGTTTATGTTCATTCAACTAGGTAAGTACCAAGTTAAAGATATGAATGTATATATTGAGCCTCTTATTGACGACTTACTAAAGTTATGGAATGGCGTCACTATGTATGACGTCTCTAGACCAATAGGACAAAGACAATTTCAATTCCATGCAATGCTTGTATGGACAATTCATGATGCCCCAGGGCTAACACATTTTTGTGGTATGTTATAACGTTCGACTGCACTTTAACAATATTTAATTTTATGAAGTAGATATCATGCATGTTTTTAAAATAGTCTATTCATTATATATAATTATAAAAATTGACATATTTAATCCAATTATATATGATCTTGCAGGTCTTCAAACAAAGGGAAAATTTGCATGTCCAATTTGTGGTCCAAAGATGAAATCTCATCGTTCAACAAGTTTAGGAAAGCTAGTGTTTGATGAGTATAGGCACTTCCTCCATAGAAATCATAAGTATTGAACTACTGAAAAACATCTTTTCAATAGGAAAGAGGAGACTACATTAAAACCACGAAGAATGACACATCGCCTATGGAAGTTGGAATATAATAGAATTAATCAATTAAGGTTATACATCATATCAAATTGTCTATCTATCATATATGATATGTTTTGAATTTATATTTTTATATTGTGTTGTGTTTACTCATGTTGTAATTGACAATGATTGTCATTGTTAATTTTTTTAAGTTATATGCTTCATGAAGGTCGTCAAGGCATTAATGGCCGACTTCCATAGGGACTAAAAAGTTATCCAAAACAATTTAGTAGGTTGCCCTACTATGAGAAGCTACAAATTGTGCATTTGTTTGATACAATGTATATCAGAAAGAATATAACATAAACATAATGGAAAATATTGGATGGAAGGCATGATAAAGAAAAAATTGTCAAAATTTGTAGTGACATTCAGGAAGCCAATCATGCAATGAAAAATGTCATTCAATTAAATAGAAATGGAGACCAAATTAATATAAGTGCCCTTCATTGGTTATTAATAGAGCAACAAAGCAATTCTATAAAAGAAGTCATACGAAAAATTCGATTTCCCACAGGATTTGCTGTGAACATAAACAATATAATAACAAAGAAAGGTAAATTTGGGTCAGGGATGAAAATGCATGATTGACATACCTTCATTAAGGTAATTATTCTGGTATATTATATACACTAGTATAATGCATGTACTTTTCAGTGTATTGTGTTTACTACTTTTGGAAAAATAATGAAAAGATCATTTTATAATTGTTGTAGTACGTTCTACCTCTATCTCTCCTAGACAACTTTGACAACAATGTCAAGCAAGTTATATATAATCTTGGAAAATACATGAGGTAAGTAGCGATATTTGTTCAATTCGTTATATACATCTTATAATTTCCATTTGTTTTACTTGTTATGTAATATACTCTATATTTTTGTTAAATCTCATTAATATATTTGCGCATTGAATCACTTGTAAATGACTGCCATCTAAAGAAATCCATAAAGAAATAAATTATTGGAAGAGAAAAATTCCTTGTCTAATGTGTGAAATGTAAAAGTGTCTACCTTCGACATTTTTCAATGCACAAGAACACTACCTCATACACTAAGTTGAGGAGATTGAATTGTGTGGACCTGTACACACAAGGTCAATGTGGATGGTTGAGAGACACTTGAAAATTTTGAAGGCTTTGGTTAGAAAAAGAGCACATCCTAAGGGTTCTATGGTAGAGGGATATATTGTATACTAGACCATGGTGTACATTAGTGAATATCTTCATAAGTTTGCAACAAAGATCCATGTAGATCGCATTTGGGATCCCAACTCCATTAACAAATTCGAAGGGGAGTACTTGATGGGGAAAGGTAGATTGAGGAAAGTGAGAGGTAATTATAAGATGGTCATGGAGATTGGAATATATTTTACATATGGTTTTTATGTATATTGTACTTATTTAATTTTTAATCTTCAATATACATCAATTATAAATTAAGGTCGTATACTATGGTATCTAACTAATTATACATCGTTTGTGAATTTCAATTTTTTTTGATATAGTTGGTTGAGAGTGGGATGTAGTACATTTTTACGTCACAAAAAATCTTGATTGGATGATGGTATGGATTGAACAATGTCAAAAATTTGGTCGTGCATTAACATGGGAAGGTGTGGCTTCATTGGTTAAAGAATCTCATCGTAATGGAGATTCCAATGTTACACAAAGGGAAATTGATTTAGCATATGGTTTAAGAGATAACTAGGTATGTATAAATATATTAATCACCCATATTATTTAATTATTTTCAATTATATTGATTTATATATATGTTGAGATTGTTTTCTTTGCATACATTCGGCCAAGAATAAATATGTTTATCAATTGACGATAGTGCAATAATTTTTACATGTTTGACATATTGCAAGTGAAACACCACAAGGCTATGTGGTGCAATGGTCATAAATTTTGAATCAAAATGTTGGATGACATGAAGAAAACTTATGATTATGGTATAACCAGTCTTTCAGGTGACTAATGTTTCATCTAGAAGTGACATACATCTAGAAGTCTAAGAAAATCGATACTATAGAATTTTGGATGATATACTTGAGTGTGACTTTAAGTCCTTCAAATTAATTTTGTTTGTCATCCTATGGTACAGGCTATGATTGAATGAAAATTATCTTGAGAGAATTTTTATTGAATATGATAATGGATTTACCATGGTTAATACAAGGTTGATTAAGCGAGTTGGAAATGAGCCCTATGTTCTTCCAAGCCAATGTGAGCAGGTATTTTACTCAGAGGTTCTAGGTAAACCAGGTTGGTCATTTGTTTTTAGACATGATCCAAGAGGAAGGCCAGTAAAGTGTAATGTGGTGGAAGAAGAAGATACCGAAGAAAGAGAGGATGATGTAGATGATGATCAGGATCAACAGGTAGTTGATGATGTCCCTGACAAAGATGTCAAAGAGGAGGAACTAGATCACGATGATGTAGGAGTTAATGTTCATGAAGATGATATCTGTGTGGATGATGACATTATCAAAACTGATATCGATGACGATGATGATGATATGACAAATCCTTACAATGTCGAATCTAGATCGGATGATACAGACAAAGAGTTGGATGAAGAAGAAGATCAATGACATTGAAATGTATGAGTTATGTGATTATATTATCTATTTGATATTAATTTTTTGATAGAATTATATTTGACTTATGTGGTTACATAATTAATTCATGATGTTTTTAATTTTTATGCCATAACATAATTAATTTAATTATGTACTTTTTAATGTTTGAAAGGTCAAAAAATTAAAACATTTCAATAGTGATGTTAACAACCTTGAAATTAGTGTGTTTTATGTTTCATGTGATCATAAAAGATTAAAAAGTTAGTTGTAGAGGTGTTTTTTCAGTAGTTGACATGTAAAGGCCTTTAAAATGCATAAAGTGATCATTGTAATGGTTGTTGATGGTTGAGGATTTAAAATACAAGCTCTTGACATTTGAAAATCTATGTTTTTCTTCAAAAAATTTGTATTTTTCTTATAATGCAACACTGTACAGTCACATGCAGCCATATTTTGATGTGAAATCAATTCCAGGTCATGAAGATATGTGTTAGCTTTGATTTTAATTTGATTTGAGGGCTTAAGGCACTGATTGGAGTTAGAAGCTTCATTTCCTTGCATACAGCCCGGTTACCTTGTTTTTGATGGTTTTGTAGTCCAAACATGATATAAAGGGGCTCTTACACTTCTTGTAATTACTCTAGCTTGTGTAAGAGGCCCCATGGATACTGTTGTAATTATAGGATGCATGAATAGGGCATAGGATGAGAAATAAAGAAGGTATAGTTGTTGTCCTCAAGATTTTTGTGAAGAAAAGCATGTGAAATGAGAGGTACTTCCTGGTTCGATGCTTGTTTGCTCCTTCATTTTCTATAAGAAGGATTTCAAGGCCAGAAGTATAGGTTATCAAGTTAGATATTTTTTGGTTGAGTCTAGGTAGAGTTGTAGAGAAAATTGTAAAGTTCGATGGTTTTAAGAAAAATGCAATTTAGGTTTTGAGTCATTCTGTAGTAGGTTTTGAATTCATGGGGATTTGATGTTTTATGACAGTACTGACATTTGAATTGATATGATTAATTCGAACTCATGTCTCTCCATTGTACACACATATCTGAATTTTGAATAAGATAATCAAGGGTTGTCTCGCTCATCTCACCTTGTGGTGTGTATGATTTCTATTTTGGCTTTAATTCAAGGGATTAATTAAAATTCTTGAATGGGATTATAGGTGGATATGTTATGTATAAGGATTTGATAAGTAGTATTGGGTTAGAATACATGTCGATGAAATTGTAAAGCAATTTTCTCAAGGATCTTATATGTTATGTGTTAAATCTATCATAAAACCTTAGGTGTTTATGAATTTGACTCACTCAATGGATATATGGCACTGATGTAAGTTGTACTAATTTGTATGGTTCAGTATTTTGTTTGTCTTTACCTAGCACTTGCTACAAATTGTAAATCAATGACTATTTTACACTATGGAATGTGTTGTAGCTATCTCATGCTCCAAATAGTTGATATTATTGATGAACAACCACCCTATTCAATATTATGCTATTATGTTGAGCTATTAAGTGAGATCATCTGCTGTTGTTAATTTGTTTATAATAATGGTGCAAAGGTTGTAAACACATTAATGGATCACCCTCCCACGTCTTGTAGAGCCTGAAGTGTAGGAGGCTTTTAAAGTCCTCATCAGTTGGTCTAGGTCCTTCAAGTTGCCCCTTGATTGGAACTTGCAACCCATAGGTAAATTCAGGAA
>VDFB02281492.1:331461899-331478246 GCA_007258455.2 Sequoia sempervirens
GAGGGTAGAGGGTTTAAGGGTTTAGGGTTTAGGGTTTAAGGTTAAGGGGAGAGATATAGAGGGAGTGAGTGAGTGAGAGAGAGACCTAAGAGAGGGAGAGGGGGTAGGATGTAGAGACTTGAGAGAGAGAGAGAGAGGGAGGGAGTGGAAGAGAGATAGAGGGAGGGGAGGTTAAGGGTAGAGGGTAGATGGCTAAGGTTTAGGGGTTAAGGGTGGGAGGAGATAGAGATAGAGGGAGTGAGTGAGGGGAGGAAAGGCCTAAGAGGAGAGAAGGGTAGGAGGGAAGAGACTTGAGATAGAGGTGAGTGAGAAAGAGGAGGAGAGACCTGAGAGAGGGAGGAAAGCTAGGAGGGGGAGAGAGTTGAGAGAGAGAGAGAGAGAGATAAAGAAGGGGAGGGTTAAGGGTAGAGGGTAGAAGGTTTAAGGGTTTAGGTTAAGGGAGAGAGATAGAGGGAGGAGTGAGGAGGAGAGAGAGACCTAAGAGAGGGAGAGGGGGTAGGATATTGAAGATACTTTAGAGAGAGAGAGGGAGTGGGAGAGAGATAAAGGGAGGGAGCGTTAAGGGTAGAGGTAGATGGTTTAAGGGTTTAGGGTTAAGGGTGGAGGGGAGAGAGATAGAGGGAGTGAGTGAGTGAGAGAAAGACCTAAGAGAGGGAGAAGGGGCAGGAGGGAGAGACTTGAGATAGAGTGAGTGAGTGAGTGAGAGAGAGACCTGAGAGAGGGAGGAAAGGAGGGAGAGACTCTGAGAGAGAGAGATAAAGGAAGGGAGGGTTAAGGGTTGAGAGAGATCTAAGAGAGGGAGAGGGGGCAGGATGGAGAGACTTGAGAGAGAGAGGGAGGGAGGGAGTGGAAGAGAGATAAAGGGTGGGTGGGTTAAGGGTAGAGTGTAGATGGTTTAAGGGTTAAGGGTTTAGGGTTTCGGATTAAGGGTAGAGGGAAGTATTGGTTTTTTTTACAATGTAACCAGGTTGGTCTTCTAATCTACCTATGGAATTGCCAATCCCAATCAAAGGAAACTCGAAGGACCTAGACCATTTGATGAGGACTTTAAAAAACCCTCCTACACTTCAGGATCTGCAAGACCTGGAAGGGTGATCCCTTAATGTGTTTACAACCTCTGCACCAATATCATAAACAACATTAACAATAATAGATAATTTCATTTAATAGCTCAACATAATAGGATAATATTGAATAGAATTGGCTATTCATCAACATTATCAGCTATTTGGAGCATGAGATAACTACAACACAATCCCAAGATAAAATAGGTCATTGATTTTCAATTTTTAGCAAGCTCTAAGTAAAGACGAACAAATACTGAATCATAAAACTTAGATTAGTGCCATATATCCATTGTGGGAGTCAAATTCATAAGTATTCAAGGGTTTATGATAGATTTAACACAACATATATGATCCCTGATAACATTGCATTGCAATCTCATCAATATGTATTCTAACCCAATACTACTTATCAAATCCTTATACAGAACATATCCGCGTATAATCCCATTTAATAATTTTAATTAATCCCTTGAATTAAAGCTAAAATAAGGATCATACACACCACAATAGTGAGATGAATGAAACAACACTTAGTTATCTTATTCAAAATTAAGATATGCATGTACATTGGAGAGACATGAGTTTGAATTTATCATTTCAACTCAAATGCTAGTACTATTATACAACATTAAATCTACATGAATTCAAAACCTATTACAGAATGACTCAGAACCTAAATTGCATTTTCTAAAACCATCGAACTTTACAATTTGCTCTACAACTTCACCTAGACTCAACCCAAAATTATCTAGCTTGCTAACCCGTACTTCTGGCCTTGAAATCCTTCTTATAGAAAATGAAGGAGCAAACAAGCATCGGGCTAGAAAGTACACATGTCACCAGCCAATTAGAATACCTGGTGACATTCCAAAATTTGTTACAACAACAATCACCCTAGAGAATATTCTTGTTCATCGTGCTAGCTGAGAAAAGTTGATACAACAACAAAATCCATAAGAATCCCACGCCAAGACTGTCACCAAAGAAAAACTGGAAACCGTTGTAACTGCAATAGCTTATTTTCCAACCGTTAGTAGCCCACTTCTTTTATTCTTCCTTAGTTAAATATTTAGTTACCCATTTCTGATATTCTTCCTCAGTCAGCCAGTCAAAATTAATTACCTCATTTACCTTAGCATTATAAGGTGTATATTTAACTGCTACCTAATTTGCATCTCTTTCAAAAGATTCCAAAAATGAGCTGGTGCTAATGATTTTTTCCATACAACTCACCAACAAATCATAATCTAAGTCATCACAAATTAATTTAATTTTGTTGTTGATGATCTCATTTTCCTGATCTTGCCACTAGTGGAGTGACCTAATATTCCCCTGCTCATCAATTATATCAAGTAACAATGTGTTACCCCAATCATCAAAATTCTTCACCAATTCCCTAATCCTCCTATTCAAGTCATCTGGTAAGGTTTGAAAACCTTGCAATGATTTTACTAACACATGAGTAGTCTTTAATGATCGGGGCCTATTATTTGTAACAAACCTTGAGGCTTTATACATTATACCCAAATCACTGGCCCTAAGGATCCAATTTTGAATTAGTGGTATCACTACCCCCTGGTCCCTATCTATATTATTTATTGCATCAAATAATAAAGAATATAAAGAATGTATAGATGATAATCTATTATCAACCTTTTCATTTAAGTTCCTCAAGACATTAGTGACAATCTCCTTTTGCTTTGAAAAAGATCTCTCACTTACCTTTAATGATGCCTATAATTCTTCAATTATCTACATGAGCTGCTTCTTTGTAGGATCAACAAAGCACTCTGTTTCTTCATCAATTTGTTCTAAAGGAGGGGCGAGGGAAGGATTTTGACTAGGATACCTTGGTGTGGAAACAATTGGAGAAGCAGGAGGCACTGACCCTGATGTGGAAGGTAATGAACTAATTCTTGGAGCACTTGATGTCTCCCCAATCTATTTATACCTTAACCTATCCACCTCGATCTACAACTCAACATTATTTTTCTGCATTTTGTTGTATTTCTCAATCAAAAGGTTATACTTCTCCATCAGGCTCTTCTTTTCAGCCTCTTCTCTTTTAGCAGTCTTTTGGGCCAATTTGGCCACATTCACAGTTAGATTAGTGGCCTCAGTGGTTGAGGTCTTTGAAGCTCATTTTATTATTAACCCTCCTCTGAAATTTGGGTTAATATCTATAACATTTGGCTTTCTCCCTTGTGGAGCCAGTGCCCAAATTTCCAAAGTCTCATACTCTTCTGGTGCAGGAGCACCCAGGCAGAGATATGCTTCAAGAAGGAAAATTCATGTTTTGATTGGAAATATGATGTAATAATTATGTATTAAGGTCTAAAAGACCATTTCATGCATTTTTTGGGTCCTAGTTTATAATTTTGAGGTCATAGGTTTCATAATGTAAAAATTGCAAAAATTGACAAATTATTGTCAATACAAAATTGTAAAAATGCAATAAATTGCAAAATTAGAGGAATGTGAAGGGACAAGTAGTTAGAGAATCAGTTTTAGGCATTGGATATGATTTATATAGGCCTTTTGAGGCTTCACACAATTCGAGGGAGGTTAGGGAAAGGTGTATGAAGAAAAATTTCAACTAAAAGTTCAGATTTTCTGTATTTTTCCTGATTTTTATGTGTTGCAGGCCATTGTACGGATATTTATTTTGCATAAAACCTCTCCTCCTCCATTGGAAGTTGTATCCCCATGAATCTAGTTTATTTTTCAATTGATTTCATCAAAAAATATTTTGATTTGTGTAAGTTATGAGTAAAATACTCCAGGCAGGTCAAAACCCTGGTTTAGGGTGGCAGCAAGCAATTAAAATTGAGTTTCTCCCAATTTACACTATGGAAAAACCTAAATTTTGGTATGTACGGCTGTTTTGACATATTATTTCATACTATAAATTTTTAGACCGATTGATAAAGGTTATCATATGAAACTTTGATACCCTAGGTCTGAAAATTGTGCAAAATTCTGGAAAATCACTCTATAGAGTGAAGAATTCGAGTTTTGATGCTATTAAATGGTGTTCCACTTGGGTGTCAGAGTTGTTGAAGGTTGTATGGATGTATTTGAGACTATTTACTGATTTGGTTTGGTGAACTAAAGGTTTTTATGTGCATTTATATCCTGATCTTTCATGGCAGATTTATGACAGTCCAATTTTGGAGTCATGAATGAAGGCTTAGATTAGTTGTTTGTTGAAATATCCTGAAAACAGTTTGGGAGATGATCTAATGTTATTGTTCAGGTGTATTTTCACATGTTTGAGGCAGAAAGAAGGAGGAATAGGTTTGGTAATTTGTATTTTCTCTTTTATGTGGCCTAAGAGGCCTAATTGCTGATTTGGGTCAGTCTTCATTGAAAGTTCTCATATTTGAAATGCCTAAGTTGGGAATTGTCTTTTGATGTTGATTAAAGTGTTTTGAGGGATCTATAAGAGATTTTTGGGATTTGTTCTCAATTTTAGGGCTATCAAGAAAAATATTTTGTGAAGAATGAAGAGTTCTAATTGAAAGGACATGAAGGGTTTGTTTTGAGATTTACAAATGAGATTGGTTGAGTGGATTTTCTTCCTTTGCTCTACATCAGTTGGTATCAGAGCTCAGCAAAAGGTTTGGGCTGAGAAATAATTTGGTTTTTATATTCTGGTTTTGTGGTTGTGTTTTGGTTGGTTGCAGGTTATGTGAGAACCTAGTTTCTTCCATTGAAGAAGGTAGAGAGAAAGTTGAGAAAAGTGAGTTGTGAGCAAGGAGAGACTTGTTGAAATATGGAGAATTTGAGAAGGCATTTGCAGGCAGAGGAAGAGAGGAAGAAGAAAAAGGGACAAGAAAAGTTTGATAGAGAGATTGCTGAGTTGAAGAAAGATTTGAAGAGGTTTGAAGAAGAGTTCCAAGAATCCATGATGAAACAAGAGACAAGTTGGAATTTGACATTGAAAAGGAAGATGGCTTGGCCTATAAAGAAGATTGTGAAAAGAAGAAAACACAAGAAGTTGAAAGAGGAAGAAGAAGCATATGAAGATGCACATGAAGAATTCATAGATGAAGAAATGAATGTTTCTCCAGATGTTTCCAAGCATGAAGATGAAGAGAGGACAAAGATCATAGACCTAATTTCAAATGTTGAAGACCTTGGATTAGTGACAAGATTGGATAAAGAGCAGATTGTGAATGAATTGGCCTTGGAGATCTACAAGGAATTGAAGGATGATAGAGGTATAATGATAAAAACTATGTTTCATTTCTTTATTATACTGATATTGTGGACAAGAAACAAATTACAGGTTAAGGTGCAACATATTGAAGAAGAACAAAAGAAGGATGAGACCTATCAGGGCATAAAGAAGCAGATTCCAGGTGGCAAGATGAAATGGAAGCATGTTGGCTTTGACCAACTTAAACCAAAAGTGAAAATGAAAGAAAAATGGCATAGGAACTACATGGAGGAGAATTTCATGATTTCTACATTGAATCCAAGAGGACTTGGAGTTCTTTTTTTTTGGGTGGGGAGTATGGTGCAGGAGCACCCAGGCAGAGATATGCTTCAAGAAGGAAAATTCATGTTTTGATTGGAAATATGATGTAATAATTATGTATTAAGGTCTAAAAGACCATTTCATGCATTTATTGGGTCCTAGTTTATAATTTTGAGGTCATAGGTTGCATAATGTAAAAATTGCAAAAATTGACAAATTATTGTCAATACAAAATTGTAAAAATGCAATAAATTGCAAAAATAGAGGAATGTGAAGGGACAAGTAGTTAGAGAATCAGTTTTAGGCATTGGATATGATTTATATAGGCCTTTTGAGGCTTCACACAATTCGAGGGAGGTTAGGGAAAGGTGTATGAAGAAGAATTTCAATTAAAAGTTCAGATTTTCTGTATTTTTCCTAATTTTTTTGTGTTGCAGGTCATTGTACGGATATTTATTGTGCATAAAACCTCTCCTCCTCCATTGGAATTTGTATCCCCATGAATCTAGTTTATTCTACAATTGATTTCATCAAAAAATATTTTGATTTGTGTAAGTTATGAGTAAAATACTCCAGGCAGGTCAAAACCCTAGTTTAGGGTGGCAGCAAGCAATTAAAATTGAGTTTCTCCCAATTTACATTGTGGAAAAACCTAAATTTTTGTATGTACGGATGTTTTGACATATTATTTCATATTATAAATTTTTAGACTGATTGATGAAGGTTATCATATGAAACTTTGATACCCTAGGTCTGAATATTGTGCAAAATTCTGGAAAATCACTCTGTAGAGTGAAGAATTCGAGTTTTGATGCTATTAAATGGTGTTCCACTTGGGTGTCAAAGTTGTTGAAGGTTTTATGGATGTATTTGAGACTATTTACTGATTTGGTTTGGTGAACTAAAGGTTTTAATGTGCATTTATATCCTAATCTTTCATGGCAGATTTATGACAGTCCAATTTTGGAGTCATGAATGATGGCTTAGATTAGTTGTTTGTTGAAATATCCTGAAAACAGTTTGGGAGATGATCTAATGTTATTGTTCAGGTGTATTTTCACATTTTTGAGGCAGAAAGAAGGAGGAATAGGTTTGGTAATTTGTAGTTTCTCTTTTATGTGGCCTAAGAGGCCTAATTGCTTATTTGGGTCAGTCTTCATTGAAAGTTCTCATATTTGAAATGCCTAAGTTGGGAATTGTCTTTTGATGTTGATTAAAGTGTTTTGAGGGATCTATAAGAGATTTTTGGGATTTTTTCTCAGTTTTAGGGCTATCAAAAAAAATATTTTGTGAAGAACGAAGAGTTCTAATTGAAAGGACATGAAGGGTTTGTTTTGAAATTTACAAATGAGATTGGTCAAGTGAATTTTCTTCCTTTGCTCTGCATCATCTTCACTGAAGGTAGAGTCTTGCAGTGCTGCCTTGACCTCTTCTTCACAGTATTGCAATGGATGCTTGGACTTTAGAATAGCATTAAATGATACAACATCTACAATGTACCATTCAGGAAGAATCAATACACTAGCTTGAGTCACCAATTTTCTTTCTTCCTTAGGAGTAATGTTCTTGAATTTTTCCATTAATTTAGCTTTCACTTCCTCATCATTCTCCTAGTATGACCTGTTAGGTCTCAACTCTCTCCTCTTTTTACATTTATCTTGATATTCCTCAAAATTCATCCTCCATACCAATTGCAAGAAGACAGGAGTTTCTATAAATGCATCATCATCAAGAAACTCCTTACATGCCTCCATTCTTGCATCTTGTACACATTTTCCTTTCATATCCAAATAAGATAAAACCAATTCAGCTGACCTAGGAGGGGAAGGCATACCAATCTGCATATCTTGATCAGTAACAACAATCTCATCCATCACATCCTCTTGTGGCTGATAAGTCCTTTGCCTCTTAGGGCTTGGTCCAGATGGTGGTGATGAAGGAATATCTTATGGTGATGATTCCAGATCAATAATCTTAATTTTCCTAGGTGTTTTAAGCTTTGGACCTAGCTGTGTAGTCAATTTCATTATTTTTTTACCTTTTCTGTCCACTTCTTCATCACTACTGTCATCCTTTTTCCTCCTATAAATGGGCCACCTTTCTGTAGGCTGGTATGTTGGCCTTGTTTTCATTGGCCTAGCACCTTCTTCCTACACACCCTGACTCAATTCCAGGTTTATCTTCTTGGTCCTCAAGGTTCCCATAACTTCTTTGAAGTTCCCTATCAAAAAATCAATTTTCTTATGATGTGGACTGAACTCCAACAATGGATCATACTTTGGATCCATTTTGTGCACAATATCTAATAGCTTATCATAAGCTATCCATTTCTCCTTGTTCAACTCCTACCTATTTAGATCAAATTTGTTTCTAATCAAGTCCTCAGGAAAGTTGAACTCATGCACAAACTTGCCACCCTTTATTCTTTGTCTGAAAAGGGTAGAGAAGCCCTTAGGATCATGTTACCTCTTTGGACCACACCTTAAGTGGCAATCATCAAAGAATTTTCCAAAGTGTACCCATCCTCCCTTTGAAAATACAAAATCAAATACCACTGTATAATCTGGGAAAAAGGTTCCCTTACCCCTCCCAGTGAGGTTATCCTCATGGATACAACCTATTTTCCACATAACCTCTACAAATCCCACTCTTGGTGGCACATTGTATGGCAGTATATGGGGGTTCCTTGAAAAATGTATACCCTCAAAACAGTGTTGACTGGGTATGGAATAATGTCACCCCAGCTATGGTAGACTTTTAATTCTGGCCTCCTCCCCTTCAGTCTGAGGAAATCATGCAATTCCTCAAAGATCCTAGGTACATTCACCATTAGTCTGGACCTCAATATGGAAGCAAATCAATTATCAAATTGCACATAACTGGTGCCTTCTTTATTACACGATAAGTCTGTAGTCCATATCTTTATAGACAATCTTTCTCCATCAACAAATTTCCTTAATTCCATCTTCTCATAAAATAAGTTAGCATTCTTGCACAAGAACATATGCATCAACATAGAATACCAAAAGAATTGAGTTCCTGTATCATTCCACTGCAACTTTGACAACCCTTCATGTATCCTTTCAGCCAAGAAGTAGGAAAAATCATATGTCACAGAGAAATTGGGGTGTTGTATTTTCACCCCCATGAACATGTAGGCAATGGGCATCATCGTGCTAGGATTGAAACCTAAAATCTGACATAATGAATAAAAAGTGGCCAAGAAATGATTTGCAAAGAAATTTACTCTGAATGGTTCTTGGTCACTAGGGCTAATATGAAATCTTGAACCCCTTGCCCTAGCCAGATGAGGTGGAAGCAACTTAGCTCTGAAAAGAGACTTTAATTTTCCATATTTATGCTTCATTTCCTCAAGATTGATAGGAACCAAGTATACACTTAGCTCACTCAAATCAAAAACCTATTGGACCTCTTCTCTATTCATTCTCAATAGAACCCTTCCATCATTGTCCTTGATTACCCATGTAACAGGGTCATATCTCACAGCCATGACCCTAAGCAAATCTATATCAAGGAACACATTTGGCACAACCAACTTCCCCATATCATACATCTAGTTGTTTGAGAAGGGGTGAGGAAAATTCCTTTATCCATACCATAGTCTAAACATCTCCAAACCTGTAAGAGGAACCCCAACATCGACTATATTTGAACAATTATATACCAATCCCTCCCCTAGGATTTTTCCTTGAATCAAAACCAACCCCTTCTTCCTATCATTTGTTGACAATAGAAATTGATCCAAGAAATCATCATATAGGTTCCTACTCAAATAATCAATTTGGCCAGAGTATCTGGAGGTGCCATCTTGGATAAACTAGGGCTTACTTACTATTTCACACTTCAAATAATTAGGACTAACCAGAAAATGAAATTACAAAATAAAACCCTATAATTCCCTACAATTCAATCAACCTAAAACCCCCTAAAACATTTATCAACAAGCCCAATAACAAGCATACAGTAAACAATTTTTCAAATTCAAGTGCAGAATAACCAGGCGAAACTGAAATTAACTCACAACTTTTGTGTTTGCAGAAATCTCATTTCTTTGCTGTAGAAACTTGCAACTTTTCTATTAGCTTTGAGACTGCTTTGCAAAATACTTGAATTCTTTGTGCTACAATAAAAGAAAGAGATTTTATTTTTTTTTCAATCAAAGCATGCCACCAAGTGTCTCATACGCCATTAAAGCTTACTCGCGTGCTACACGAATGGCTCCAATCGTATTTGATGTTGATTTAAATATTAGCCATCGATCCATTAGTTTGATCAAATCATCGAATGACTGCCTTCAAAACAAGCTGACACAATCACCAACATGGCAATAAGGGTTCCACCATACCATATGTTTCCAACAAAATCCACGTGGGGGCTGCCTGCAATATCGCAATCAGTAAAGACCTTGCAACTTCCGATCACGCAATAGCGGGCAACCGTAGATCCTGATCATTAATGATCCTGTTCCTTCAAAACAATTGCCAGCTTTATCATTAACCATCTAGCAACTTTCCCACCAAGATTATAACAACTCCGTAGATTTGAAACACATGCATTTGAAGAACACTTTAGTAACCCATTGCATAACATATTAAAGCCAGATTAATTTACCAAGGTATTTCCCTTATTCCTTCGGCTTTACCATAAAAGACATGTGGCGGTTGCCCATGATATCATGACCAATAAAGACCTTGTGATTTATCATCACGTGATGGCGGGCAACCATTGAGATCAGACGACAATTCATCAATGGTCATGCAAACTCATCCCCTTCGGCTTCATCAAATGGGACACGTGGTGCCCACCCACAATATCGTGATTAGCCAAAGCAGTGTGGTGGGGTCATCACAGGATGGTGGGGAATAGCTAAGATCAAACAACAGTCAATCAATGGTCACACAAATTACCCTCCACAAAATAAAACATTTATTAAAAGAATGAGGGTGACATCACTAGGCGGATGATAAATGATCGACATAAGTTGTTTTAAAATGATGAAACAAAGGGTCAACCAAGACTTAGGGAAAAATTAAATCCCATGGAGGAAATAAAATATTAAGACCAAAGGGACCCAACCTTAGATGAAACGATGGGGCATAATATTTTTTAGAGGCCCTCCAAAAGTAACAGCGAAATAGATCCCACCCAAGGTGTAAGAAAAAAACTAGGATTTTACATGAAGACAAAGCTAAAACCCCAACCTTAGGATTTTCCCAAACACCATGAAAGATCAGAGACATAAGGCATGATAGGAAAGGAAAACAAGGAACAAAATTTGAAGCTCCATCAGGAAGAGAGATAGAGGGAGTGAGTGAGTGAGAGAGAGACCTAAGAGAGGGAGAGGGGATAGGAGGGAGAGACTTGATATAGAGTGATTGAGTGAGAGAGAGAGAGAGAGACCTGAGAGAGGGAGTGGTGCTAGGAGGGAGAGACTTGATAGAGAGAGAGGGAGGGAGTGGGAGAGAGATAGAGGGAGACAGGATTAAGGGTAGAGGGTGGAGGGTTTAAATGTTTAGGGTTTAATAGTTAAGGGTTTAGGGTTTAGGGTTTAAGGGTAGAGGGGAGAGACATAGAGGGAGTGAGTGAGAGAGAGAGACACTTGAGAGAGGGAGAATTGTGTGAAATTGCAAAGTTTTATTCTGTAATTTCATATTTTGTTTAGCTTTAGTCTGTCTAAGGTTTGGGATAGCAAGGAAGCCCTTGTTTACTCAAGATGATACCGACAAAGTAGCATGCTAGCCAAATTGATTATTTAAGTAGAAACATATATGATGACTTCCTTGATCAATTGCCCTTGTCAACAAATGATAGGAAGAATGGATTGGTTTTGATATGAGGAAACACCCTAGGGGAGGGATTAGTGTATAATTGTTCCAACATAGCCTAATGGAGCATTGGATCTTTTCTCATGCTTGGAAAACCTTTCACCAAAAGATTCCATGAATGCACCTTACCCAAAGTATGCTTTAGGACCTCCATGCATACAAACACAAGGATTTCCATTTATCATCTTGCAGTAGTGGTACCTAAGATGATGGTACTACCCCTCCCTTGGACATTGCTCTCTTCTTACAATTGGATACATCTGTCCTCCTTTTTATTTTTTCAAAAAGATATAAAATGATTTCTAAGCAATGCCTTATTGGGTCAATGAGATCACCAAAAGTTTAGGACTTGTCAAATGAAGGTATATTATTGACACCTATCCCTTTGCTATTCACTTTTTAGGACTTAGTAATGACTATCCAAAGAGAAAATGAGATAGTGGCAACAATCATTTATATTATTTATCTCATTGCAATCCATTTCATGGCTATAGTCATGTTGTCACCCAGTGTAGATTTATTTTTTCAAATTCAAAGGTAACATGAAGAAAAACCTGTAGCCTTTAATGGTACTTCTCTTATTCATGACTATGCTCTATTCCCTTGAAGCGCCATGATTTATGATGGATTTTATGCTAAATATCTTCATTAAAACACCCCTGTGCAAGTATATGCCTTCACTATTATAACCTATTGCTGGAATGGATGATCAATGGTATGAAAAGGTAAAAATACAACTGTGCTTTGCTTCCTTCACTACTTGTTGCTGATTGTTGATTGTTGTTCATATGCACGTGTACCATTGTAATTCTTGATGTCCTACATGAACTTGCATGGCTTTCTTGTAGCATAACCTCATAGTTGTTGTTCATATACACTTGTTCTATGGCCTTGGCTTCCAAAATGAGACATCTCCTGAATCATAACTGGTTAATTGTCATTTGTAACTGGTTAATTGTCATTTGTATGCAATCATGATCCATGTTGGATCAATTATGATGACCAAAACCCCTACATGAGAGGTTATGAGCATAGAAATTGTATCTTGATAACATGATATGAGGGTTCCATTGCTGTCATAAACCTCCTGTAATGACATGTTTTCAGTAGGCATATTATATGTGTCAACTAGAGTTGATGTTTCTTGAATGTCCTTTCCTTTTATGCCTTTCCTTAAAAAATCATGCATTGAATGTTATCTAGCAACTTTTTCACCTAATGTTTGATTGTGAAGGCCTTGAATAGAGCCTTGTGCAATTTTAGATTTTGTTATTGTTGTTGTCCTTCATGAGACCATTGTAGCATGCATTGTTGGTTGACCTTATCAATGACAATGACCTTTACCTATTGCATTCAATTTCACTAGTACACCCATGAATGAATAATACCAATCCCCTTTGCCTCTTGTAGCTCTTGCAAAGGTGTTGTCCTTGTACTTGTATCATGACCTTGATTCAACCATTTCTCTTCCTTTGTTATGTGTAATAAATACACAGTCTCCTCATTTTATCTTGATTGGACAACCACCTGTCACATATGTGGGTGACCTAACAACTCACCTTCCTATGTGATGTGTGATTATCCAATAGGGTTATGGTGAGAGGGGCTTGACAACAACTTGAAATGCTTCCTCATTGTTTAAAAGATGCATAATTGAACTTGATGCATCTATGAAGTCACTTCCTTTATAAATAGATCATGGATCTTCTTAAGAAGATTGAAGGACATATCAACACAGTATGTTACATCTTTTGAATCTATCCTTTCCTATCTATCTTATGTTCCTTTCCTTTCCTATCTTATGTTTCTAGTCTTTTTATAAGTTGTTTTGTCTCATCTTCCCCCCCTAACCCTAAACCCTAAACCCTTCCTTTCCATGCCACCCTCTACTTCTCCACCCTCTCTCTCTCAAGTCTCTCCCTCCACCCCCTCTCCATCTCTTGGGATCTTTATCTATCTCTCCACTCCACTCCATCTATGTGTTTCCACTCCACCCCTTAAACCCTAAACCCCTAGGCTTCCTTGTCATTGCGGCCTTAAACCCTTAACCCTTAAAACTCCTAAAGCCCTTAAAACCCTCTGCCCTCTACGTTTTAACCCTCTACCCCATATCTCTCTCTCCACCTCTTTCCTCTCTCTCCATTATCCACCCTTCCACTCTTATCTCCCTCCTCTCCACCATTCCTTCCACCCTCTATCCATCTCTATCTTTCCCTCCCTCCCTCTCCTTTGTCCTTCCTATCTCTCCCCCTCACCCCTATCTCCCTTTTATCTCTCTTCCTCCCTCCCTCTCTCTCTATCAAGTCTCTCCTCACTTCCTCCCTCTCTCACTCTCTCTCTCTCTCCTCACTCAGTCTCTATCTGAGTCTAAAATTTGGGGTATATACCATGACTTGGGTCTCCAAATTTCTAAAACCCTTGTCCCATGGATTAGTGGGGTTTTATTCCATAGAGCCACCTAGGAATTTTATAATTTGAGGTTGACTTGCTTGGTCAGTCATTGACCCCTTAAGTCACCTCCTGAGCCATTTTGCATGCTAGTTCACCGACCCCATTAGCCCGAAGAACTGGTCATCATTTTCCCACCACATTATGTCTTCTAATAAAGTTGGGTTTTAATTTTAATCTGGTGATGTAAACCTAAGCCATTAACCCCAGTGGTCATGTCACCTATAGCTTAGTCAAAGCCTTTCATTAAATACTAACCATGCAATGTGTAGGTTTTTCAGATTTGAAGATATGGGAGATCTTGATCGTACCCCGCCAGCTCGCAGACCTAAGGTGTTGGCTTGTTATTTGGCGTGAGGTCAGCAAAAGGAAGATGTGTCTTGTATGGAATGTGGGGCCCAATCTCCACTATTGAGCTCATAACCCATGGTTTTATATTGAAAACCAAGATTAAAAGCTAATGTAAATCTTTGTTGTTCCCCGCTAGCTCGCAGGAGGAAGATGAAGGTTGGTTAAAATCTGCGAGGTCAATGAGATTGTGATGCATAGCTCTAGTCATTTAGTTTGCAAAGTGCATAGGACCTACTAACATGGTAGTTGGTTTCCAAGATGGATTAATGTTATTGGTCATGAGGAAGGTCAATGATGCTTCATTGGATGTCAAACTAAGTTAGCCCGAGATAAACTGCTTGATCTGCCAACTCTTCAGGAGATCAGCAGGCTGTATTCAAAGCTAAAAAATGACACATGGTGGTCATTTTATTGTACAAATAGTGAAGCATTAATGAATTATTCCTTGCTTGTGTATTCATGTCGATCTCAATCTTTGTGAAGATACCAAGATGTTGTTGTTGGAAATCATGAAGGGTGATTTGCGGATTCTCATGCAGCTCAAGTTAAACAGTGACAGTACATACGCCACCAAATTACCATTTTTGCACATGCATTTTTACTAAGCATTGATGAAGGTTTCCATTACCTCACACAATAAATACAAGATGAATTAACTGCTAATTGTGTCATTCTTGTAGCAGTTAGAGTGCTTTATGGGTTGAGTCTAATCAAGTTTGAGTGCTTGTTTGACAAGAGAAAATGAGTAAGTCAGTAAGGAGGTCTATTTGTTTGAGCTCACAAAAGCTCGGTCCTAATATTTAGGAAGGTGCTTTGGTTGACAAGCCCAGGCTTGTGCCCACTAGATGTAGTAGAAGGTTGCAATTCCAGGATGTTGTTGCTCAACTGGTAGATGATAAAGGCAAGTAGTCAGTGTGCTCTATTACTAGTGTCAATAGGAAAATAAGGTATGGGAATGGTTCCTTTGGATGCCAACACTCGCCCATTGACCTTATGAGCAACACTTCTGATGGTGTAACTGAGACTGACTTTGACTACTGTCAGTATTTAGCTCTCTTCAATCATGGTCTTCCCTCTGATGAGGAAGTGATATCTGTGGTGCCATTGGTGGTTAAAACCCCAAGCAGATGGACTAGAACCATATTGGGCAAGGAAAAGAAAGAAGAGGAGGTTGAGGTTTCCTCTCCTCCTCTAGCAACAACTAGAAGCGGGCGTGTATACCGGGGTCTAAGTGTTGGTAAGGGCAGGGTGGCAGGTAAATAAGAAGTTACTATGTGGGATGTAAAATTTTATGTTGATGATGTTGTTGTTGTTGGTGGTGTTGGTTATGAGTGTGTGGCACATTTTGATGTTGATTGTGTGCCTTCGTGGCAATTTGGTTGCCTATTTTTTTTGTGTGGATAGCGACAAAGGAGATTTTGATGACAATTTTCATTCCCTTTTCTAATGGTAGTTACAACTCTAGCTTTCCCCAGTTGCACTATGTTTTACATATTCAACGTGTGGGAAGTTTTGAAATGAAAGTCAAATGCAATGGAGATTTTGTTCAAATGAAAATTTGTGGTGAAATTACATTTGAGCCCGAAGCTTGTTGCTCCCTTGTCATATAAAAGGGAATTCAAGGCTCATTTGTAAAGAGAGAACTACTGAAAGCTCTAGTTAGGTTTTGAGTTGAATAATGGGTAGAAAGATAGGAATAAAATAGATAGCCTGTTTTGAGTTTTGGTTGAATATATGCAAATTATCTTAGATTGTATGTAGATATGACTTACAAGCATGAATAAACATATAATTATAATATATTTTCTCTCCTTATGTGGATTTGAGTGAATTTTGAATGAAATGTTAATGATGTTGTCATTCTTCTTTTGAGAATTTGTTCAATTATGTGTCTATGTTTTTGCTTTGATTCAAGAAAATCAATTAAATTCTTAAATGGAGTCATAAGTTTACAATTATTTACAAAGTATTTGATAAGTAGTAATATATCAGAGAATTGAGCTCCAAAATGCAAGGTATTATATGAGTAGTCCATTCTATTAAATTCTTGGGTCATTTCTACTAATAGAAAATGGGTAACTAAATATTTAACTAAGGAAGAATAAAAGAATAATATGTAAATGGGTCACTCACTCACTCACTCTATCTCTCT